>JANAVB010005797.1:1825793-2208293 GCA_029216955.1 Iris pallida
GCACACATTTCGGTTCAAAGCGGTCCAACGGCGGACATCGTTTTGACCCAAAATTACGATTTTGTTCCTGTTCCAGAATTAGACTTTTGGACAGGCATTTCCTAGGTATATCTTTTACACCGAGTGTATTTTTGATGTTTGTTTCAACGTCCGGAGTTGTTTAGAGATTGTGACGTTTCTTAGCCGACATTTTGATTTCTTGGAACTTGCCACTTTGCTCCATCAGGCAAGATACCTTGCCACCTTACTCTGTGAATATTATATTCTTATTTTTAGTTGTTATTTTTAGCAGTTCTTTTCCATGATATTATAAACTGTGCGTCCAAGTCACACTTGGGTGTGAGCGACTCTATCGGTCGTTTTTCTCGCTTTATTTATTTCTCTTGTATTGACTTAGTCTAGTGACCACCCATTAATATTGAGATATTGGTATATCTCATACGGCCTTGACACTTGTTTTACCATGTATTATGAGTCACATGTAGGGCACGTATCCGCGTAGTCGGCTGGACACCGATACGTATGGAGCGTGCGACGGATAGGAGTAACTGCCAATAGAATTGCATGCTAGAAGACTTGGCAGTTACTAGAGGTCTATGAGTCATGGATGGGAACCTACTAGGCATTGGGTGGGGAGAACAGTTTCTTTAACGTATGGGTCCTTTATGCACTTTCCTATTACTGATACTGCTAGCCTCTGACATTCGAGAAATGTTATGCTTTGAGGTCCTTGATATCCTGATGGGGCCATACCTGAGTTACTGCTACTGAGCCAGATACCCATGCGTTGAAGGTCTGTTCTTAACTGCATTGTCACCGTAGAACTGGTAGGCATCCTATTGCATGCACCCCTTTTCTCTCTATTATTATCACAGTTTATATGGCATGGTGTTTTCTTGTATCTTGCTACGTCCCTCTGAGGACCTGGTTATCTCTCCAGGTTTAGGCAATTTTCCCCAGGAGTACGGAGCGGCACTTAAGCTATCCTACATCGATGACGAGGCAGTTCCTACTGATTGCTAGTCTATTCATTATTGAGACATTAGTGGACATTATTTTTACATCTCTTTCTTCCTATTTTGCGGAGGTTAGACTCCGATCTTGTGAGACTATTTTTCATAGCTGTTTGGAGTGAGTATGTTCACCTGGCTATCTTTTGAGATACTTATTTATTTATTTGGACTCTATTATTTTCTGTGTTGAGCTGTGATGAGATTAGATTACATATTTTTGGCCTGTGATTATTTATTTTATAGCTTATGTGCATATATGAGGATTCCATATATTGGAGTATTCTTCGTATATGTGCAGCTGGCAAGTTCACGTAATTGGTCCTACGTATTTTAGAACTGGGGCATTACATGTTTTTGTGGTGGCAGGTCTACGATAATATTGTTGGGTTACATGACTGTGCCCAAGAATCCTGCATATAGGAATAGGAATATCTCATCCAGAACTACTACGACCTCCTTGACTTCCAATCTTTTTGAAACTTCCTTAATTATTTGAATTACCTCATATCTAATCTTTCCTAATATCGGCTTATCTTCCTCGTGCCAACAGTATGCATTTAAGAAGCGGACGCACTTCTGCCTTGGCCCTCACATCTGGTGAAGAGGCTACTCCGGAGGGGCAGAATCCTTCCATGACTCCAGCGACACCATACTAGCCAGGACAGTCGCAGCCTACTACAACACCGATGATAGAGTACCCAGAGATCGTAGCACCCCCAGGCAGCCAGGCTGGGCAGACTACTACCATGTCACCAGAAGGGAATGTACCACTGCCTCCACCACAACCATTCCCTCAACAGTTTCCCCCACAGTTGGGACCACAGATGCCTCCACCACCGACTGATGGGAGCCCTACTTCTCAGTTTATGTACGCCATGATGCAAGCTCAGTGGCAGCAGACTGAGCTGATAAGACAACGATGATGGCAGCATTGGCTAGACCTCCGCCACCATCTCCTTGTGAAGGTTCTATCAAGAATTTCACAGATATGAACCCCAAGGCCTTTAGAGGAACGGAAAAGCCACTAGAGGTGTCACAGTGGCTTATTAGTACAGAGAAGCTACTGAAGGCATCCCAATTGCCAGCCCAAGATTGGATGACAGCAGTGGACCTACTGTTAGAAGACAATGCACACCACTGGTGGAAGGCGGAAGAGAGACGGCTAGGCAATGGGATCACCTGGAAGCAGTTCTATGAGGCATTTTATGAGAGATTCTTCCATATTCATGTTCGAGATGGTCTCTATGACCAGTTCCTTCATCTGAACCAAGGGAATATGACAGTTAATGAGTATAACTCAGAGTTTAATCGTCTGAGTAGGTTTGGTACGGGATTGATATCGACAGAGTTAGAAAAGGCGAGAATATTTCACCAGGGGCTTGCGCCAGAGCTCAAGTCTTATACGACTACTCAGTCTCGAGTCTTCCATTCAGCTGTTTTGGAAGAAGGTCGCGCTCAGGAGATTCTTCACAAGGAGCAGCAGTAGACACCGAGGCGCCATACCCCAGCAGTTATACCAGCCCGAGCTACTCAGAGTGGACCTATTAGGAGGGCCACCGGACAGTTCCATCAGAGGCACACACCTTATCAGAAGCCCACCTGCAACTTTTGCGATAAGCAGGGACATATCTTGAAGGACTGTCGAATTTGACTTGGATTATGCTTGAGATGTGGGTCAGGACAGCACAAGGTGAAGGATTGTCCAAAACAGCAGTCCTTAGTTCATGCCCAGCAAAACCCGAGACCGACAGCCCCAGCACTTCCAGCACCTCAGCCAACGACAGGAGCACCTCGCCCACCTTTACCACCCCAGTCAGCACAGTTCGAGAGAGCCAGAGCTCAGGGTACAGGACAGAATTATGGGCAGGCATTCTCACTTGTTGTTGAGGATATAGAGACAGAGGCAGAGGTTATAACAGGTATGGTTTTGGTTACATCTTTTCCTGCTATTACATTATTTGATACTAGAGCCACTCATTCATTCATAGACACTAGTTTTGCCACTAGACACAGAATTTCTATCATACCCTTATCTAAGAATGTTAGAATCCTCACGGGAGGAGGAGTTGTACCTGTTAGTGGTGTTTGTAGACTTTGTCCTGTAGTGATAAGTGACAGGGAGATGATGGCACGACTTCTTGTATTCCCTATACCGACATTTGATGTGGTTCTTGGAATGGACTGGTTGAGCCAGTATTTCGCTCTCATAGACTGCCATAGGAGCAGTATTGTCTTTAGACCACCGAATGCGGCAGAGTTTGAGTTCACCAAAGAAGACGGAGAGAGTTGTGATGCACCCGCATTGGGGATTCATATGATGATGCATGACACCCCTCAGCACCCTATCATCACCGAGTTCGAGGATGTATTCCATGAAGAATTACCAGGACTGCCACCTGACCGAGACATTGAGTTTTCTATTGAGCTTGTCCTCGGAGCCGAGCCTATTTTATCTCGAGTATATCGTCTGGCACCCAAGGAGTTGGTAGAGATGAAGACGCAGATTGATGACTTATTGGAGAAGGGCTTTATTCGTGCCATTGCATCACCGTGGGAGCACCCGTTCTTTTTGTTCCTAAGAAAGACGGAACGGTGCGCATGTGCATCGACTACAGAGCATTGAATGTAGTAACAGTGAAGAACAAGTATCCCTTGCCACGTATAGACGATCTATTCGATCAACTGAGTGGAGCAAAAGTATTCTCCAAGATTGACTTACGATCAGGCTATCACCAATTGAAGGTTCAGAAGGAAGACATTGCAATGACAGCTTTTCGATCAAGGTATGGACACTACGAGTTCTTGGTCATGCCTTTCGGTTTGACCAATGCTCCTACAGTCTTCATGAATTTAATGAACAAGATCTTTCACCAGTACTTGGACAAATTTGTAGTAGTTTTTATAGACGATATCTTAATTTACTCCAAGAGTCAAGAGGAGCACGAGCAGCATCTACAGATAGTTTTGGGAATATTGAAGAATGAGCGACTTTTTGCGAAGCTTAGCAAGTGTGATTTCTTTCTCAAGGAGGTATCATTTCTTAAATATATTGTTACGAGTGATAGTATATCAGTGGACCCAGAGAAGATCACAGCAGTCAAATCATGGCCTGCTCCCACATCAGCTTCTGAGGTAAAAAGTTTCCTCAGACTTGCGGGATACTACCGACGGTTCGTAGAAGATTTCTCTCGAATAGCGGGACCTATGACACGATTAACTTACAAGGATCAGGAGTTTGTATGGAGATGAGTGTCAAGCTGCATTTGACGAGTTGAAGAAGCGATTGACCACAACACCGATCTTGACACTACCATCGGGCCCGGAAGGATTTGTGATCTACAGTGACGCATCCGGGAAAGGATTAGGATGCGTATTGACGCAACATGGTCGAGTAGTAGCATATGTATCGCGACAGTTGAGAGTGCACGAGAAGAATTATCCGACCCACGATCTAGAGCTCGCAGCGGTTATCTTTGCTTTGAAGTTATGGAGACACTACTTGTACGGCGAAAAGGTTGATATCTACACTGATCATAAGAGCCTCAAGTACGTGTTCACACAGAAAGAGTTGAATATACGACAGCGACGTTGGTTGGAGTTGATGAAGGATTATGAGATTGAGCTACACTATCATCCGGGCAAGGCTAATATCGTGGCATACGCATTAAGCCGTAAGCCCATGGCACACTTTTTGACCACACAGAAGGAATTGATTAGAGACTTGGAGCAGCTTGGTATGAGGTAGTATTGCCTGGAGTAGATGGCGTATTAGCCAACCTCCAAGTGCAATTATCATTGGTAGAGTGCATCAAGGCAGCATTGCCCAATGACGCTAGATTTTGACGGCTCAGAGAGAGGACTGAAGTAGAAGAGCAGACGGAATTGAGGATCTACCCCGATGGGACATTGCGATGTGGTGATCGCATTTATGTTCCCAATGGAGAGCTACGGCAGGAGCTTATGGCAGAGGCTCATAGTTCGAATTACTCTATTCATTCCGGAGGAACCAAGATGTATCATGACTTACGATAGCATTATTGGTGGCAAGGAATGAAGCGAGAGATAGCTCATTTCGTTGCCAAGTGTTTGGTATGTCAACAAGTGAAGGCGGAGCACCAGAGGACAGCCGGATTATTGTAGCCGCTACCCATTCCCTAGTGGAAGTGGGAGCACATTACTATGGATTCCGTCACGGGTTTTCCTCGAAGTCTGAGGGGACGTGACGCAGTATGGAAGATTGTGGATAGACTTACAAAGTCAGCCCATTTCTTACCTTTTAGAGTGGGCCAGTCGACAGAAGTATTGACAGAGATGTATATAGAGCAGATTGTGAGATTACACGGTGTGCCTGTTAGTATTGTGTCGGACCGCGACTCGAGATTCACCTCGCATTTTTGGAGGAGCATGCAAGAGAGTTTGGGCACACGGTTGAAGTTTAGCAAACCCGAGCCACAGATTGTGAGATTACCTTCTAGCCGCGGGGGGACCCGACCTCCCTAATACCACAAATCATAACTTAGCAGCTACAGCTGCAATAGTTAGCAAACCCAAGTCAACCTTAGCAAACCTGAGCCCATTCCAACTCCTAATAGAAGAACAGCAGCGGCAGCAGTATATATACTGCTCCGCAAACCGAAACCCTAACCCCCATAGCCCTTCGACCCTCTCGAACCCATCCACCAGAGCGCCCGACCTTTCCTTAGACCCTGATGAACCACCCACAGGGGCCTACGACCGCCGCCGTCGACTGGAGCTTCGTCAGCCAACCGTCCCAACCGAGAGCGATCCTCCCCGTTCTTCGTTCAGCAACCGAGGTACCCCCTTCTCGAACCAAGTTCTTCCTATCCATTATATCGTTTTCGATTCTACGAGTTCATACGTAAGGCCTATACAACCCCCTATAAACCTCTTTTGATAGATTGAACTGAGACCCATTAGCTTCTTCGTGAAATCGACGAGAAATCATCGAGAAACTGCCCCAAAGGCAGATCATAAAAACTGTAGGAACCCCTGTTTTGACTTCAATTTTTGCACAACCTATTAAATATCTCGAAGAAATTTTTGAACAAATTTTTAGAACATCTATAGGACTACTAACCCCATCTTTTAGAATAATTTATAACGCCCTACCTGCTAATATTTATGATGTTAAAGTTTGAGAAAAATCTATTTTTGAAAACCTAAATTTTACAAAAATCTATCGATACGGCGTGCGCCCCGACAAACTGGGCGACATGGTCGCACGCTATACAAAGGCGCATATGGACGTTGCTGACGTGTGGGAACTGACGGAACTCAGTTTTGTCGTGTGTGTGCGACAAAATTAGTCCGTATCCGTTGAGATACTCCCGTATCGCTAATTTGTAAACTTTGCCCTAACTTCGTGTACAGTTGTCGATTCGAGACGAAAATTGTGCCAACAGGTTCGAATCAAAATTTTGGTCCTGTGTGCCAAGTTTGGTTCGATTCTGAGAAGGTCAAATCGGAACCCTTTTTGGCGGGCCCGCGACCCACTCAAACGGGCAATTTTGTACACGGCTCATCGGAATCCAAAACTGGACATACCGTTGAGTTCCTCTCCTCCAACTGAATCCATAGATATGTAGTTTGATGACTTTAGAGACCATAGATTTTGGCACGTATTTCGGTACAAAGTGGGTCCAACGGCGGATATCGTTTTGACCCGAAATTACGATTTTTCCCCTATTCCAAAATTAGACTTTTGGATAGGCGTTTCCTAGGTATATCTTTTACACCGAGTGCATTTTTGATGTTTATTTCAGCATCCGGAGTTGTTTGGAGATTGTGACGTTTCTTAGCCAACATTGTGATTTCTTGGAACTTGCCACTTTGTACCATCAGGCAAGATACCTTGCCACCTTACTCTGTGAATATTATATTCTTATTTTTAGTTGTTATTTTTAGTAGTTCTTTTCCTTGATATTATAAAACTGTGCGTCCAAGTCACACTTGGGTGCAAGCGACTCTATCGGTCGTTTTTCTCGCTTTATTTATTTCTTTTACATTGACTTAGTCTAGTGATTACCCATTGATATTGAGATATTGGTATATCTCATACGGCCTTGACACTTGCTTTACCACGTATTGTGAGTCACATGTAGGACACGTATCCGTGTAGTCGGCTGGCCAACGATACGTATGGAGCGTACGACGGATAGGAGTAACTGCCAATAGAATTGCATGCTAGAAGACTTGGCAGTTACTAGAGGTTTATGAGTTCTAGATGTGACCCTACTAAGCATTGGGTGGGGAGAACAGTTTCCTTAACGTATGGATCCTTTGTGCACTTTCCTTTTACTGATACTGCTGGCCTCTGACATTCGAGAAATGTTATGCTTTGAGGTCTCAGGTATCCTGATAGGGCCATACCTGAGTTACTGCTCCTGAGCCAGATACCCATGCGTTGAAGGTCTGTTCTTAACTGCATTGTCACCGTAGAACTGGTAGGCATCCTATTGCATGCATCCCTTTTCTCTCTATTATTATAGCAGTTTATATGGCATGGTGTTTTCTTGTATCTTGCTACGTCCCTCTGAGGACCTGGTTATCTCTCCAGGTTTAGATGATTTTCCCCAGGAGTACGGAGCGGCACTTGAGCTGTCCTACATCGATGACGAGGTCGTTCCTACTGATTCCTAGTCTATTCATTATTGAGACATTAGTGGACATTATTTTTACATCTCTCTCTTTCTATTTTGCGGAGGTTGGACTCCGATCTTGTGAGACTATTTTTCATAGCTGTTTGGAGTGAGTATGTTCATCCGGCTATCTTTTGAGATACTTACTTATTTATTTGGACTCTATTATTTTCGGTGTTGATCTGTGATGAGATTAGATTACATATTTCTGGCCTGTGATTATTTATTTTATAGCTTATGTACATATATGAGGATTCCATATATTGGAGTATTCTTCGTATATGTGCAGCTGGCACGTTCACGTACTTGGTCCTACATATTTTGGGACTGGGGCATTACACACCTAGAGAGTGATGACCCCAAGCAACACGGACTAAACTAATAGTCTTGTTCTTGAGTATCTTCTCTCTCCGGTCCAATATGGATACGGGTCTCTCCTCATACGAAAGGTTGGTACCAACAACCAATTCTGAATGATCAAGGATATGACTCGGATCCGGGATATACCGTCGTAATTGGGTTACGTGGAAGACATCATGCACCTCACGCAACGACGGCGGAAGAGCGAGATGATAGGACACATCTCTTACTCGCTCTAGAATGTCGAATGGCCCGATATACCTAGGACTAAGCTTTTCTCGTACGCCGAAACGAATGACGCCACGGGTAGGAAAGATCCTGAGGAATACATGGTCGTCGACAGAAAATTCAAGGGGACGCCGATGAGAATTGGCCTAATATCGCTGGTGATCTTGTACAACTCGAAGATGATCTCTGACTTGTCTGACCACCTCAATAGTCCGGGTTACCATCTCGGGACCAAGCATTTGCCTCTCATCGATATCATACCAAGCTAAAGGAGATCTGCACTTCCTACCACACAGTACCTCGAACGGTGCCATCTGGATGTTGGCTTGGAAACTATTGTTGTACTAGAACTCCACCAGGTACAGGTGGTCCTCCTACGAACCACCGAAGTCGAGGGTACAATATCTCAACATATCTTCCAAGGTTCGTATGGTACGTTCAGACTGACCATCTGTCTGCGAATGATAAGCTGAGCTGAACTGGAGGTGGGTTCCCAAACTCTCCTGCAGACTGCGCCAAAAGTGTGACGTAAATCTTGAATCTCTGTCCGAGGTGATACTGACTAGAACACCATAAAATCTGACAATCTGCCTAAGGTACATCTCTGCTAGCTGAGCCATCGACTGACCAACTCTGAACGGGAGAAAGTGAGCCACCTTCGTGAGCCTATCTATAATAATCCAAATAGCATCTCTACCAGCCAGGGATCTAGGTAATCTAGTCACGAAATCTATGGTAATGTGCTCCTACTTCCACTCTGGAATCGGCAAGGGCTGAAGAAGTTCAGCTGGCCTCTGATGTTCAGCTTTAACTTGTTGGCAAACCAAACACCGAAAGACAAACCGGGCTATCTCCCTCTTCATGCCATTCCACCAAAAGTGCTGACGGATATCACGGTATATCTTCGTGCCACCTGGATGAATGAAATACTGAGAACTGTGAGCTTCTGCCATGATCTCATGTCTGATATCTCCACCGGGTACACAAAGACGCCTCCCACGTCAAAGTGTACCATCCTTATGGATACATAACTCTGGTCTTCGTCCTCCCTCACACTCTGTTCTGAGTCGCTGAAGCTTGGAATCTGTTGACTGCGCCATCCGGATCCTCTCGACTATAGTGGACTGAACTTGCATGTTGGCCATCAATGCTACATTGGTAGGAAGGACAACCTTTATACCCATCTTATGAAGATCTGCTAATAACTCTGGTGGCGCTGTTAGAAAATAAACTCCAGCTCTTCTACTTAATGCATCTGCAACGACGTTGGCCTTCCCTGGGTGATACTGCAGGTTGACATCATAATCCACAATTAGCTCTAGCCACCTTCTCTGACACATGTTAAGATCCTTCTGGGTAAATACATACTTCAGGCTCTTGTAGTCGGTAAAAATCTCCACCCTATCTCTATACAAATAGTGTCTCCAAAGCTTAAGTGCAAATACTACTGCTGCCAGTTCCAAGTCGTGGGTCGGGTAATTCCTCTCACGATCACGAAGTTGACATGACGCATAAGCTATTACCTTCCCATGCTACATCAAAACACATCCTAAACCTCTGCCTAAAGCATCACAATATACTAAAAATTCTTCGGTCCCATCTGGAAGCGTGAGAATGGGTGCCGTCATCAAGCCTCGCTTCAACTTCTCAAAAAATTCCTGACACTCGGCCGTCCAAACAAACTGCACATCCTTGCGTGTCAACTGGGTCATAGGCGCTAAAATTCGAACAAAATCTGAAACAAATTACCGGTAATAGTACGGGGTACTGGCCATGTCTCAATGGCTACTATCTTCTGAGGATCCACCTCTAATCCTCCTCTGGTAATAATATGACCCAAGTACGAAATACGATCGAGCCAGAACTCATATTTACTGAACTTGGCATATAACTGGTGCTCTCTGAGAATCTAGAGGACAATTCTGAGATGCTGCTCATGCTCCGCTACACTCTTACTGTAGACCATGATGTCGTCTATGAACACAATCACGAACTGATCCAAGTATGGCATGAAAATGCGATTCATAAGGTCCATGAATACAGTCGGCGAATTGGTTGCTCCAAATGGCATAACCAGAACTCTCAATGCCCATATCTAGATCTGAAAGCTGTCTTCGGGATGTCCTGCTCTCTAACTCTGATCTGATGGTACCCTGACCATAAGTCAATCTTCGAGAATACTGCTGCCCCCTTGAGTTGATCAAACAAGTCATCTATCCTCGGAAGAGGGTATCTATTCTTGATTGTCACTAAATTCAAGGTATAATAATCTACACATAATCTGGACATACCATCCTTCTTTTTCACAAGAAGCATCGGGGCTCCCCAAGGCGATCCACTTGCACAAATGAATCTCTTGGTCCTGAGTTCTTCAATCATCTTGTACAATATCTCTAACTCTGACGGCGCCATTCTGTAGACTCTTTCCGACACTGGGGCTGTCCCTGGGATCAAATCGATGGTAAACTCGATCTCTTGCTCTGGCGGCATTCCTGGAAGCTCTTCTGGGAAAACATCTGGAAACTCCTCGTCTATCCGGGGTAACTATACTGCTGCCACTGCCATCCGTAATTATGGAGGAGAAAGTTCAACTTTGCCTCGGAAAAAGAAAAACTCTGGCTCACCTGGAAGGCTAAAAACAACCCTGCCAACATGGCAGTCTATCCTAGCATACTGGTTCCTTAACCAATCCATCCCTAAGACCACATCATAATCGGCCATCGGAAACTCTATCAATCTAGCGGAGAACTCTCTACCGCTAACCACGATCCGACACGAGGAAAACACCCTATCTACTCCCACAAGACCGTTACCAGTAAGTATATTGAGCCTTATTGATAATGACTCGGGCTCTAGTCCTATCCGTATCATGAATCGTGCAGACATAAATGAATGCGATATACCAGAATTAAATAACGCTGATGTTGGGAAGGAGTTGACGAGAATAGTACCTGCCACTACCTCACCTGGTGCCAATCCTTCTTCTACGGTCATCGCCATCGCCTGGCCATGTCCTCTGGGTGCGGGTCCCCTCTGCTGAAAACCTCTCTGCCTGTTCTGAATCAGGGCTTAGGCTTGTGCATACTGCTGGGGGTTTTGCTGCTGGAATACTTAGGACTGAGGCGGCAAGGCTTCGAAAACTGTTGTTACTGCTGGACCGGTGCTGATCCTCTCACCGAAGGACTAGTAAAGGTCGAAGAAGAGGAACTCCCCATGTTTGGACAGTTCCCAGCCCTGTGGTCCGGTGCTCCACAAGCTAAGCACAATCCCTATGCTCTGCGACATTCTGCCACCACATGTCCTGGCTTTCCACAACGAGTGGAACCCATTACGGAAGACTGCTTCTGCTTCTGCTGCTGAGGGTTCGTCAGGGTTGAATGTTGAACTGACGTCACTGAGGCCGTCTGCCTCGGGGTTCCAATTGTCAAAGCCCTGGCTTCCGGGGCTGGTACTGAAGACTGATTCATCTGGCCGTGAGACCGCTTCCGACCTCCGGTCCTGTCCTCAATCCTCCGGGAGGTATACTCATGCCTCCTGGCTGCTCTCAATACCGTATCAAAAGTCTGATGCTAAAACTGCTCCACTGTCAATAAAATCTCTAGATGGAGCCCCTGTTGGAACTGCTGGGCTCTATCGAACTCGGTCGCTACCAAGGTGGGAGCAAACCGACTAAGTCTCAAAAAACTCGACCGTATATCCGTCGACCGTCCTGTCCATCTGCTTTAGATTGGTAAACCTCGTCTGTAGATCGTATCGAGCTACAGCATCGAAGTACTTGGTCTAGAATCTCTCATAAAATACTGCCCATGCAATAGGTGCCACTAATCCAACAGCCTGTGCTGCCCACCAGCTGCGGGCAAGATCAAATAACTGTAGGCGTGCTACCGCCACCTTCTCATTCTTGGGCGTCTTCGCCGCTTCTAGAATCACTTCTGTATCCTGCAGCCAAGCATCTGCGGCAATCACATCTTTGCTACCATCGAAGAAGGGAGCGTTCAAATGCTTGAAGCTGTTGGCTGCTTGGTTCCCTTGATGACCGCCTCTGTTTAAAGCATCTTGTACTGCCTGGTGCAGGACATCGCCCCGACGATCTTGAGATGCTAACATTGTCCTGATGAGACCCACCAAGGTGCCGTCATCAGGCTCTGCGGGCTGGACTGGCTGAACTGGTGGTTCTTGACCCCCAGTTGGCAAGACTCTGGAGACTACTCCTGAATGCTGGGCCTGATCTTCAGGTTGCTGCTGGCCCACGAAAGGTGCTCCGCTTTGCCGATCGGTAGGACCAGGAACAATACCGCTGAAGAAGACGACATAAGGAACAATAAGGAAGGACCAAGACAGATCAAAGATACAAGCATGTGATCAGGTCAAGAATTCAGGAATTTAGAGGATACGAGCAGAGATCAAGGGCGAGTGCTGATTGAGACATCTATTCAGTAAACCCTCACATGTCTTGATTCACAAGACCTGTATCGGCCACCACTTAAACCATATAACGCTCCAGAACCAGAATACTGGAGAGCGGGGCCGGACATAGCCAGCTACGTATATTGAAGTGTTACCCATCTCGCTATACGGTCATGGCTGTCCAGATACATGAGGGTTTAACTACAAGCCATCGGTCTCTTATGTTATGAATAAGCCTATTGTCTCAATCTCAAGTAAGTAAAGGCAGTTACAAGATGTTAGAGTATTAAATATACAATAGTAAGGCGTCCCATACATTACATATTTGGATGATCATGAAGCTAGTCATACAAAATGTGAAGCCTAGCAAGAGTTTTAGTCATACATGATCAACCCTAGGATTCTTCAATCATGTTACAGCCTATAGGTAGATAGTAAGTAAAGTGCAATCGAGCTAACACCTGCTCGTCGGCTAAACGCCTCAAAAGAATATTTTTGTAATAGAGTGGGAGAGCAAAAGGGAAACCCACTCGTTGCCTTGGTTATGCCTGGTGGTCACCATCTGGCTGGAAGGTAGGAAGATCCTCTGTAACTGCTCCGGTATCTGGCCACGTAAAACCAACTGGGTCATATCCCAGAAAGAGCAAGTGCCACAAAGGAGGCTTCACTTAATAACTAAAACCAACAATTAACACAAAATATAGTTATATAATAAAAGACTGGTAATATATAAAATCATGACGATATACGATGAGATAACCATGGGACTATTCAGATAACCGAGTTACAACCCTTAAACCAAACAAGGATCGGGGTTGTAACCCTTTGTCTGAACGGAACCTGGTTTCTTACCATTTATCGATAAAGTAAAGCACAAGCGATCAGGTCATGTTACAATCTTGTACAGGATTAGGACAAGACTAGACTGGGTTAGACTCCATCCAATCAATCACAGCCAAGCAATAAGTACGACTTGATACTTTAACTAACTAGGGTTATCACAGGTCTAGTTACTAGCAAGATGCAACGAGATATTCTAACAGCCACAAGCCTTGCAGACCATCCAGATTATCTAGGTCGAATATCCATTCATGAAAGGTGCAACACATGACAGTGTGCTGGAAATGTGCCCTACTCGTCGGCAGGCTATAAGTCCACTTGTGCGTCCAGATAACGGGATTGCCTGTAGTTGGAAAATTTCTTCATGACTACTGGATTATTCTAGCTATTAGCCTTAGTAAATTTCAGTAGGTACCCCTGACCGTGGTACTCAAGGTCCCCGTCCTAGACATGATGCAAGATAATACTGGTTCATTTGTACAAGCACAATCGCCCACGGTGTCCAGGCTATTCATTCTTGTCATGTCATGCTAGCCGTTGCAACAACATATCGAGGTATATCATGTCAGGTTTACTTGTCAAGAGTGCGCCACGATGGGCCACTATCATGTCGTGTTGCTTGTCAAGTGTGCACCACGACGGGTCACTACCGTGTCATGGAATATATACAGAATTTATATGGTACAAGCATTCTATCAAAGGACCCAAGTTACACAGAGAGTCATGAGACAAAAGCATAAATATAACATCTCAATATGGTAAAAGGAGTGTACGGCTATGGAAAGAGCCATGCAGCTAAGCAGGATGGGCTCATGCGGCTCGGGAGGGAGAGCAGGCTCATCCGGCCAAGGGAGATCGGGCTCATACGGCCAAGGGAGATCGGGCTCACACGGCCAAGGAAGATCGGGCTCATGCGGCCAAGGGAGATCGGGCTCGTGCGGCCAAGAAAGATCGGGCTCAAGCGGCTGGAGGGACCAAAGCCATGCAGCTAAGGACAGCAGGCTTATGCGGCAATAGATGGAGGTCTCATGCAGCAGGGCCGAATGAGGGTCATGCGGCCAAAAGAGACTTGTCGCATGAAAAAGGCATACGGCTCGGATGCCTATGCGGCCAAAGAGGAGCCGCAGGGGATCTAGCCGCATGAAAAGTCATGCGGTCAAGCACTGTTCTTCTTCTCCACTGTTTCGAGAAGAAAAACCATAAACCCATTGCTTCCAAGTTCCATACTCCTTCATCTAAGGTCAGAATTCAGACTTCCATAGGTCAAAATAGGGTGGAACGAAATTCTCTACAAACTGGAACACTCAAAACTTGAAAATAATAAGGTTAAATAAATCAAAACCCAAGAAATCCGAAAATACAGCAAGCTTAGATCTACATGAAATGAGCCATGGAAATTAAAAATGCTAAGTACTAAATTGTCTTAGAATCTCGTGAGGAAGAAAATGGAACAACAAAATCTGAGTCCCTCCATGAAGCAAGTTGCACTTGTCGGTGGAAGAGGGGATAGGTGGAGCTCTATGCTAGGAAGGAAGAAGAAGAATGAGGAGTAAATTCTGAGTTATGAGGAGAGAGAAAGTCGGTAGGATATAAATGGGGTTAGTGGTGGGGGGGCAGGTAGGGTTGGTTCACATGCAAAACCGAACCAAGCCGAACCAAGCAATGAAATGCTAAAATAAACCATGCAATGAGATAGACAACATGAGTCAAAATACGTACACGTATACCAAAATACATAATATGAACTACGGGCGTTACACTCACTGATATCAATTGAGTTGAATCAGATTTCGTGTCCAGCAACACAAGAGTAGATATTGTCGTCGGGTTTCACTTGCATGTTGCAATAGAACATTCTAACGGCGTTATCGTAAATGTTGTCACCAGTTTGAAAGAAATCCTGAAGACTAAGTCTAACGAAAGTGTTAGCGTACTCAGAGAAAATAATGAAATTGACAGATCTCCTAGGACATATTTCTCAAAGAGAAAAGGAGTCGAACCAAGAATTTAAAATTTTCAAAGATGGAAATAATCCAGAGTCATAGTCCTCTTCGTCGGTAGGACGAGTGGGAATAAAAATATTAGAAGTTGAAGATGAACCCGCTGTGGAAGAAACTTTCTTTTTCTTAAGAAGTTGTTTAGGAGCCATTGATGAAAAAGAAAGGAGAAGTAATACCTTAAGAGAATGGAGAATATATGTAGGAAATTACCTTCCGAGCTTCGTAGATCTAAGAACTAGGGAGGAGAAGAGCTTAGAAAGATGAAAGTAAGGTTTTTGGAGGATTTTCGTTCGGATGTGAAGAAGAATGAAGGAGAAGATGGGGTATAAATATGAGCTAGGGCTGGCTGCCGATGTTCTGGAAATTGAACCGACGTCAACCAAACTCGGTCCGAGTTCTGCCAGAGTTCGACCACTTGTATTCCCAGTTCATTTATGCATAATGAATGATAAATAAACTTAATAACTTTTAAACTTCTCAATTTAATAACTTTCATTACTTTGGGTTAGCTGTAGGGGTCGGATCTCAGCTAGCGGTAGTCCAAAGACACTTGACACCGTGTCGCTTGGACTTTTACATTTTTTTGACAGAAGGACCCTTTTGGCTTGTGCCCAAAATAACTTCAATTAATAAATGTCAAAGTTTTAAGTTATAGGAATTTTTTTTAAACATAATGCATCATGAATCTGAAAATTCAAGTATGCCTAGTTCACATCGCAGATAGTTGAAACGGTCTTCAGCCAACGATTTTGTGAAAATATCTGCTAGTGAATGATCTGTGTCAATAAATTAGAAGCAAATATCCCCATGTTGTTGGTGATCACGTAAAAAGTGATGACGAATCTCTACGTGCTTTGTGTGTGAGTGACAAACAAGGTTCTTAGTCAAGTTAATCGCTCTAGAATTGTCACAGAATATGGGAATCTTTGTGTAGTGCAGATGGTAGTCTTCTAGGCTTTGTTTCATCCATAAAATTTGAGCAAAATAATGTTCTGCGGCGATATACTCAGTCTCAGTCGTTGATAGTGCTACAAAATTTTGCTTCTTGCTAAACCAGGAGACCAAAACTTTTTCTAGAAAATGACACGTTCCGCTGCTACTTTTACGGTCTACTTTGCATCCTGTAAAATCTTTATCTGAATAACCGATTAGGTCATAAGATGTGGTTTTGGGATACTATAAGCCGACTGTAGAAGTTCCTTTAAGGTATCGGAAGATACGCTTAACGGCGCATAAGTGTGATTCCTTAGGATTAACTTGATATCTAGCACAGATGCTAACGCTAAATATGATATCAGGGCGACTAGCAGTTAAATATAATAAACTACTAATCATACCTCGATATTTATGTTGGTCGACTGGTTTGCCACTTTCATCAATAGCAAGCCGGGTTGATGTAGCCATTGGAGTTCCGACAAGTTTTATGTTGTCAAAGTCATACTTCTTCAGTAAATCCTTCGTATACTTAGCTTGGTTGATGAATGTTCCCTGTGAGTGTTGTTTGATCTGGAATCCTAGGAAGTAGTTCAGCTCTCACATCATACTCATCTCAAACTCACTCTGCATATACTTAGCAAATTCTTGACAAAGTTTTTCATTAGTAGAACCGAATATTATGTCATCTAAATTTGAACAGGAAGAATTTCATCATCTGAAGACTTGAAATAAAGTAGTATCAACTCTTCCTTTTGAAAAACCATTTTCAAGTAAAAAGGCACTTAGGCGTTCATACCAAGCACGAGGTGCTTGTTTGAGTCCATAGAGTACTTTTCTAAGTTTGAAGACGTGATCGAATTTTTAAAAATCTTCAAAACCAGGGATTGTTTCACAAAAAACTTTTTCTTTCAAAAATATATTTAAAAATGCACTTTTCACGTCCATTTGAAATAATTTAAAATTATGAAAACATGCAAATGCACAAAATATGTAGATAGATTCTAGTCTAGCAACAGGAGCATATATCTCGTCATAATCAATACCTTCTTCTTGATTATAACCTTGTGCCACTAGATGTGCTTTGTTGTGTAGAACTTACCCATCCTCACTTAATTTATTTCAGAACAACTATTTGGTACAAATTGTCGATTCACCAATAAGTTTAGGAACAAGTTCCCAAACTTGGTTTCTCTCAAGCATGGCATCAATCCAAAATTTATCATTAAAAGTATCTGCTACTATCTTAGGTTCTACTTGCGATATAAAAGCTACATTAGCTGCTATTTAGTATCTTTATTAGAAGAACGTGTACTTATACCTTTTGATACATCATCTATGATGAGCATCTCTGGATGATCTGGCAAGAATTTCTACGATTTGAATCTCTTTGTTAGATCTTCCATATGGCTCTCTCTGGTAGTAGCATCTTTGGATGACTTGGATTTAACCAGTGCATCTTCATCATCTTTGTCGCTAGATCTGTGACTATTGAGCTTATCAAAAGTAACATTAATAGATTATTCAACAATCATAGATCTTTCAATAAATACTATATATCCCTTACTCTTAGCAGCATATTCAAGAAATATCCCTTCATCTAGTTTAGAGTCGAACTTTTCCAAGTTGTCCTTGGTGTTCAGAATAAAACAGCGACATCCAAAAACTTTAAAATAAGAAATATTTGGAATTCTTTCAAACCAAAGCTCATATGGTGTTCTCTTCGAGATAGGTCGAATTAACACTCTATTTAAAATATGACAGGCTATACTAACAGCTTCTATCCAAAAATATTTAGGAAGATTATGCTGATTCAGCATGACTCTGGCCATTTTGCTTAGAATACGATTCTTCCGCTCTACAACACCATTATGTTGGGGAGTTCTAGGACAAAAAACTCGTGGTAATATCCACTATCATCACAAATCTTTTTGCAATCAGCATTTATGAATTCGCCACCATGATCACTTCGGATACGAGTAATCATGAAGCCTTTTTCATTTTATACCTTTTTACAAAACATCTGAAATTTAAAAATTGTATCACTTTTATTTGATAAAAAGTAATCCCATGTAAAATGAGAGAAATTATCAACAATAACAAAGGCGTAAAGCTTACCTCTAAGACTAGCGACTCTATTAGGACCAAATAAATCTATATGAATTAACTGCAAGGGCATAGAAGTGCTTACAACGTTGATTGATTTAAAAGTTGACCTAGTTGCCTTGTTCTTTTCACAGTCAGCATATACCATGTCTCTCTTGAATGTGATTTCGGCGAGTCCTTTTACCAACTTTTTGGTGTATAGTCGTGAGATACTATCCATATTGGCATATCCTAGCCTCATGTGCCATAGCTAACTTTATTTTGATTTGCTACTAGGCACCTTTCTGCAGTGTTAGTACTCTATAAAAAGAAAATATAAATATTGTCTTCTCTAATCCCTTCATATACGGGATTACCAGATGATATTTCATATATAGTACATTTGTCTTTTACAAAGTTGATGCCATAACCATTATCTGCCAAATGACTTATGCTCAGTAGGTTATGTTTCAACTCTGTAACTAGACAAACATCTTTCATTACTGGGTAGGGAGACATACCAACAATTCCATGAGAGGGTTGAGGGTCTACCTACAAAATGAGTAGATGAATCCTTTGGTACCTATTTCTTGAATGGTCTATTTTGATTAGTCTTAGGTCTCCAAACAAGTGTTTGATTGTCAACAAGCTTTCTTGCTAGATAATACTATGATATGTGCCCGTGAGTACCACAGTACATGCAAGTAAGTTTTGATAAAGTGCTCTTCTTTCTGTCTTGACATGCATTTGTATCTTCTTTAAAAACCTATAAGTGAATGCAGGATTGTGATTAACATGTTGTTTGCATGTTTTTTGTGGTTTAGTATTAGGACTAAACTTAGGTTGTGTCACAGAAATGGCTTGCTTGCCTAACTTGAACTTAACTTTTTGGAGACCACACAAGACTTTTCATATTTAGCAGTCATATCAGCGAGTCTTTGCTCTGTGACTAAGTGACTCTTCTTTTCTATGTCATAAAGCTCTTATATTTTGACATAGTCTCTTTCTTTCTTTTCAATGGTGAGGATAGCCTCATGATAGTCTACCTTGAGCTTGGCTATCTCATCCATATTACCGGAAGTAGATCTCTCTTTAATATCTTCGATAAGATTAGACAATCTTGCTACTTCGGTTGTGCATGCCTTAACCTCTTTGTGAGATTGCTTATACTTGTCTAACACATTTCTGTGTTCTTCAAGTAGTTCGCTAAAAGCATTTTCTAACTCATCGAAAGTAAAGTCATCCTACAGAGGATTAAGTAATACCTTCTCGAATGCCATAAGACAGACATTAGCAGTGCTACGGGGTCTGTCATCTTCCTCTGATTCACTGGCATTACTTTCTTGCTAGATGCTTGTATTTGCATACTTTGGACCAGTTGTAGCATTCATGTTTGATCTTGATCTATTATATGGACTATTTTTCTTTGACAGTGGACAGTCCTTCTTTATATGCCCTGACTTCTTGCATCCAAAGCATATTGTTTCTTCTTCATTGCTTTCGTGGACGTCTTTCTTCCTTTGGTTTGATCTCTCAAGCTTTAAGAATTTCCTGAAGTTCTTTACTATCAGGGCTTGCTCATCACCACTTGATGATTCTTCGTCAGAGTTATTACATGCAACTCTTTTGGCTTGCGCTTTGAAGGCGATGGATTTTTTTTTAGGGGTCGCTTCTTCAAATTCTTGAAGGTCCAGCTCGTGGGTCATCAGCTTGCCTATGAGTATCTCCAGAGTCATGATGGTGAGATTGTTTTCTTCAATGGTTGTAGTAGCCTTTGGATTCCAATTCTTGGTTAGAGCCCATAGCACTTTCCTGATCTTCTCATGATTACTATAATCTTTACCAAGGGATTACAAAGGATTAGTAATATCTAGGAAATGAGTAAACATCTGTGTAATTGACTCGTCGGGTTTTATCTTGAATGATTTATATTCCTGTGTTAGTCTACTGATCTTGGATTCCTTTACTTGGGAAATACCTTCATGAGTTACCTCAAGAAGTCTCCAAATATCATGAGACGTAGTACAGGTAGAAACACGATTAAACTGCATCTTGTCAATTGCACAAAATAGTACATTGATGGCACGTACATCTAGAGTAGCCTTTGACTTTTCTTCGTCTATGTATTTATCATGTGGCTTGTCTATAAGTATGCCCACAATCAGTATATGTGTTGATTTTTTATAACCGTCAACAACTATAGACCAAAGATCAAAGTCAAGAGACTTTAGAAAGAAAGTCATTCATGTTTTCCAATATGTGTAGTCCGTTCTATCAAATAGTAGGGGTTTATTTGTGGATTTTCCTTCACCATTGAATATTGATTTCACGGATGCCATATACTCTCTAGGGTTGTTATATTAGAATATAACATGCTCTGATACCAATTGTAGGATATTGAGAACCTCTAGAGGTGGGTGAATAGAGTGTGTGTGAGTGCAGCCAAAATAATCAATAATTAAAAATTGAACAGTTATAAACTATGGCAGGAATAAAGAGACCGTAATTTAAATTACAGTAAGAGATAGAAGATCAAACTCAGTGAACACCGCAATATATACTGGTTTCCCTCTGAGAGGACTAATCTAGTCATGAGTACTCTTGCCCGCTGTTAATCTACTATTTGCAAGCTAAATGAGAGATTGCCGTCTCTTTACAACACCATGCTTGGTGACAAGTGCATGACCGACTTCACAATACCATGCTTGGTAATGAGCGCACGACCGAATCCAAAAACTGAGATATTTTGTGACTTGTAACCTCTTTATAACTCTGTAGACCAAAGACTCTAAATCGAATAAGATGCTACTGGCTTTGGCTAAGAGAAGTATATGTGGAATATAAAAGGTTTAGATCACTGAAAAATACTTTAAGAATGAATAGAGAGAAGAGTGAATGAGTGATTAAAAATGTGAAAAAAAAATTCTATTTATAGGTGTTTTTCCTGACCGAACTCGGGCAGAGTTCAGATGCTAAGATCTTGTAAACGAATGTTGGATACAGATTTGGAGGCAACTTAATTTCAAATTTGACTTGACTGAACTCAATCAAAACTCGGACCGAACTTGGTCAGAGTTCTGCCAGAGTTCTGATAGTTTAGAACTAAATTAGAATAGACCAAATTGTAAAGATATTTTGGGCTTTTGGATATGTAGATTTGATACTCATGCTTAGGTTCCATTCCTAAGACATGCCCAAGTTTTGTTTTTCGTAGGCATATCTTAAATCGTGCCAAGTGAACTTAGATCATTTCCAAATTTTAAATCACGACCGAGCTCAGATCGTATTTTGTGACTTAAGTTAATCATACTCATTAAATTTTCGATCGTGCCTATAAGACCTTGACTCATGTGCCAAAAAATTTATCTTGATCATAACTCAATTTTGATATTGATCGTGCCTATACGATTTGAATCTAATTTTTATTTATCATTAAGACGGACTCTACCAAATCATCCCATACTTGAATTTCGAATTCTACCTTTGATTCTCTTGACCATGACTGAGGTCGTGCCTGAATTACTTAAGTTTATCATCTAAACTATGCATATAAAATTTCGTTCATAGTCGATTCTATCGAGCCAAAATCACTAATCGTGCCGAAGTTATTTTGAAATTGATTATCTTGATCGTGCCATAATCGTTGTCTTTTGATCGTGTCTAAGATATTGCCTAAATTATCTATCATGTTTTGACTCCTTTGCCATCTTTAATTTCGAGACAAAATCTCTTTAAGGAGGGTAGATTTGTAACCTCCGTTAACCGATTTCTTAAATTTTTATCAAAATTTTGTACTTTTTCAAAACTCTGAATTTTTTGAATCTCGAAAAAAGTGAAATTCTAATTTTGAGAAATATTTTTCGACCGTGATTGCTATCGATCCTTTTTGACTTGGTTTTTTTAAAGACTTCTGTGAGATGATTACGTAAATTGAATTTCTGTCCACTTTAAGAAAATCTATAAGTTGTATATATAAATTATATAGAGAAAATATTTTGTGTAGTTGTGTTTTATAAATGAGATATTATTTTACTAATTATTTAGTTTAAATGTTTTTGTTAACTGGACTGGTTATTCATTTTTCCTTGCGTCGGGTTAGGACCAATATCGGTCCTAACAATAGCCTACCAAGCGTAGGCCTGGATTGTGAGCTACGACTTGATGGGCGATAGCTAAATTGTGATTAGCTCGTAAATTGACTATTGGTAGACATCAATATTATAGTAACTAATAAACATTTAGTGTTAATTAACTAAACTATCAAGCACAAATTGTTCGTGGTTAGTATGTTAGCATGTTAGTATTTTTCCATTAAGTCCTAATTTTTATTACATATACATTTTTTTAGGGTTTCCCCTTCTGCCCTATAAATAGACCCCTTCCCAATATTTTTTACCCCAAATCCCAAAAACCTAGAAATTCCTAAACGTAGGAAATTTCTACAACTGTCACCCTATTTCCATTTTCGACCATCCCGGCTGACCCCCTCGGCCACATTGCCTGCCGACCACCGCAGCATCACCCTAGTCTCCCCTGTCCAACCGACCGTCGTGCCATCCACCCCATTCCTTCCAACCCAGAATGTAACCACCACCTGCACCACCATTACCACCACCAATCCGGCCACCACCCCCAATGGCCACCAACACCCAACTCTCCATCGGTCCTTCTCTCCGGCCACAAGAGCCAACACCACCACCAGTATCAATCCACCAACACCACCACCACCATAAAATACCAAGACAGCCAAACACCAAGAGAGAGGAAGAAAGAGTGAGAGTTGACCTGGATCGACTGCTACCCAGTTAGTCCCAACCCTGACGACCATCCATCTGTCGCCTAGCACGTGCCCTGGTACTGTCCAGATCTGGCCAAGATGACCTCGGCTGCTCCCTAGAGCCGCCACTCTGTCGCCGTCCGCCCTCATGAGTGTCCCCTCTCCTCCAGATCTGGTGCTTTCCCCTGCCTCTGTGCGCCCGAACTCCGTCCACCGGCGTGTCGGAGACCCTTCGTTGGTGAGACCCCCTCCCCTTCATTTTTCCTTTTCCCTTCTCTTCGAATTGAGCCTGGGATGGAATTCTTTAAAGGAATGAGAGCTCATTCCTTTTGGTGGAAGTGATAGCTCACTTATTTTGTTTGTATTTGAGCTTACTTTCACTCTTCTCGAGAGGGAAGTTGTTGAGCAGGAGACCCCCCCTTCTGATATATCAATGAGAATTAAATTAAGGTTAATTGAATTGAAGATTAATCAATTCTTGTTTTCATATAAAACTATTACAGAATAGTAATTTGCTTTGGTAATTTGCTTTAAAAAATGGATTTGAGCCCTCCTTCCTATAGTCAGCTAATGGCTTGTTTGGGATTCATTGTGAGCATGAGACTATTTTATGCCTTTAATAATTTTATCATTATTATCATTTTTCTGTGGATTAAAAACATTAGGAATTTGATAAGTGTCAATTTGAAATATATATAAATATATATATATATATATATATATATATATATATATATATATATATATATATATATATATATATATATATATATATATATATATGGATTTGGGCTTTGAGCCCGTAGTTTTTATTATATGAAAATATATATATGTATTAACATTTGGTTTGGGGTGGACAATAATTAATGGGCTCAAGGCCTAGGAATTTTATTAAGCCTTGGTAGTTGAATGAAAATGTGTAATAGTATTTCTAAATTAGTATCCAGTTTGGCCTAAATTTATATTGATAAATTGGAGATTTGTTACTAAAATATTTTCTATATGTGCAAAACTAATATCTGAAATATTATGATTTATAATATAGTTGCTAACATTATAAATGATTGCCAACAAATTACTTATATTTATTTATCAAACTAGGCTATTTGGTTCAAATTACTTATAACAAATTACTTTCTTGGTTCAATTCCCGTTTCGAACTCTAACTTAGGGCTTCTATTTATCAAACTAGGCTATTTGGACTATTCTGGACTTGATGGACCGTCTGTACCGTTGCTTGAGACCATCTTGTAGAGCATAGCATCGTACATATCCCGTGTCGATACGTTCGTGCCGCGCACGTCGACTCCAACAAATTCAAGGCGAGTACTTTCTCTGTTAGTTTTCATTCATGATAGTATCTATATCGCCTGCTCTAGACTACTTTACTTGATATTGATATATTGTTAACACTGATTGGTACTATATGGATCTTATCGTACGATGTTATCCCTTTATCGATTACATCGGGTATCCCATGTTCATGTATTTCATCATATGCATCGTATACTCCTTGTATTCGTGTTTATTCGTATGCTCGTGTGAAATAATAATCGTGTACGTAACATATCTTGGTCGGATCCTTGTTTATTGATCGGGGTGGGGGAGTAGAAGTGATCATGTGATTAAACCCCTTAGCATACTCGTGTACATGTCTATTATACCCTCACGTATAATGGAGACCCCCTAGTATACTCGTGTATAAACCTAAAACAATCACATGATCATCTTGTGCTCTGAAACACTTATATTTATTATAGTTCATAGATTCTTTGTTATATTTTATGATCTCAGTTTACTTATCTATATCTCCTGTATTCCTGTATTTCTTTACAGCACGTCATGTATTTTATTCTACTGTTAGCTCTTTATTTTTTACCATGTTTTGGAACTGCTTTCAGAGATATGTGCTCATTTTCATCCTGACTGGATACGTTGACAAATTTTAGAAATTGTTGTATCCCACATTATTGGACCACAAGATGATGCTAGCTGAGACGGATCTCGATGTTCTTTTTATCGTGAGTTGCCTTCCAGGAGTTCTAGGCCCTTGTAGTTGATTTGTTTTGTTATTGTATTTGCCTTCGGTATATTTTGGTCTTGTATATTCATTTGTAGATACTGTCTGTTTCAGTATTATTAATATCTTTTCATATCTTCCTTAGTTGTTGTGTTGTGATTGGAGTACATTGTGATTCTAGAATCATCTAGATGTTGTAGATAGTTTTTGGGTACTTGACTGTGCACTACCATCGATACTGCAGCATAGGCTGGGCGTGGCCTATGTACTCATGCCCGAATATCCGGGTACGGGTCGTGACACATTTTTGTGGTGGCCTAAGCATGTCAGTCTTTGCTATTATTGCGAAGTCATGGCAGTACTTGAGCTTATCTGTACTACTGTAAGCCGACCCTAGATTAAGATTTTAGTCATGGAATATTTTAGTATTTCGGTACTCAGTCACATATTAGAAACTTTTCATGGATTCCATGGATGACCCCGGGGAGTCTTATTTTAAAACTTTTCGAGTCTATTCCCACTTGCTTTTATTTATCTTGATTTTGAAACGTCTGTCCATTATCGAACCCTATTTTTTTTGTATTAGGATGAGTTTATGGACCTCAGAGAGAACTAGAAGGTAGAAGTTGAACTTATAAACCATGTAGGTTGAGAAGAGAATGATTAGCTAATCTTGTATATAAGGGTTGAGATTTGTTTTAGAATGTATTCCGGGAATTTTGAATTTTGACCTAGATAGTATCTTTGGGACAACCAATGAGAATCTCTCTCTAAACCCTACCTCGAAATCTATTTTCGCTTGTTTCCATTTACTTATCCTTTATTCGTTGTTGAATTTTGAATCTTGATGTTCGTTGTTGAATTTGATTTTGTTTTTAGATAAATCCTTATGGAAGGAATTAAGATATATTCTGATAACATATTTGATGATGACGGTGATGAAAGTAAATGTCTACTTTATTTATGGTGTTTAGAATTTATTGCAGTCATACTTGTAAAACCCCTATTTTTTAAAAATTATTTTTTTGTATTTTATTAGACTTCAAATTAATTTATGCAATTTATGATTTTTATTTCATTAGAAAAGACCTTAGCCATTGTTGAATTTTGGAACTCAAGACTACCATGAATTTTGGCACGAAAGATGTAGCAGTGTGTCTTGACTAGTGTACTAGCCATGCCGGGGGAAACCTAGCCATGGTAACGACTAAACTAGGAAAATCAGACCAAATTGTGAATTGACTTATTTAAAGTATTTTAATTAAATATTATTTTATATATTGATTTTAGAAGACCCGGTTTGTCCAATTCAGCTCGAACTGGGCCCGAACCAAATTTTAGCCCATATAAGCAGGTAGTGTGACCAAATGTGGCCATGTAGACATATTTTATGTACGTAAAAATATTTTCTAAATTATTTTAGAATTTCATGTACAATTTCTAATTATTTAATTATTTGTGCAATTATTGGTATTTTATTATTTACATAATATTTTACAATATTAGTAAAATATTTTGGACCCGGATAAGGGAGTGCGGTATAAGTCCGCCCATTGAGACGATTTTATTATTTTATTATTATTACTTAAGCTATTTGGTGGAGATTAAATAAATATGTTCAATCTATTTAAATATTATTATTATGTTGAGTTGGTTTATTGTGAATGGAATTTATATATATATGTAGATATATTTAAATATATTAAATATTGGATATGTGACATTTAAAGTGTTATTTGTATTTAAATGATTTTTGGATATATATAGTTATATATGTAAAAGATTTAAAGAATAAGAAAACAATAAGAAAAGAAAAAGAAAAAGGAAAAGAAAAAGGAAAAGAAAAGAAAGAAATATATATATATATATATATATATATATATATATATATATATATATATATATATATTTTATATATATATATATATATATATATATATATATATATATATATATATATATATATATATATATATATATATATATATATATCCACCCACCCACTTAAAGTGGACGAGCCCCCCACTCTCCCTTGCTAGCTGCTAGCAGCGTGTTTAGCGCACCACCAACCCGAGAACCCATGTAATAGTAACTATTAGTAACCCTATTAGCACTAGGTTTTGACGAAACTTGCTATATATATAACTTCTTCCATAGACCTCAAAACCCTAGACTCCCAAAACGAAAATTTTAGCAGAACATACCCTCTTCGCCTACGAGTCCGTTTCACCAGCAACGAAGTTGTGTGCACGACGAACGGAGCATCGGAAGTCAGCCCCGCGTCACCTACGGAGCAGTTTCCCACTCAAGGTACCCTACTTCCCTACGACGTAACTTTTTGCTCCTAACTCCGATTTCCGATCCGTAAAATGTTCTAGAAAGTAGACTTGACCCTCTTAAAGATCACCCAGGTGGATTTTGACATGGCCATCCAACTTGCTCGTAAAATTGAGACGAAGTTGGAGAAAAATCCACTTTTCTGAATATTAAAAACTGTTTTGAAACGCCAACTTGTTGGCCACTTTTCTCGCTATCCATTAAACTTTCGTAAAAACTAATTAAAGGCAGTAAAGGACAACATAACCGAGATCGTAACGCATCTTCTGGATCGTCGTTTCGATTAACGTGTAAGAAATAAACTGATGTTGAAGTTGGAGAAAAATCTGTGATTATTTGTATAAAATTTCTGAATTTATCCCGATACGGCACGTGCCCCGACAAACTGAGCGACGTGGTTGCGCGTTATACACATCGAAAGGCGCGTATGGACGTTGCGGACGTGTGGGAACTGACGGAACTCAGTTTCGTCGCGTGTGTGCGACGAAATCAACGTGTATCCGTCGAGATACCCCCGTATCGACGTTTTGCAAACTTGCCCATAACTTCGTGCACACTCATCATATCGCGATGAAACTTGCGCCATTGGACTCGAGATATTTTTCTGGTCCTGTGAGCCAAGTTTGGTCCGATTCTGAGACCATTGATCGGGACGCTATTTTGGCGGGCCCACAATCCCAATCAACGGGCGATTTTGTGCACAGCCCACCGGATCCAAAATTGGACATACCGTTGGGTTCGTCTCATCAAAACAAATTTGTAGACATGTAGTTTGACGAGTTTAGAGATCGTAGGTTCTAGCACGTATTTCGGTGCAAAGCGGGTCCAACGGCGGACATCGTTTTGACCCAAAATTACGAAATTGCCCCTGTTCTAGAATTTGACTTTTGGACAGGCATTTTCTAGGCATATCTTTTATTCCAAACTCGTTCGTGATGTTTGTTTCAGCATCCGGAGCTTCTTGTGGATTTTGATTTTTCGTGTTGACGATTCTGATTGTTGGATTTTGCTGCTTCTCGCACCACCCGCAGGCAAGATACCTTGCCTTATTTACTGTTCATAATTATATGCACCTTTATTTATTTATTTACTGCATATTTTATTATTTGTTCTCAGTTGGATCTATTACTTGCTATTTTTGTTCATTTTATTTTTGCTTCAGTTATTTTTCCTTCTTGTCTTTTGTATACATATGGACCTAGTCTTAGCGAACTACCTTTTGTTAGTGTCCTTGGGAGGGAGAAGATAGTTAAATATATGGGCTACCCCAAATCCAAAAGCTGTAGTAACTGCATACTACGGTAGTCGAGTCGCGAGGGTCACTAGCCTCGAGCTATGTGGACTGATGGGTCACGTGGGTCGCTAGCCTCGAGTTATGCCGGCTGATAGTATTGGTACTGATGTGTGCATGTTGTGAGTTATTACCTGGTCCTGGGGGAGTCAGTCTTCACCTGCCCATACATCAATATGTCTTCTAAATTGCCTACTAGAAAGGTTAGGGGACCTTAGCAAATTTTATGTTCCAATCATGGCATAGAAAAATGTCACATCGCGGAATAGTAAGTTACCACTTGTCCTTGTTTGGTTGTAGGGGTAGTCTACTGTTTCGATGATGGGATATTGAGCCGTGTTATGGTTTGGACACTTTTTTTTACTTTATCTTTATTTTATGGTGCATTTATATTCAGTTCATATGGCATGTTCTTCCTGTATCTTGTTACGTCCCTCTGAGGACCTGGTTATCTCTCCAGGTGTGTGTGCTTCTGTGATGTTGCAGGTATTCTAGTCGAGGCCGTAATCTTCTCCATCCTTTCGAAGATGACTGTACTTGGCTAGACTTGTTATTTCATCTATTCTTTCTTGTACCTTTTATTTGAGATAGTTGGTAGTGGACTTTGTCTCCGCCCAACGTATTGTTCAAACAATTATTACAGTTGATTATATGATATCTTTATTCTTCATTTTTGGATGAGATTAGATTACTCTTGGTTTACTGCATTTTACAGCTTATGCATTCATACGAGGTTTCCATATATTGGAGTATACTTCGTATGTATACAGCTGGCATGGATACGTACCTAGTCCTAAGTATTTTGGGACTGGGGTGTTACATATTTTTGTGGTGGCCCATGCAGGTCGAGTTTGTCACTTCGATTACGTAATTGTACCGATGTGAGCCTGCAACATAGGATTAGAATTTAGGAATCTCATCCATACAGCTTGACCCCTTCCCTTGGCTTCAAATTTCGAACTCTCGTTCGACTTCCTTGAACTGCATCTTGCTTGATTCCTTTCTACCGTCGATTCATATTTTCGTGCTTAGTATCAACTAGGAAGATGACTACACTAGTATATGCTCATAGGTCAAACGCATAGCTAGAATGGTTATATTGGCAATTGGAATACATTCGAGACTAATTGAGTTAAAAAGGGGCTTTTTGTGTGAATTAATGATTAGTAATTTAGGATACTACCAAGGAAGGTTTTTATCTTGAGATTTCTAAATAGTAAACACCAGAGGATTTATAGAATTTCATACTTGGTTTAAGAAATTGATTGGCTTTTTGAGATTTGATATTTATAATTTATTGGGTTATAGTTATACATCCTTGCACAAGTATAAAATTTATTTGCTTTTTGAGTTGTGATATTTATGAGTTTTGGGTGATAGATATACATCTTTGAACAAATATAAAATTTATTTGATTTTTAAGTGTTGATGTTTATGATTTATTGTATTATAGTTATACACCTTTGAACAGTTATAAATTTGGTTTGAAAATGATCTTAGCTTTTAAAAAATGTCCATAGGAATTATTAAATTTGAGTTATACAACTTGCGATTTTCGTGTTTAGTAAATTTTAAATTTTAAGTGGAAGTACTGATGGCGAATTTTGGTTTAAAAAATTTGAAAGTTATGAAAAAGATTTTTGAGAAATTTTTATTTAAAATGGTGTCCTATTATTGAGGATTACAAATTTATTTAGATTTTTGGTAAAAAAAAAGGATTTTTGAATGATAAGATTATTTGAAAAATTAGATTAAAGAGCGATTGCTAATATTAAAATTTTTGGGAGAATTTCGAAGGATATGATGGGAAGTTATTTGATTGATTAAAGGAAGTTACCATTTAAAAGTTGTGAGTTTGTTGGAATAACTTAGCATGAATAGAAGTTAAAATTGATGAGAGCATGGAGCTTAATTTTTTGAGATTGCTTTTAATATGCTAAGAGTCTTATTATGAGTTATTTGAAAATTTCAGAGTGATTAAATTTTTGATTGATTGTGAAATTTTTATGGATTCGTAAATTATGAACTCTTGAGTTAAATAAGTTGAATTTAAACGTTAATTTTGGAAAAGGTTAGTAGTAACGTGATAAAGTTTGCTTTGAGATTTATGAAAGTGATTTAAATTTTGGTCATGATTAAATTGAACGACTTGCAGTGAATACAAATTTTGGTGGTTTATTTTTGAAAGTTTAATTTTGAAACTTTTAGAGGAAACTTGAGTTGAATTTTAATGGTATGCCCCAAGATAACCCTACTGAGTATTCCACACTAATTGCTATGTCACCCATGATCATGATAGTAGTATATACACAAGTGTTGTTAGTCATCTACCCAGCTATGTGACTGTATTTCTACCTCGGCTTACTCGACCTTCCTTCAATTCTAGATCTTTTAATTGCGACCTTCTAACCCACTTGCAATTTGAATAATGATTTAATGGTTCCTTAAATGTATTCATCTAGGAGACTATCTTCTCTCCGAAATTATTTTTCAAAATTATTTTTATTGGATTCTTTAATTAAGTTTATTTCATGCTTTAACTTGATCTTCTTTATTTTTGTGCATTAATTATCACCTCGTGAACTCCCACTTTCTATTTTAGATCTTTTGGCGTCCCTTACCATGACTTGGATATTTGGAGCACAACACTAGGCTTTTTCTTCCAACAAATTTCATATATAAGACCTAGACAAGTTCACCTTCATGTAGATATATCATGTCCCACCAAAACACGTATCCTTGTATTCTATTTCTTGATATGATCTTATGGTCAAAATGCCCAATCTATAATCTTTACCATGACACCAATATAGTTTCGACCACGGATAGGGAATCAACCTCGACTCAATTCTTTCGAGCCGATATATGATTTTGTTCTACTTAATTCTTTAAATGCTTAAAATTGTGCGTTATCTTGATTACTTGACCCATTGTCCCATCCCATTACTAGCTTAACTTTTGTAAGTTGGGTAGAATACCTCACCACCTAACAAACCTTTTTCCTTGTGAACCACATTGGTAAGTTCACTTAGACTATAAATTCAGAGGACCCTACCTTATATAGTCTACTAGGCCATAAGTGAAGAAACACTAGGACAACTGTATAGGCCCACACTTCGGACGAGCCTTGATTTTAAAAGATCTTGGACAATTAAAATTTTCTTCATCAGAACTTCCCTTGCTCATATTTTGACTTCTCATGCTGCTAATGTAGCTTCAGTTTTTGCAAGCTTATTTCTTTACCAAGCTTGATCATGACATATTTTATTGGGTGCACCCACTAACATATTGTCAAATCAGAACCGGTGCATGATGGTCTGATCAACCTATTGCACTTTGGTTCGCTTATCACATATTATTCTACGTGGATGAAGACATAGTAAACTTGCCTTAGAGTCTCGTCCGCGACAGCCTTGGCAATTCTCTTTTGAATTATTTTTGCCGTCTATGAACCCCGCAATTCGTACTCAATATATAACACCGTCTTTGAAACCTTTGTTGTTATTGTCTTTTACTCATTTTGGAAAGACAAGGCACTGTACTTGATAGATCGACTTAAGGTATTATCTTTGGTTGTCTTATCAGTTATTTATACACAAATGTAGATAGCCACCGACCGACTCATGTGGCTATATCCTCGCCTTTAACTACTCCTCATTTCTCAACCCTAGAATCATTATCGTGTCCTTCCAATTAGTCTTGAGCACTCGAAGGTGATTCTAATCATCACTTAATCAAACCCTTAACCAAGACGATTAATATCCAGATTTCTCTCAAGGAACCATATCTCCCAAACGTCTAATTATTCTCTTTGATCTACTCAATCCCTTATTACTCTCCAATTTGGATTATCGAAATTGCTACCTTCACTGGCAACCCTTATTCAATTCCATAACTATGATATATTTTTGTATATATCAACTCCACAATTTTCTATTGTATGGTGGTGTTGAACGCCGTTTTATCGCCTCCTCCAAAATTTAATTGCATGTTGCTATTGATAAACTCGTTTCTATCCCTCAACCCTATCTACCCTATTTTTTTCCTAAATTTCGAGGACGAAATTCTTATAAGTTGGGTAGGATGTAAAATCCCTATTTTTAAAAAATTATTTTTTTAGAATTTTATTAGACTTCAAATTAATTTATGCAATTTATGATTTTTATTTCATTAGAAAAGACCTTAGCCATTGTTGAATTTTGGAACACAAGACTACCATGAATTTTGGCATGGAAGATGTAGCAGTGTGTCTTGACTAGTGTACTAGCCATGCCGGGGGAAACCTAGCCATGGTAACGACCAAACTAGGAAAACCATACCAAATTATGAATTGACTTATTTAAAGTATTTTAATTAAATATTATTTTATATATTGATTTTAGAAGACCCGGTTTGTCCAATTCAGCTCGAACTGGGCCCGAACCAAATTTTAGCCCATATAAGCAGGTAGTGTGACCAAATGTGGCCATGTAGACATATTTTATGTACGTAAAAATATTTTCTAAATTATTTTAGAATTTTATGTACAATTTCTAATTATTTAATTATTTGTGCAATTATTGGTATTTTATTATTTACATAATATTTTACAATATTAGTAAAATATTTTGGACCCGGATAAGGGAGTACGGTATAAGTCCACCTATTGAGACGATTTTATTATTTTATTATTATTACTTAAGCTATTTGGTGAAGATTAAATAAATATGTTCAATCTATTTAAATATTATTATTATTATGTTGAGTTGGTTTATTATGAATGGAATTTATATATATATGTAGATATATTTAAATATATTAAATATTGGATATGTGACATTTAAAGTGTTATTTGTATTTAAATGATTTTTGGATATATATAGTTATATATGTAAAAGATTTAAAGAATAAGAAAAGAATAAGAAAAGAAAAAGGAAAGAAAAAGAAAAAGGAAAAGAAAAGAAAAGAAAAAAATATATATATATATCCACCAACCCATTTAAAGTGGGCGGGCCCCCCACTCTCCCTTGCTAGCTGCTAGGAGCGTGCTTAGCGCACCACCAACCCGAGAACCCATGTAATAGTAACTATTAGTAACCCTATTAGCACTAGGTTTTGACGAAACTTGCTATATATATAACTTCTTCCATAGACCTCAAAACCCTAGACTCCCAAAACAAAAATTCTAGCAGAACATACCCTCTTTGCCTACGAGTTTGTTTCACCAGCAACGGAGTTGTGTGCACGACGAACGGAGCATCGGAAGTCAGCCCCGCGTCACCCACGGAGCAGTTTCCCACTCAAGGTACCCTACTTCCCTACGACGTAACTTTTTACTCGTAACTCCGATTTCCGATCCGTAAAATGTTCTGGAAAGTAGACTTGACCCTCTTCAAGATACCCCAGGTGGATTTTGACATGGCCATCCAACTTGCTCGAAAAATCGAGACGAAGTTGGAGAAAAACCTACTTTTCTGAATATTAAAAAATGTTTTGAAACGCCAACTTGTCGGCCACTTTTCTCGCTATCCATTAAACTTTCGTAAAAACTAATTGAAGGCAGTAAAGGATAACATAACCGAGATCGTAATGCATCTTCTGGATCGTCGTTTCGATTAACGTGTAAGAAATAAACTGATGTTGAAGTTGGAGAAAAATCTGTGATTATTTGTATAAAATTTCTGAATTTATCCCGATACGGCACGTGCCCTGACAAACCGGGCAACGTGGTCGTGCGTTATACGCATCAAAATGCGCGTATGGATGTTGCAGACGTGTGGGAACTGACGGAACTCAGTTTCGTCGCGTGTGTGCGACGAAATCAACGTGTATCCGTCGAGATACCCCCGTATCGACGTTTTGCAAACTTGCTCATAACTTCGTGCACACTCATCATATCGCGATGAAACTTGCGCCATTGGACCCAAAATTTTTTTCTGGTCCTGTGAGCCAAGTTTGGTCCGATTCTGAGACCATTGATCGGGACGCTATTTTGGCGGGCCCACAATCCCACTCAACGGACGATTTTGTGCACAGTCCACCGGAATCCAAAATTGGACATACCGTTGGGTTCGTCTCATCAAAACAAATATGTAGACATATAGTTTGACGACTATAGAGATCGTAGATTCTGGCGCACATTTCGGTGCAAAGCGGGTCCAACGGCGGACATCATTTTGATCCGAAATTACGAAATTGCCCCTGTTCCAGAATTTGACTTTTGGACGGGCGTTTCCTAGGCATATCTTTTATTCCAAACTCGTTCGTGATGTTTGTTTCAGCATCCGGAGCTTCTTGTAGATTTTGACTTTCGTGTTGACGATTCTGATTGTTGGATTTTGCTGCTTCTCGCACCACCCGCAAGCAAGATACCTTGCCTTATTTACTGTTCATAATTAGATGCACCTTTATTTATTTATTTACTGCATATTTTATTATTTGTTCTCAGTTGGATCCATTACTTGCTATTTTAGTTCATTTTATTTTTGCTTTAGTTATTTTTCCTTCTTGTCTTTTGTATGCATATGGACCTAGTCTTAGCGAACTACCTTTTGTTAGTATCCTTAGGAGGGAGAAGACAGTTAAATGTATGGGCTACCCCAAATCCAAAAGCTGTAGTAACTGCGTACTACGGTAGTCGAGTCGCGAGGGTCACTAGCCTCGAGCTATGTGGACTGATGGGTCACGTGGGCCGCTAGCCTCGAGTTATGCCGACTGATAGTATTGGTACTGACGTGTGGTGTTGTGAGTTGTTACCTGGTCCTGGAGGAGTCAGCCTTCACCTGCCCATACATCAATGTCTTCTAAATTGCCTACTAGAAAGGTTAGTGGACCTTAGCAAATTTTATGTTCCAGTCATGGCATAGAAAAATGTCACATCGCGGAATAGTAAGTTATCCCTTGTCCTTGTTTGGTTGTAGGGGTAGTCTACTGTTTCGATGATGGGATATTGAGCCGTGTTATGGTTTGGACACTTTTTTTTACTTTATCTTTATTTTATGGTGCATTTATATTCAGTTCATATGGCATGTTCTTCCTGTATCTTGTTACGTCCCTCTGAGGACCTGGTTATCTCTCCAGGTGTGTGTGCTTCTGTGATGTTGCAGGTATTCTAGTCGAGGTCGTGATCTTCTCCATCCTTTCGAAGATGACTGCACTTGGCTAGTCTTGTTATTTCATCTATTCCTTCTTGTACCTTTTATTTGAGATAGTTGGTAGTGGACTTTGTCTCCGCCCAACGTATTGTTCAAACACTTATTACAGTTGATTATATGATATCTTTATTCTTCATTTTTGGATGAGATTAGATTACTCTTGGTTTACTGCATTTTACAGCTTATGCATTTATACGAGGTTTCCATATATTGGAGTATACTTCGTATGTATACAGATGGCATGGATACGTACCTAGTCCTAAGTATTTTGGGACTGGGGCATTACAATACTAGCTAGCATGACAAGGACATAGGGCCTAATTTTGGATATACTTATCCTAGTTATGGAATTTAAAAAAAAATTGTATCCATACCAGTTTGCGTGGTGAGAATTCTTGATAATATCATAATTGGGAATGTACCTTAGTTATAGACTCTATCGTTTATTGCAGCTAGTCTTACTGGTGTGGCAAGAATTCTAGCAACATGATTTCAGAAAGATGTGTATGATTATCAGATCATATCTTAAATTGGTTCACTTCTTTATGACCATATGAGCAAGAACAATTTTATCATTATTTCTTGTCTTACCATTATTTCCTTATCGTATGATCATTTCCTCATCTTACCATTTTCCCTTGTCTTAATTAACCCTGACCTAGTTACATCGATTAATATCTCATATCTAATTCTGTCATCTACACTCTGAAATCTTGAATCTCCGTATCTCTTTACTTGGGGAAGACTGAGGAAGTATCGTAATCATCTAGCTCAAAAAGGATATAATTGTAATCAATAGTGATCTTGGTAAGAATATAGAGCATGGGATATTAAGATAGAAGTAATGGAAGAAAATATTACCGAGATCAGAGACAAAAAAAGACTGGCAGTATCAGTTTGAAAATCGTTACACTAGAGAGGTTACTTTGGGCATGGATTATGTTGGAAAGAACGTAGGAGGAATTTGAGTAAGAAGAATAGCAGAAAATGCATCAATGGTGAGAACTGTAATGTCTTATAGTTATATTTTGAACTGACAAGGATATTCGAGGACGAATTATTTTTGGAGAACTTGGATATTTTAGGTTACTGATTCCTGAAATAATTCATATTTGAATTAAGGCTATGATGCCAAATTTAGAAATTTAAATAATGAAGTAGAGATTATTACCGCCCGCGGTGATAATGCAAGATGGAGTTAGGGATTGGTAGGAGAATGATTGAGAACCAACAAAATTTTGAGTTAAAAAAAAGAAAAAAAGAAAAAAAAGAGAAGATTTAGAGATCTTGTGGAGATTTTTAGAAGGATAATATTGAAAGTATAGGTTGGAGAGAATGTGAAGGTTGATTATCTTTATATGGTAAAGATGGTATCACACTTGAGTAATACACGGAGTATAACTTGAACGAATGTTCAAGGATATTTTATAAACCTGATTTAGAGGTTCGGATCCAATTTAGGACAAGGTAGAGGAAATTAGATTTCAAGATGATTAAGTGGATAATATTGAGCTCTAACAAGAATAATACTTCCTGGGTTAGTAACCTTGGAATAAAGGTCAAGCCTATGGTATTATGACAAGTTCCAATCTTCATAACTGAAGGTTATAAAATTTTGATAGTAGTCATATAAGGGTTGATTTCCATATGTGGACTTGTGAGATAAAGGTATGATTGGCAAATGATGATCAGGTAAACTTGGTAGTAGTAGAGTGAGATGATTTGACTTTCTTTTGCAATCCTATCCTTGATGTCCTATCCTAGTAAAAAGAGTTTGATTTTCCTATCCTTGAATCATCTTAAGTTCAATATCGCTAAATTCTAATCCCTTTGATCACGACCAATCATTTTTTGGTCATCTCCCTTATCGTACCAATATTCTTAAATCTTTGATCGTACTCAATTGATTTAAATTCAATCGTGACATAAATCTTTATCAGTATGATTGCTCATGCTTGGACTACGATTACATTCTTCATCATATCTAAATATTATTTGACCAAGGTTAGACTTACCTTGTCCTTGATCGTGACTAAATTCTGATTTTGACCATGTTTGAATTTTAATACTCGTACCTAACGCATTTCTAACTATGACTTAACTTCCTAACTTTGTCTAAAATTCTCATGGTTAGTCGTGCCTAGATGACTTGGCATGACTATACGACTTAATTTTACGATTATGATTCTAATGTTCGTGACTGTACGTGTTGACCTTAACCTACTTCGTGCCTAAAACTCTTGAATCTCTAATCACAACTATTTCGGGGAAAAAGTTCTGCCGTACCTAAATTTTTATTTTTTAGTCACTCGTGCTCAGGTTTTATTTCTAATCATGACTAAATTTTTATTCTTCGTCGCTTTATTCTAAATCGTGCCTAAAACCTTGATCCTTGGTCACGACTATATGATTGATTTGTCGTGCCAGAATTTGGACTTGCTTATGTCTGAACTATTTTTTATTCCTGTCGGGATTCGATTTTGAAGATACTCTTGCTTAGGTTCTATTCCTAAGACATGCCCAAGTTTTGTTTTTCGTAGGCATATCTTAAATCATGCCAAGTGAACTTAGATCATTTCCAAATTTTAAATCACGACCGAGCTCAGATCGTATTTCATGACTTAAATTAATCATACTCATTAAATTTTCGATCATGCCTATAAGACCTTGACTCATGTGCCAAAAATTTTATCTTGACCATAACTCAATTTTGATATTGATCGTGCATATACGATTTGAATCTAATTTTTATTTATCATCAAGCCAGACTCTACCAAATCGTCCCATACTTGAATTTCGAATTCTACCTTCGATTCTCTTGACCATGACTGAGGTCGTGCCTGAATTACTTAAGTTTATCTTCTAAACCATGCATATAAAATTTCGTTCATAGTCGATTCTATCGAGCCAAAATCACTAATCGTGCCGAAGTTACTTTGAAATTGATTATCTTGATCGTGCCATAATCGTTGTCTTTTGATCGTGTCTAAGATATTGCCTAAATTCTCTGTCATGTTTTGACTCCCTTGCCATCCTTTAATTTTTGACACGAAATCCCTTTAAGGAGGGTAGATTTGTAACCTCCGTTAACCGATTTCTTGAATTTTTTTCGAAATTTTGTACTTTTTCAAAACTCTGAATTTTGTGAATCTCGAAAAACATGAAATTCTAATTTTGAGAAATTTTTGACCGTGATTGCTATCGATCCTTGTTGTCTTGATTTTTTAAAAAACTTTTGTGAGATGATTACGTAAATTGAATTTTTGTCCACTTTAAGAAAATCTATAAGTTGTAAATATATATTTATATAGAGAAAATATTTTGTGAAGTTGTGTTTTATAAAAGAGATATTATTTTACTAATTATTTAGTTTAAATGATTTTGATAAATGGACTAGTTGTTCGTTTTCCCTCGTGTTGGGTTAGGACCAATATCGGTCCTAACGTTAGCCTACCAAGCCTAGGCTTGGATTGTGGGCTACGACTTGATGGGCGATAACTAAATTATGATTAGCTCGTAAATTGACTATTGGTAGACATCTATATTATAATAACTAATAAATATTTTGTGTTAATTAACTAAACTATCAAACACAAATTGTTAGTGGTTAGTATGTTAGCATGTTAGTATTTTTCCATTAAGTCCTAATATCTATTACTTGTACATTTTCTTAGGGTTTCCCCTTCTACCCTATAAATAGACCCCCTTCCTAATATTTTTTACTCCCAATCCCAAAAACCTATAAATTCCTAAACCTAGGAAATTTCTATAGCCGCCACCCCCAATTCCATTTCCTACCACCCCGGCCGACCCCTCGGCCACATTGGCTGCCGACCACCGCAGCATCACCCATTCTCCCCTGCCCAACCGACCATTGCGCCATTCGCCCCATTACTCCCAGCTCAGAACACAACCACCACCTGCACCACCATTACCACCACCAATCTGGCCTCCACCTCCATTGGCCACCAATACTCGACTCCCTATCGGTCCTTCTCCCCAGCCACAAGAACCAACACCACCACCAGTATCAATCCACCAACACCACCACCACTATTAAACACCAACACATCCAAACACCAAGAGAGAGGAAGAAAGAGTGAGAGTTGACCTGGATCGACCGCTTCCCAGTCAGTTCCGGCCATGACGTCCGTTCGTCCGCCGCCTAGTGCGTGACATGGCACTGTCCAGATCCGGCCAAGATGACCTAGGCTGCTCCCTCGGGCCGCCACTCCGCCGGCGTCCGCCCTCGCGAGGGTCCCTTCTCCTCCAGATTTAGAGATTTCCCACACCTCCATGCACCCGAACTCCGCCCGCTGGCGCACCAGAGACCCTCCGTTGGTGAGACCCCCTCCCCTTCGTTTCTCTTATTCCCTACTCTTCGAATTGAGCCTGGGATGGAATTCTTTAAAGGAATGAGAGCTCATTCCTTTTGGAGGGAGTGATAGCTCACTTCTTTTGTTTGTATTTGAGCTCACTTTTACTCTTCCTGAGAGGGAAGTTGTCGAGCAGGAGACCCCCCCTTTATGATTTATCAATGAGAATTAAATTAAAGTTAATTGAATTGAAGATTAGTCAATTATTGTTTTCGTATAAAATTATTATAGAATGGTAATTTATTTTAAAAAAATGGATTTGAGCTCCCTTCATATTGTCAGCTAATGGCTTGTTTGGGATTCACTGTGAGCATGAGACTTTTTTATGCCTTTAATAATTTTATCATTATTATCATTTTTCTGTGGATTAAAAACATTAGGAATTTAAGAAGTGTCAATTTGAAATATAATATATAAATATATATATATATATATATATATATATATATATATATATATATATATATATATATATATATATATATATATATATATTCGGACGGCTCCGCAGAGGCCCGCGCCTCGCTCAACCTCCCCAGAGCTATCCTCAAATCTCGCCTGAAAGTGGAGACGGAATTTTGGAAGCAAAAAGTCAGGCTGACATGGGACACAGAGGGGGATAGAAACTCCGCGTTCTTCCATGCCTGCGTTCGGGGCCGCAGACACCAATTATCCACCCACCAAATATCCGACGAGAATGGCAACCTTCTCAAAGATCATCGGAGCATCCAGACGGCCCCTGCCAACTTCTACTCCAAACTCTTCTCCAAAGACGGTGTAGTCAAGGATGACAGCTTACTGGCCCAGATCCCGACCCTGATCAATGAGCAGGACAATGATCAATTTTTTAGCCCTTCCATCCATGGAAGAAGTCAGGTCTGCGGTTTGGGCCCTCGACGAGCACAGCGCCCTGGGACCACACGGGTTCACAGGGACCTTCTTTCGCTCGTGCTGGAGCATCCTCCACACCAACATGACCGATGCCGCTACTGCTTACTTTCATGGCGCTCATCTTCCCAAAGTTATATCTCGGGCCAACCTCATCCTTATCCCAAAAAAGGACAATCCGGAGACATTCAAAGACTTTCGCCCGATCAGCCTCTGCAACTTCGCCAACAAAATTGTCTCCAAGATCATCGCTACCAGAATGTTCCCCATCCTTCCCAGAATTATCTTCGAAGACCAAAGCGGTTTCGTTCAAGGGCGGAACATCACCGACAACATCCTTCTTGCCCAGGAGATGGTCACTGTTTGCCATAAAAATCAACAGGTATTATAGAACACTGGAATTGATTGCAAACTCACTTGTACAAAGAAGGGCCTAGAAAGAAAGCCTAGGAAATAATCTAAGTACAATTGTTTAGTTTTGATTCTGGGGTGTGACTGTAGAGGCTCGGAAAAGTGCTATCAACTCTGTCTTACTCCGTAGACTATCTGACGCAGTCTCTAGCTCGTGAAGATATTACTTTTTTCTTGAAGGTTTCATGTCATTGCAGGGGTATGCCACCATGCTATTAATAATAGGATGGATTTTGAGCCGCATGGACGGCTTGCGGCCACGTGGCTGATTGGCACGGAAAGACCCGCTCTTGGGCTGCCATCTGTCGGTTTGTTGGGATTTTGTTGCAGCAAATCTAGGTAGTTAAGGAATTGGTCAGATCGCCACGTGTCCCGCTGTATATGGTGTTCTCAGTCTTTGAACATGTGGGGTCGCATGAGACTCAAGCATGCGGCCTGAATCACAATTACTCTCAGCTGCTGGAAATTTTGGGGCCGCATAATCTGGGCCGCATAAGTGTCATGCAGCCTAGATGACACTCTTCTGGCCGCATGGAGGCGTATGAACCCTGCTTTTGGGCGACGTCCCATATCTCATCTTTTTGGTCAAAGGGTCAGAACTGCATGTTTTGCCAGGACTTGTCAGCTTTATCAGTCGAATTGCTTCTCCTTGGTCGTATATTTTCCTTCTACAGCTGTTCGTTGATGGGCCGCATATGTCTTTGAACAGTCATGCAGACCTGTTTGGTCCAATGTACCTATGCGGCAATTTATAACCCGTATGAACTCCATATTTTTCATGTTTCTACAAGACCCCCTTCAAAGTTTCCAAATTGCAAATTTAGAATACTTTGAATAAGAAGCATGAAAAATATGCCAAGCCGTAGGGTGTCTTCAAGTTGTAGAAAGTGGTTTTCGAACTTGAGTCGCAGAGAAGTACTGAGCCACAGAACAAATCTTGAGTCGCAGGGACGCTTTCAGCCGCAGGGAGTCTGCCAGCTGTCACTGCTGCATTTAATTCTCCTGACTCGGTTATGGATCTATTTTCGAGATGAAGCTGACGGTTACTGGGATAAAGTTCCCAAACGTCGACTCTATCTTTAATGATGTTGAAAATCGAAGAGACGCTCGACAATTACTAGGGATAAAGTCCCCAAACGTCGTCTCTATCTTTAATGATCTTGAGAATCAAAGGGTCTCTCTTCAGCAATTCTATAAATAGGAGTCACTCCGAGATAGTTTTTTCTCTTTCGCCTTCTATACTTTCTGCTATGGCTCTAAAAGCTTCTAAGTCGATTGGTGCGACAGCCAAAGAAAAGAGACTTGCATCCCCGTCGAGAGTGGTAGACACTTCTTCCATTCATTCTGATGTGCAACCTTCTCCCAAGGGAAAGGGTGGTGATCAGATGATGACTAAAATTTTGTGTGCGGGGCTGTCATATACTGCCTTTGCTATAAACTTGGTCGATGTATGCCCTATCTCATCCGGACCACATGTGTTCTATAAGCTAGGGCTGCACGGACTGAGTCGCATAACTGCTGCTTATTCGAACTTGAAGTGGCTGAGTGCCTCAAGATGAATCTGTATAAACTTTTTACGACCGAGCCGCATAGGTGTCGTATGAGCACATTATGGTTGGGTCGCATAAATACTGTAAGATTGGGTCGTATGATCGCCCTGTGACTGATTGGGCCGTATGAGTTTTTCATGACTGAGCCGCATGATAATAACTGAGCCGTATAAATGCTGCATGAGTGCTTCATGAAGCCGGCCTTATAACTGTGGACTGTATGAGTTCTGTTTTGGCTGGGCCGTCTAATTGGCTAGGCCGCATAACATAGTTTTTTGTTTTTTCGATGTTGAATCCCCCTTCTTCTCATGTTTTTTTCGTAGGGGTCTGGCTAGCAAGCTTTTTCAGGATCGGTGTCAGTGATGGAGTGAAGGTACAACATTTTGGTGCCTACATCAGAGAGCTCAAACTCCTCATGCTTCGGAAGAGTTTTCCCTACGCCTTTTTGGCATACACATCAAACAACTCAGGACTCTTCATGCTTCAGAAGAGTTTTCCCCAGATGGTAGGAAGATCCTTTATACCTTGGAGAGTTGGACGATGGTCAGGTGTCGTTAGGCGTCGTTATGAATGTCGCGCCTTCACGGCTCTCCAGGTAGGCGAAATCACCATCCAGGACCATGTTTTGAAGGTATGGTCCCTTGGGGGAGCGGGGCTAAGGCATCCACAATATGGAGGGGAGGATAGCATGCTACGTTTACCCTCCTCTCGACAGCTCCTTGGAGATTCAACAGCTTCGTTTGCTTCTTAATAGTAAAACATGACTCCCTTCGATGGCCACGAAACTGCTTGAAGATGAAGCGCTGTCAAACCCAACTATGTATTACCAGATTTTCCTTTCTTTGCTGTCGATGTAGTCCTATGAATGTAACTGATCTTGAATGACCAGAGTATGCTCACTCCATTCTATTTGCTGTATTTTGTGGTGCTTGTACTAGAGGGCCTAATACAGCATTTGTAAAGGACATCCTACTGGGAGATTTTTGTGGACCTATTGCCCTTTTGTGCATCTGAAAATACGAGAAAATAGATTTGAATGATATTTTGTAGACCAACTACTCTTTGGTACACCGATGGTGTGAGTAATAGATTAGGATAAATTTTTGTGAACTTATCATCATTTGTTGTGTACTGGCGATGCGAGTACTGATAATAAGTGGAGAGAAAACCAACGTATTCACTCAGAGGTAATGAGGACGTGGTAAATACGGGTCAAAACAAAGCCTTCCTACTCAGAGGTAATAAGGACATGTTAGGGGTAGGTATGATAGGGATACACAGAACAACTCAGAGGTGCTATCAACGTGGAAGTTCTATGTATTGGGTGATTTGTTTGTAATGGATGAGAAAAAATAACTCAGAGGTAATATGGACATGGTTGATTTTTTTTTCGTTGGGGAGTTTTGTGGACCTATTATCCTTTTTGTGCACTGACAGTACGAGTAATAGATTAGGATAATTTGTGTGGACCTATTACCCTTCTGCGCACCGGTGGTACGGGCAATAGATTTTGAGGCAAATTCTTGGTGGTAGAAAAGCTATGACCAGGGGGTACATAGATACGACCAAGAGAATTTATTTAGAGTAATCAAAGAGTAAGTTCAGTGGTACTTGAGGGTACGTAACTCATCAATTTGGGAGATTTAAAGTCAGAGTGTAAGTTCAGCGATACCTGCGGGTATATAACTCACAATCCGAGAGATCGTTGGAAGGTGTCTTTTAGACATAGTATTTTTTGAGGAACTTGTCGTTGATAGGCATCATGAGCAAGTTTGTATTTTGCTTTGTGAGAGGGTACGCACCGTTAGAGAATACGGTCTCGATGACGAACGGACCCTCCCACTTAGGCTGGAATTTTTGGGGGGTCTTGTGAGTCATGACCATTGGTCTACGAATGGCCAAGACAAGATCGCCTACTTGGAATATCCTCTGCTTGACTTTCTTGTTGAAAGCCCGAGAGATGCGTGCTTGGTAGAGCTCTATACTTTTTTGAGCTTGTAAATGCTTCTCATCTAATGCTTCTAACTCCTATAGACGTTGGCGGTAGTTATCGTCCACCGTTAATCGGTAGGTGAAGGCCACTCGAAGTGAGGGGATCTGAGTTTCCAATGGGAGGACTGCCTCGCTCCCGTAGACCAAGAAGAACGGTATATTTCCTGTAGCCGTCCGGATCATCGTCCAATACGCCCAGAGGCACTCACCAAGCTTTTCATTCCAGTCGAGTTTGTTTGCAGACACGAACTTTTTGAGGAGCTTGATTATTGTTTTGTTGAATGCTTAGCCAGACCTTGGCTGAGGGGTTATATGCTGTCGAGGCCATGTTCTGGATCCGATTCTTATCACAAAATCGGTAGAAAGCATGGCTTGCGAACTGCGGACCATTGTCGTGGATAATCCTCCGGGGTAGTCCAAAACGGTAGATAACATGATATTTTATGAAGCTAATCATGTTCGATGTCTTGACCTCAGCCAATGGAACAGCTTCTGCCCATTTGGAGAAGTAATCGGTGATTGCAAGTATGAACCGATGTCCTCTAGACGACGGCGGGGTGATTGGCCCAATGACGTCCATTCCCCAAGCTTCGAAGGGCCAAGAGGCCACTGTCGGGTACAAGAATTCAGATGGCAGATATATGAAATTTGCATGGATCTGGCCAGCCTTGTACTTCTTTGCATAATCAACTGCATCTGCGACCATTGTGGGCCAGTAATAACCCATCCGACGAAGGCGATCTTGTAGTTTTGGGCCAGGTTGGTGAGCCCCACAAGTACCGTCATGAGCTTCACGCAGGGCTTCTTTGGCTTCTGGATTTGACAGGCATCTTAGTAGTAGCCCAATATAGGATTGTCGATACAACATTTTCATCTCCGTATCGTAGAAGAATCTGAGGGAACGTCTTTTGATGGAGGTAGCTTCCTTCATATTCTCTGGCAGAATTCTATAGACCGCAAAGTCGATGAGCCGACGTCTCCAGTCTTATATGTCATTGGTTATCTGGGCGGAGTAACTCATACCCAGTTGAAGAGTGTTCCTAGGGCAGACCAGTTCGTGGCTTATTACGTCGACTAGATGATGAGCATTATTTGAGAGTGCCAAGGAAGCAGCGAGACCAACCAGGGCATCGGCTTCGATGTTTTGAAGTCTAGGAACGTGCTCTATAAAGAACCCCTCCAAGGTTGTAATAATGGCCGTTGCTGTCTGATAACAGGGAATCAGGTCCTCATTGCGGACCTCGTATGAACCTCGGATCTGATTAACAACCAATTACGAGTCACCATAAGCTTCCAGGTATCTGATTTTCACTTCTTTCGCGAGTAGGAGTCCAATGACTAGAGCATTATATTCGGCTACGTTGTTCGAACAGGGTTCTGTAAGAGAATACGCCCGATTGACTACTAGTCCAGAGAAAGAAATTAATACCACCCCGACTCCAGCGACGATATCATCTTGTGGCCCCGTTCTTGAAGCACCGTCGAAGAACATCCGCCAAATAGCGTCATACGAAGCCATGTTCGAGGCGACGACTTCATCGGGAATTTCTTCATAAATTTTTGTTGCTTCTGAGCCTGGATGGGCTGCTAGAAAGTCAGCCAGGGCTTGACCCTTGATAGCTTTCTGCGAAATAAAAACCATGTTATAAGGGGATAGCAGTATAGCCCAGGTGGCTAGACGAGAACTGAGTGCGTCTGGCTTGGTCATGAGAACCCTGAGGGGATTGACTCGTGAAATCATATGGATGGTCTGCCCTGTCACATAGTGTCGTATTTTCTGAATGGCGAACACTATGGCAAGGCACTCCTTCTCTACAGCAGTGTACCTATGTTCAGGTCCTACCATCATTCGGTCGAGATAGTAAATGGCTTGTTCATGTCCCACGTCATTATTCTAGGCTAGCAGAGCGTCGAAGGAATGTTCTATCGCCCGTACATAGAGCAGGGAGGGCTTCCCGACGATCGGGACTAGCAGAACTGGCGAATTCATCAGGTACTCCTTAATATTATCAAAGGCACGCTGACATTCCTCATTCCATACAAAGGAGACACCTTTCCTTATGAGTTGAGTGAAGGGTTGGCATCGCCCCGAGAGGTTAGATATAAACCTCCTGATATAGGCTAGTCTTCCCTGAAGGCCGCGGAGTTCACGGAGGTTCTTTGGTGGGTTCATCTCCAGGATTGCTTTTGTTTTATCGGGATCTATGTGAATGCCCCGGGAAGTAATGACAAAGCCCAAGAACTTTCCACTGGACACCCCCAGAAAGGACTTGGTAGGATTCATCTTCAGGTTGTGTACCCGCATGAGGTCGAACATTATTCTCAAGTCTGGTAAATAATTGCTTATGGAGCAGCTCTTGACGGTGATATTGTCTACGTAACACTCCACCGTCTTGTGCAAATAATCTCTAAAGATGACACTCATGGCCCGTGGATATATTGTACCGACATTCTTCAAGCCAAAGGGCACGACTGTATAACAATATATGCCGATCGGCGTTCAGAATGATGTATGCTTCTCGTCATCGGGAGCCATCTTGATTTGATTGTATCCCGAAAAGCCGTCCATAAAAGACATGCGCTCAAAGACGCACGTATTATCGATCATTATATCGGTGATCGGAAGAGGAAATTCATCATTAGGGCATGCCGCATTCAGATTGCAGAAATCGATGCAAATTCAGATTTTCTCGTTCTTCTTGATGACTGGCACCACGTTGGCTACCCAGTCTGGGTGCTGCTCTTCACGGATGAAACCACTAGCTATAAGCTTATTCACTTCCACCTCGATAGAATTTATGATGTCTGGACGAAATTGTCGCTGCTATTGCTTGACTGGTTTTACGTCCGGATAGATATTGAGATTATGGAGTGCAATCTCGGGGTTCAGCCCTGGCATGTCTTCATAGCTCCAAGCAAAGACGTCGATGTATTCTCTGATGAGTTAAAACAACGACTCCCGCTCATCGTCTATCAGACTTTTACTGACGAAGATTGGCTCTGGAGAGGATTCATCGTCGAGGTTGACGTGTATAACCTCATCTTTGGTGGGAGGATCACAAAGTTCGAAGCGTTTCTCCCATTGTGCATCTAGTTGCTGGACCTACGGCTCCAACTCAAGAGGTTCAAGTAGGCCTTCGTCTTCTTCTTCGACATCAGTGGATGTCATATTGGCAGATAATATCTGTCTGAATATATCCCCAATACTGCTATCAGAGTCGTAAGTGGGTGATGCGGACGAATGGGAGTGCCACACGCATTCTTCTTCAGAACTTTCGGGTGTTATGGGTGGAGTAACATACCCGAGGCCACGTCTGGATTTGTGATAATGATCCTGAGGTTTCCCTACCGGTGCCGGCGGATGTAGAGGCAATCTTCGACCACTGCCATAATTAAGACCCGAAGTAGTCTCCATGTCGTAGCCTTGCTTTTGCATAAAGTACTTTGCTTGAGGACTATATAAGTAGAGCAGTAGTCTTCCATCTTCGGGTTCGAGGTCGGACTCTTGTGGCGTGAAAGATTGAGGACCTTCTTTTCGGCCAAAGATGATTGTGTGATTCCATCCTCTTGTATCTGAGACCGGGAAATAAGCGCCTTTTATGGGAGTAAGTCGATTCGGGGTATGGACGGTTGTCACCTGCGTGTGCAGGCTATCGTTAGACAGTCCCGAGTAGCATATGTTAGATTAGGCTTATCATACTCAGAATAGTCTAACGACAGCCTCTTATTGATAAAATAAGGAATTTTGACCACCGGAATTATATCATCCAGAGAGGGACTGTCCGCCTGTGTAACCACATATTTGGCGAGTTCTCCGTCTTCCTTGGCTACCCCCTGCGAACTCAGAGTTTGGGCCACGATCCTGGGTAACTTGACCACTAAGGGTTCTGCTTGAGGTATTGATCTCCCTGGGAGTGTTAGATCAAAACTTGGTTGCTGGGTCATCTTGGGAAGACGGATGACCATCGGCTCGGCAAGGGATTTTGTGTCTTCTAGTCGCCTTGGAGAAGATTTTGGCAGCCAGATTACCATCGGTGTTACTAAGGGCTTCGCATATTCCTGTTGCCTTTGATTGGACTTTGGCAGCCGGATCACCATCGATCCTATAACAGGTTTTGGATTCTAACAGGATCTCAGGAGGCGGATGACCATTGGTTCCGACTACGTACGTGTGACAAGAGAATCGAGCACTTCTTTATGTAGGGTTGTGATAAGGGGTGCGGCCCTGTCCGGTTTGCGAGGTTGGAGACAGATTCTCAAGGGTTCCTCTGGCCTGTAATGGCCTTCGGTTCGTCCGTTATATGTTTCCTGGATTTGTCATATAGGCAAGCCTCCGACGAGTAATAAGATTCAACCCCTTTGAAGGGATCAATGTCGGCGAACTCGGTCTTCACGGAACCGTGTTTACTGACATATTTGAAACACTGGTGAAGGGTGGATGGCACGATCATATAGTCATGTATCTACGGACATCCCAGAAGGATGTTGTAGGAGGTGTCTGCATCTATGACGTAGCAGGTAACTTCCGTCCTCAGGTCACCAATCTGGCATTTCAACCGGATCTTCCCTAGGGGATAGCTTCTCCCTGAGTTAAACCCGCTAATGGCAGTGTTGGTTGCTGCTAGCCGGTGCATAGGGATACCAAGAAGTTGGAGCAGGCTTTTCGGGATGATGCTTATTGACGATCCCGGGTCGATATGCATCATATCCACCTTGATGTCGCCTATGTATCCAGTGTAGTACAAGGAGCGATCATATAAGTTGGTCTTAATCAACATGTCATGCGGAGTAAATACGATGTTGGGCATTGCATCTGTGCTACCACCGTCCTGTAGATCTGTTGGCGGGTCTTCCCCTGGAGGCTTGACCTGAGCTAAGTTGGCATCAGCATTCTGGAGTGCTTCGCTTAATGCGACATGAAGATCCTTGGAGAGCCTTAGGAGTTCGTATAGCGACAACTTTGCTAGAGTATTAGCCAATTGTGCTAATATGTCGAAGTTGTAAGGTCTCTCCAGTCCCTGAGGTACATCATTGCGGAGTGGCATGTCAAAGCGGGTCTTCCTTGTCATGGACTTATTCGCTAGCGGAGGCTGAGATAGCCTTGGAACATCAGGAGGAGGCAATGTTGCTAGCTGAGGATCTTCAGTTGGACTATCCCATGCGGACTGGACTTGCGCTCCAGATCGGGTAACAACATCTGCGGCTTCTTTAACTTCGGCTGAAATTGTGTTGCAGGCTCTAGACTTCCTGTCCTTCTTCTTGTTGGAAGAAGATAACACCCCCTGGGTAACTTCGGGCCCCAAGTCTGGATGCACCCACATGATCTCTCCTCGCGATGTGGTGAGGGGTACCAATCCAGATGTCTGGCTCCGGGCGGGTGGAAGATTAGTAACTTCCATCGTTGTCCGGGGGACAAGTATTACCCCGTCAGGAGTACTTGTTGGAGGGAAGTCGCCGAACTGAATAGATACCATGTTCATTGCCACAGTAATCTCTTCAAAGTCTATCGACAGAGCTTTGGAGTCGTTAAGACTATGGATGTACCGCTTCAATTGGAAGCAATCCTGGATGGCATGCTGGACATAGCGGTGGAATTGAAAGTACTTTGGGTCCTCCATTTCTGCTGCTCGGGGATCGCACCTTGGTAGTGGGAGCTGGATCCTACCCCCTTGCAAGAGCATATCGAAGATAGGTTTGACATGACTCTCATCGAACGAGTAATTGATCTTGGGCCACTGACCTTCCGTCTGTTTTTGTTCAGGCTTCTAAGTCGCATCAGTGACCAAAGCCTGCTTGCCCTTGTTGTCCCGGTTGGTGGTGGTGCCACTGTTGTTGTTACTGGAGGTGGAACCAGGATGTCTGCCCTTATCTTCTCCGTCTGGGAGGTGTAACCCCAGCTGGCGAGCCTTTTTCAATTTTGCCTCCGCGTTAGTAGCACTTATGATGAAAGTCGTCCAGTCTCTGAACTGATCGTCTTCCATCCAGAGGCTAATTGCAGTGAGCAGCTCCTTCTGGCAGATTTCAATTAGGGAGCTCTCGGGATTGCCTTGGGCAATCTCATCGCGGTTTGGCAGAACCGCTCGATATAGTTCTTTGTCATCTCCCTCTCTCCCTGGACGACGTCCATAAGAGATGAAATCGTCACATCATGCCCCACTTCATAGAATCTCTCCAGAAACATGTGCTTGAAGCCGTCGAAAGAATGGATACAGTTGTTGGGGAGGTTACGGTACCAGTCGAACGCGATCCCCTCCAATGCTTCGATGAATAGTCGCATGAGGATAGCGTCACTATACGATAAGGGGTCGGTTGTGACTTCAAAGTAAGTCATGTACCGACTAGCAGAGGTCTTTCCATCATAAGAATCTATATGGAATGGCTTATACCGCGATAGAAAAAGCACATCTCTCCATGCAACGGGATATGGCTGCCGTATTCTGACATCTCGAGAGGAGTCTCGGGCATTGAATATTGCCTGAAGCTCCTGTATGGTGCTACGTACGAGATCATCACCCAAAGGAGGGGCGGTTGTGTTGGAGTCCGCATTGACTGCGAGCCTCAAGCTTGTTTGTCTGGGCGTCCATGCTGGTTGAGCTGACAAGGCGGCTTTGATCTCGTCTACGGACTTAACCAAAGACAGGAGCATGACTTCCAGAACTTCTAGCCGTTGTCGGTCAGAAGATGCTTCATGATCATCGTCAACCATGAAGACTGTCCTGACGTGGGTAGAGGTGGAAGGGATTGTGGCAGAGGTACTCTCGGTGCCGTACCCTTGTATAGAGAAATCGTCAGGAAATATCGAAATATCATCTTCGTCAGACTCGGAAGGGGTGCTACCCTCTGTGCAGGAAGCAGCATCGTCTTGGTAAGGGTGGTGGCCCTCAGGGAAATCTGATTCTGTTGCAGAGTTCTGGGGAATCTCTACACCCCAGCGTGTGCTTCTGGTACACCTGGTTGTCGTATATATTGAGGGGGCTACTACCCCCAGCTTTATCTACTCTCAAGGAGGCTGAAGGTGCACCCTCGAGTACCGGAAGCTTTTTCTTGGATCGGGTGCCTAAATAGATACCCCCTATGGTGGATGGGAACCCCCAGATGAGGGTCTCCTTGCAATACTGACCGAGATGGCCGGGCTGGAAGAGCCTGTCTTCTTCCCTCCCTTGCCAGGAGGAACTTTTTGAGTTGAATTACAGGAGGCAAAAAAAAAGCTCTTCGTCCCCTGGAATTTGCACCTGTCGGACAGGTGTTGGCTGCTGTAGTCGCTGGAAAACTGACTGCCGATCTTCAGGCGCTGCTGATTTGTTACAGTAGCAGTTGATGATGACTTGGGAGCAACGATGCCCCCAGAGGGACTCATTGCATGCTGATGCTGCCGCCTTGCTCTTGTGAGTAATCATGTCACATAAGTCGGTAGGAAGCTGCTCTGCCTTTGCACCGAACATGTGAACTCGGGGATCCCGAGCGCACGAGTGCATAGGCATCATGTTTGCTCCCTGATCTGTGGCTAGTAAAAGCACTTGCTCTGGATCTTTAGAGGGAGACTTTAAAGACCCACCCTATCCGTTTGCCCTGTGGGACTGGACGCGGGTGGTTCTGTACAACTTTTCGTCAGGAGCCCGTGTAACAGTCAACAAGGCCCAGTGGCAGTCAGCAGCCTGGATAGTTGACTGGGCTGGTTGAGCCCGCACTGCCCAAGACTTTTTTAACTTAGCGCCCAAAGGCGCGTAGTAGAAAGAGCCCAGATTGATACATTCTGCATCCTCGGTGGGACGCATGGCGTCAGTCCCGCATGAGAGGAGGTCGAACACAGAACTTCTGACAGGGCCATATGAAACGTCCTGTCTGTGGGCAGGATTGGTTGTCGCATGGCCCATCTTCTTGCAGCTAGAGCTGGTTGCCACATGAATCATCTTCCTACGGCGAGAGTTGGCTGCCGCATGAATTGTCTGCCTGCAGCCAGAGTTGGTCGTTGTATGGGCGGACTGCCGATCTCCTCTCTGCGGCCTCCTCTTTGTCCGTATGGAGTTCCTTTGTGTCCCCAAAAACTCAGCATCGTAGTATTTTCCTCTGCTGGATTTGGGGATAGTAGGGTCCTCTGCGGTTGGAGATAGAACCACAGGAGAGTTCTGGACACCGTCTTAGGCTGCAGAAGGAGCTTCTTCGAGAACTTGGTCGGGAGCAACAGTTTTGTGCACCGATGCCTTGCGAGTCCTCTTCGGGTTGGCTCACTTCTGAGACGGGCTGGCGCTCCCTTCAGAGAGCAATTTTTCGAAGGCTTGTTGGTCGAAGCGGACCACAAGCATCTGCTGTGTAGTGCCGAGATTGGATGCGTCAGATTACGTCACCAACTTCTCGTTGAAAGAGAAGGATGTCCCCAGCAGAGTCGCCATCTTGTTTGCCATAAAAATCAACAACAGGTATTATTGAACACTGGAATTGATTACAAACTCGCTTGTACAAAGAAGGGCCTAGAAAGAAAGCCTAGGAAACAATCTAAGTATAATTGTTTAGTTTTGATTCTGGGGGGTGACGGTGGAGGCTCGAAAAAGTGCTATCAACTCTGCCTTACTCAGTGGACTATCTGATGCAGTCTCTAGCTCGTGAAGATATAACTTTTTTCTTGAAGGTTGCCCGCCATTGCAGGGGTATGGCACCCTGCTATTTATAATAGGATGGACTTTGAGCCGTATGGACGCTTTGCGTCCACGTGGCTGATTGGCACGCAAAGACCTGCTCTTGGGTTGCCATCTGTCGGTTTGTTGGGATTTTGTTGCAGTAAATCTGGTTAGTTAAGGAATTGGTCAGATTGCCACGTGTTCCGCTGCATATGTTGTTCTCAGTCTTTGATCATGTGGGGTCGCATGAGACTCAAGCATGCGCCTAAATCACAATTACTTTCAGCTGCTGGAAATTTTGGGACCGCATATTCTGGACCGCATAAGTGTCATGCGGCCTAGATGACACTCTTCTGGCCGCATAGAGGCGTATGAACCCTGCTTTTGGGCGATGTCCCACGTCTCATATTTTTTGTCAAAGTGTCAGAACTGTAATGTTTTGCCAGGACTTGTCAGCTTTATCAGTCGAACTGCTCCTTCTCGGTCGCATATTTTCCTTCTACAGCTGTTCGTTGATGGGCCGCATATGTCTTTGAACAGTCACGCGGACCTGTTTGGTCTAATGTACCTATGCAACAATTTGTAACCCGCATGAACTCTATATTTTTCATGTTTCTACAGTCACTTGTATGAAATTTTCGGCGAGGGGAGGGAACATAGCCATAAAGCTTGACATGGAGAAAGCTTACGACCGACTGGACTGGTAATTCATGATCTGGGTTCTCAGAGCTTTCGAGTTCTCAGAAACATGGACGGACATCATTTACAGAGCCATAAGCAACTCTTGGTTCTCCATCGTCATCAACGGCCAAACGGACGGCTTCTTCAAGGCTAGCCGCAATGTTAGACAAGGAGACCTCCTATCCTCCACCATCTTCATCATTGCCGCCGAAGCTCTCAGCAGGAACCTCAACTGCATGGCCAACACCCCCAACTTCCTCCACTTCTACACCACTATAGGATGCCTCATTATTACCCATATGGTCGACGCCGACGATGTGCTCATCTTCTCCTCCGGAGACATCGGAGCCGTTCAAGTGGTCTGCAACACCCTAGAGAAATACACCAAATGCTCCGGACAACAGATCAACCGGGACAAAAGTATCATATAAACTCACCACAATGCCGACAGAGGTCATTCAACCGCCCTCGCCAACCTCACCTCCTTCTCTACCGCTTCTCCGCCGTTAACCTACCTGGGGTGCCCTCTGGTGTACGGTAGGTCCAACTCGGGTATATTCGACGGATTGGTTAACAAGGTTATGAAGAAGATCTAGGGTTGGCTCAATGCGACCTTATCCTCCGGCAGGAAAATGATTCTCATCAAGCACGAGCTTTCCTCCATACCTATCTACACCTTGGCGGTCTGCTTCCCGTCATTGAAGGTCCTCTCTTCCTTGGAGGACCTCTTCACCAGCTTCTTCTGGGGCCACAATAATGGCCATGATAGGCAACACTGGGCAGCTGGGATTCTATGGCTAAACCCACCGACGAGGGGGCCTCAACTTTATCAAATTAGTGCATATCATGAACGCCTGTTCTATAAAGCTGTGGTGGAAGCTTAGAACGGACAGCTCCCTCTGGATGAGGTTCATGAAAGCTAGATATTTCCTCCACTCACACCCCACCTCGGTCGCTGCTAACAGCCGATCCTTGGCTTCGTGGCATCGCATCCTCCACGGGCGTCTGCTCGCAGAACCTCTCATCCGCTTACGTCTAGGCAATGTGGACTCCTCCCCCTGCTTCGAACGGTGGATCGACGATGGGATATTCCATCTCACCCCTAACGCCCCACAGCGCTGCCAGATTCGAGACTTCTGGGACCCGGTCGAGGGCTGGCGCCAGGATCGGATTCGAGAGTGGCTCGGAACGGCGACGGCATCCAGGATCGAAGCTGCGAACATCCGGATCGATGACTCTCCTGACAAACTGATGTGGTCCCCCGCTAGCGGGAATCGTTCACGATAGCCTCCGCCAGATGGGAAGTGGGCAGGGGCGGCACACCTGCCCCCCTGATCGCGTCTTTCTGGCAATCCTGTATCCCCCACAAATGGTCCTTCCTAATCTGGCGAGCGCAGCGAAGGAAGCTGCCGACCGACGATTCTCTCACCACCATCGGTTTCAGTCTCGCATCCAAATGCCACTGCTGCACCTCCCATCATCCGAAAATTGTGGAGCACATCCTGGTCTCCGGCGAGCTCGCTAACATGGTCTAGCACGATCTCTACAGCCAATGTCAGAGGAGACTCCCTCCCGGGGGCTTCAACGATCTCCTGGCCCATTAGGGAGATACCCATGGTCATCAGATCGTCACGGCCGCTGGTATCTGGGTTCTTTGGAAGAATAGGAACAAACACAGGTACGAAGGGCACCAATTCACCCCTCCTCAGCTGGTCAGAGAAATCCTCCGGCAAATTCTTAAATCCTGGAATCACTGCTCCCACTCCTCGGAGCACTTTTGGCAGGCTTTCCTCTAGCCAGGGTCTAGGCCCCTTCGGGGCGGGTTTCCCCTTTTGCTTTGGTTTTGCTTTTTGTTTAGCTTCCGGCGCGCTTACTTGTATAGGCTTCGGCACTTTGCGCCTGATACATCAATAAAGCTTCTCTTGTTTGAAATATATATATATATATATATATATATATATATATATATATATATATTTGGGCTTTGAGCCCCTAGTTTTTAATATATGAAAAAATATATATGTATTAACATTTGGTTTGGGCTGGACAATAATTAATGGGCTCAAGGCCTAGGAATTTTATTAAGCCTTGGTAGTTGAATAAAAATGTGTAATAGTATTTCTAAATTAGTATCTAGTTTGACCTAAATTTATATCGATAAATTGGGGATTTGTTACTAAAATATTTTTTATATGTGCAAAACTAATATCTGAAATATTTTGATTTATAATATAGTTGCTAAAATTATAAATGATTTCCAACAAATTACTTATATTTATTTAGCTATTCTTTTCCTTAAATCTTTAATTGCGACCCTTATAGTCATTTCCATTTCTTGGTTCGATTCCCATGTCGAACTCTAACTTAGGGCTTTTATTTGCCAAACTAGGCTATTTGGACTATTCTGGACTCGATGTGACCGTTTGTACCGTTGCTTGAGACCATCTTGTGGAGCATAGCATCGTACCTATCCCGCGTCGATACGTTCGTATCGCGTACGTCGACTCCAACCAAATCAAGGCTAGTACAATCTCTGTTAGTTTTCGTTCATGATAGTATCTATATTGCCTGTGCTAGACTACTTTACTTGATGTCGACACATTGTTAACATGGATAGGTACTATATGGATCTTGTTGTGCGATGTTATCCCCTTATCGGGTACATCGTGTATCCCATGTTCATGTATTTCATCATGTGCATCGTGTACTCCTTGTATTCGTGTCTATTTGTGTGCTCGTGTGAAACGATAATCGTGTACGTAACATATCATGGTCGGATCCTTGTGTATTGATCGGGGCGGGGGAGTAGAAGTGATCTTGTGATTAAATCCTTTAGCATACTTGTGTACATTTCTATTATACCCTCACGTATAATGGAGACCCCTTAGTATACTCGTATATAAACCTAAACCAATCACATGATCATCTTGTGCTCTGAAACACTTATATTTATTATAGTTCATAGATTCTTTATTATATTTCATAATCTCAGTTTACTTATCCATATCTCTTGTATTCCTGTATTTCTTTATAGCACGTCATGTATTTTATTCGACTGCTAGATGAAATGGATCTCGATGTCCTTTTCACCGTGAGTTGTCACGACCCGCTCCCAAATAATCGGACACGAGTCGGACACGCCCAGCCTTCATCGTTAAATACGATGAAGTAAGTTATACCAATCTCTAGGGAACTACAAGTCCATATATAAATGAATATAAACCACAGCATCTATATAATCGAATCCTAGAATCAAAGTAAAAACTATGAATTATTACATTTATCCAGCAATGTAAAAGTATCTGATGTCTCTAATACAATGAAGATATGAAATACTAAAGGAAAGGTACTAGGCCTCCTCGGCCTCTAGGTCTATAGCAACTCCAGCTAGCTCCAAGGTACCTCCAGGCTTTTGCCCGTTGTAAGTATCACAAATGGCCTCCATCTCACCTGCAACATATCCTGTCAGGAGCGGAGCTAAGTATATCCAAGGAAATGAACAAGAACAACATGAAGAAGAAATATGAATATGTATATGAATCTCAAAAATAAGGAACTAGAACAAGCATGCTGAAATAAACACAAGAGTATAATGAAATGAACCTGAACTGTAACCTGGTATCTGAGCATGAATATAGAAGGAATCTGACATGTGTAATATATGAAATACATTCAGAGTGTGTGATCGGCTTGGGTAGAACATGGAACATAGCACAAGCATGAAGGTACGGCTTAGGATCCGCGTGCACCGTGCGAGGCCTAAGCTATTAACAAGAATTGTAACTCAGGTTTGATCAAACATCTGTAGTATTTCTCCTCCCAGACACAAGCAAACTCATGGAACAAGACACAAGACAAGACAGTGTAATATCGTGTCCAACAGGAAGGTACAAGCATGAAATAGATGCACAAAACATGAAGTAAATGAGCAAATCCGAGGAGTATACTTGCCTTGCTCAGGGTGATCGAGTGTAGGTAGTAATGATGGAAGATCTCCTGTTATTTAGTACATGTTGCTTAAAATCTAAACAAGTTCTAATTAATGATTCATCCATTAACCATGCTTAATTTATAGAGTATCATACATATTAACTATACTCTTTTCTAGCAGGTATCTATGTACTGATATGTACTATACCTATCCAGCTACTAGAAATACTTAGCTAAGAAGACAAAGGATACAGACAGAAACAGAACACAAGCTTTAAAAACTAGCTACAACATAGGTACCTCATCTCATAGGTGGTTGCTTTCAACTTTAGGTTAATTCTTCCTAATAGAACTAGGTATAGCAGTAAAGAGGCATGACTGTAATGTAGTAGTCCAACACTAACTTATTTAGACACTGCAGAAATGTAAAACTGAGAACTACTAATAAGAGTTGAAACCTGATACTAAAGAACTAAAATTAGCAACCTCACCACCAACCTTAAACTTTGTTTAGCATGAAAGATAAAACCCCAACCTGCATTGGGTCTATAAACAGGTATCCATGTAAATCCAAACCTCACATGTCATAAATATGAAATACCATACAACCACTCCTAGCAACTTCATTCAAACCAACAACAGCTGTAAAGCTACAGAACTAACTCCCTTCTCAGCTACTCTCCTATTCTAACCATAAGACCAGATCACAGCATACATCTATCCTACACAACCATTAATGGAACACCCAATCTCAGGTTACTGAAAAGAAGCAAAAAATAACAGTCTACTGCAAACACTATATAGCATCTAAAAGCCCAACTAGAATTGAAAGGCTAAACAGCCTGAACACCCCCAGCAAGTATGCCCTTCCAAAATCTTACAGTTATTCCTCATTGCTTGAATCACATGTACAATCAAAGGAAACTAAACCTACCACCTGTTCATTTGCAGAACACAAGAATCAACATACCAGATTTGGTTATACCATGTACTGAAATCGCTTAGGAGTACTACAAATATTTTAGAAAAGTTAACAGAGCTCACATTCTCAGATGTCTCATGTTCGACCAACTAGCCAACCCTGGAAATGCTTGCATCAATTGCTAATCAATAATCAACAGTTGAACCAATAGCTACAGAAAACTAAGGCTAAAAGAAATGCAACAAGGCTTTAAAACCAACCCCTAGTCTGCAACCTCCTAAGTCTTGGCACCATCCTAACATCTCAACATGACATCGATTTGCCACAACAACACAACCTCTTAGATGAATAAATAGGACACATGTACACTATGTAAAACTGCACCTCAACTTATCATTGTTGGCACTCGACAAAACCCAAAGTATAAGAATGAAAATTAACATTCCTAACAAAAGAAACAATACCTGAACTAAGGAAATCGATCTGAACAATGAGTCGATCTAAAGGGGTTGGAGAGGTGTCCACACGTCAGATTAACTCTCGACACTCTGTGAGGCATTAAATCGAGCAAGTACATGACATCAAGAATTAGCCAACAGTTGAAATCAGAAGGAAAATTCTCCAAACTAGTAAAGTAGCAAGAAATCTCAGATTCTAAGATTACTCACACACAATTTGATCCCAAACTTCATGATTGAGAACAACAATCGATCATCTCCATCCTGACCCATTTAAACCAAAACAGAGACTTGAAATTGAGATCCTCTCTCTCTAATTCAGAGCAAAACAAAAAAAACTAAAATAATCCGTACTTAATAAAACAACAAGCTGGATTGTGATCGAGTATTCGTCAATCTACACAGTTGCTGATTGCTACTCAAGATCTGCAGTTGAAATACAACCATACTCCGACTAAGGACGAAAGATAGAGAAACAATAATTCGACCAGTCCAAAGTCCTGTCGAAGGACTTACTAATCGAACGAAGAGAAATCGATCCTTCGTCTTAGAAATATGATCGACCACACTGCTCCAGATCTAGACTCACATTCTGAATGAAATGAAGGAAAAATCAATGTAGTAACAAAATTCTTATGAGAGTTTGAATACTCACCAAGTCATGAATACATACGAAAATAGTGAATCCATGGAGAAACGTCGAAGAACGGAGATACGCCGGCGTCACCTTCGTTGTCGTTCGCTGAATACTGGAGTGGAACGTCATGCTGATGCTGGCTCAAATACTGAAGAAGAGGATCGCCCTCAATGTGGTAGCCATGCTCTCCAAGAATTTAGGTTTGGAAGCGATCAGAGCTTTTGGAAGGAATGAAGTTCTTCAGAGAAAAATTGTTATGGCCAATAGAAGAAGAATGGAAGTTGGCTTCTTATAAGGATTCAGTGGCTTGCTTACCACGCAGAGTTGGCACCAAAGTCAGTTAGGAAATTCTAATTTAAACTCCTCTCTCTCTAACAGGTTAATTATCTATTAGAGAGGATTTGGCCCAAAGGCTGGCCTGGCAATTGCAACAGAAATTAAAAGAGAAGTTTTGAACAAAATCAATTATTCAATCGAGCAAGGAAGAATGGCCAGGTTTTATTTTAGTATTCTCCTTCTGAGAATACAACACAGGCCCAAGAGCTGGCTTTCAAAGATGGTTTGCCCAAAAAGAAAATTAGCTACAATAAAATTAGGATACTAAATTTACAAATAAAGTATTTATACATGAAATTTTTTATAAGAAAATAATATTTAGGATTTCTAGAAAGTGGGGTTATGAGTTGTCTCCCAGGAGTTCTAGGTCCTTGTAGTTGATTTATATCATTATTGTATTTGCCTCCGGTATATTATGGTCTTGTATATTCATTTGTAGACTATGTCTGTTTCAGTATTATTGATATCTTTTCATTTATATCTTCCTTAGTTGTGTGTTGTGATTGGAGTACATTGTGATTCTGGAATCATCTAGATGTTGTAGATAGTTATTGGGTACTTGACAGCGTACTACCATCGATACTGCAGCATAGGCTGGACGTGGCCCATGTACTCGTGCCTGAATATCAGGGTGCGGGTCGTGACAGATGATGACTTGAATGCTTGTTATAGATGCAGTACGTTCTTTTGATATTGATTTCAATAACCTGAAACATTAGTAGCAGTTCGTATATTTTCTGTATCGACTTAAGTCGTCATTGATTATCAAAATCAGGTGTGACCATTAGGTAATGAGACAACAAAATCATCCCACAACTCACCCAAACACCTCCCACAAACCGAAGACACCCTGTTGAACCCGCCAATAATAGCACCACTTCAATACCTTGTTGCCACTGCTTTCAGTACTAAAAACCCTTTAACAATCACCCTATCCTCTTTCTCTATTTCTCCTCTAACTTTCCTAAGTCAGTTTTGGAGCCCTGAACAACAGCTATGAGCCAAAGTTTCCAAATCTGGACAGATTTGTGCAAGAAGGGCGCACAGTTCATTTCACCCCCATTTCCTTTTGGTAAATTTTCAAACTCCTCCTCCTTAAACCTATCTTCATTTTCTTCAATTTGTTCTTCATAAACTTCAACTTCTTCATCATGAATATCATCATTTGTTGCATAAAATTCTAGCACTCTTTCATTGACAACTAGAAATGTCCATATATAACTAGTTATTGTTTATCACTTTGTCATGAATACAACTTTTGTAAACACTTATCCATCATGGTATTAACTCCATTTATCACTAAAATTTAGAATATAAATGTTACATTTAAGGAGTTACATCCATAGTTACAATTGAATGAGACTTGGTGAAAGTTACGTACTTAGTTGTACACATGTCTAGGTTTATTCCTAGATAGTTGTTTTGTATGTATAATACCATGTTAGAAAAACATATGCCATGCTAGGTAGTATTTAATTATGTGTTTATATATAGTAGATAAACATGTATATAGAATGATTTGAATAAAAGTTGTGGTTGTGTTAACGCTAGTAGTAGTTATTGTTATATGCACTAGTTGTAGTTGATAATGAAAAACCTTAAATATGTGAAGGATAGAATTATATATAATGTTGTATGTGATTGAGGAAAGTATTAGTGAGTTCCATTTATCCTTGAACTTGATGATGACATACTTTAAATGACTACTTGAGTTAGGTTAGCACTTGCTTTATGAACATTGAGAATGTATATGTCATACTTGTATATGAAGACCCTAGTAGGTAGGACACCTAGTACCCACGTATTTGAGAAGCAAGTTAGCAACTAAATGGACCTTAGTTATGACTATGTTTATGATATATGAGAAATTATACAATTAGAGGACTTACAGATGTTGTGTGACTAGTAGACTTAGTGATTACACACCTACTTGACACTTATTTGGTTAACCTTAGTCAACCCATCTAGTTAGAACCTTTGTTTGGTTTAGACTCTACTGACTAATGTTGTTGCGTATGTTGTACTCTTGTTCATGTTTAGTGAACTGTATCATAGTGTCTGATATGATATTATTGTATATATAGGGTCTTGTTATCGTTCAGACTTGAAAATCGGAGCATGATATTTATATTTCAATTTGGAGATCCAGGTAAGTGCACCTTGTCGTGGTTACAGTTCATGTTTCTTTTCTTTATTGTTGTCTTTATTTCTTGTTTATCATTATTTACGACGTAGGAATAGTCAATACTTTACATCCATATTGTATTTGGAGGCCGATGATATCTTGTAGTCAACGAGTATCGAAAATAGGCATTGCATATATTTTATTCATGTTTCATTGACACGATAGACCACATGACACCAACACGATTCATGATACGAAATTTACATGAGTATTCGTGGTTATGGACTTCGTGATAGGATACTAGATTGATACTTGACCTTGTGATTTGTTATACTCGACTTGACTTGACTTGTTAGTTCTAGATATGGGGTGGGGAGAACATTACCTCTCTCTCTCTCTCTCTCTATATATATATATATATATATATATATATATATATATATATATATATGTGTGTGTGTGTGTGTGTATGTGTGTGTGTATGTATGTATGTATGTGTATATATATTATATTTATCCTCGTTTTCATATATGGGACTTGGCTGTTTTTCTACTAGTTTAGCCTCGTTTCTATATAGGGACTTGGATGGTATTTTACTAGTATACATTCATCTCTGTAGCAGAGCATGGGTGGTTATCTACTTGATCTACTCCTATGCCCTTTGGTCCCACGATACGGTACCTGAGGGCAATAGCCTGCTGAGGAGCTTCTGAGCCTCAGTGGCTAAGCCTGATATTCGGAATATGTTCTCATGTGCATATCACTTAAACTGGTTAGGGTAGTACCCTTTAGTTCATATGTTTTCTTTATTGTTTCAATGACATGTTGTATGTACCTTGCTATATCCCCTGAGGACCTGGTGATATCTCCAAATATACATTCATATAGGAGTAGTCCGACGACATGGTGCTTCTGCTATATTTGATTCAGGTATTTTATCGTGAATCCAAATTTTACTCGTTATTTATATCTCTGCTCTTTAGTCTAGTTTGGTAGACCTATATTATTCTTCAGGTCTACTCAAACATATGTGTTATTGGGCTGCAGACCATGGCACATATTGTTTATTCTTTGTGTTTTGTATTCTGCGAATTGAGATAGATATATGTTAGTTGATTTGATATATAGTTTTAGAAAACCAAGATAGCTTATACGTATTCGAGCTGGGCTGGAGTCTACTTGACACGTAGCTAGCATGTATACGTATTCTAGTCCTACGTATTTTAGGACTGGGGTATTACATATAGTGTCATCCTGCACAACTAAGGCCTCGGGCTCCTTCCCATAAAAGGTAGAACATATAGCCTCAAGCTCACTTGCAATATATCCAGTCAGGAGCGAAACAAAATACAATCTATAATAATAAAACATGTATAACATGTGAACAAGTAAAGAAACAATGAACAAGATAAACATGAACAGTAAATGCATAACCTGACAGAATATGAAATATGTAATCAAAAGATCATGAAATGTGAATTTGAAAAACATACTAAAATATGTAACCGGCTGGGTAATGATCATGAATAAGAGCAAGTAAATGGTACGGCTTAATCACACATGCACAGGTGTGAGATTAAGCTATCAACATGAATCCTAAGTTGGGCTTTGGTCATATATCCCTAGTATTTCCCCTCCCCAAGATACCAGTAAAAGATCATGAACTAGAATATAAGAACAAGTCGTATAACAATGTGTCCAATATGAAAAGACCAATGCATGAAGTAAATGAATCAAAATCATAGAAGTACTTGCCTTACTCTGGAAGATCGGTTATAGGAATGTAGTAATCTCTATGTCCACCTAGGCATATGTATAAGTTGGTTTGGTTCTAAGTAATGACACTAGTTAGCTATTTAAGACTAACTATAGAATACTAGTAATTAACCATTTATATACATATATTAGCTAATTATTTACTAGCTAAGAGAGAAACTAATTATTTACGGCAGTCGAAGATGTCTTTGGGCTGACAGTGAGGAGGACAGCAGCTCGATCAGAGCAACGGAGGGCAAATCCCGATGAGTGGTGGCCGGATCTGTCAAGATCAGGTACGACGGACTCCGGTGAGGTCTGGGCATCAACGAACAGTGATGTAACTTCCAGAAAACAAGAAGAAAGAGATGAAGAAGAGAAAATAGAGAAGAAGGAGGAGAGAAAAAGGAAAGAGGCGCAGAGGTGGCAGCTCACCGAGGCTCCGGCGTGGTCGGTGGCACGGTAAGGAGACTGACGGTGAGGCGGTCTTCAGGGTTCAGATCTGGCTAGGTCGGACGAAGCATCGAAGATCGACCACGACGAGCGGCATCTCGACGAACGACGGTAGTTCGGTAGCGAAGTAGCAGAGCTACTTTCGAGATCTTGACCACAATTATGTGTCCGATCTAGACACAGAGGGCGGGGGTGCAATTGACTCGAGCGGCAATAGTCATGGCTCCAGTGGCGATCAACATCTCGGTGAGTCTCGACGAACCTCCGGCAAAGTAATGGCGGCGTACGACGGTGGAAGGCAGCGAACCGCGGTGTACAGTGGAGAGCAGAGTAGGATCAGTGTGTCAGTAGAGTCAGGAATTTAATATAATAAAATAATTAAGGAAAAGTCCTAATATTTATATTAAAATAATAAGGTGTTCTCCAAGTCAAGCCTTAGTGGCAATCCATGTAAATTGTAATAGATCTAGGGGTGATTAGTGAAGCATACTAACTAACTGCTAACTAACTAACTAACTAACCAATCTCACTAACTTAATTAATTAATAATAATCTATAATTAGTCCAAAATTATAATTAATCTGTACTAAGTCCATCAATTAGGAATTGTAGGCTAAAGCCTACAATCCAAAGCACAAGGCTTGGTAGGCTTTACATAGAAACCAATTTGTTAAAATAAATCCAGCCCATAACCTATACTAATTAATCATTAGTAAATAACACTTAGTAAATAATAATTAACATTAAATAAAAATCAGAATTAATATTTAAAACCAGGTTATGTTAAGAAAAGAAAAAATTATACTTTTCCAAATAGAATTTCAGGAAATACATTCTATAATTTACAAAACTGATTTTAGGAAGTTAAATATTTCCAAACTCAATTGTAAATAGCTGGTTTCCTTATTCTATCCTAAGAACCCTTATATTATCAACCACAAGCTCTCTGCATCAATTGCCTTCAATCCTCCTCTACAGCTTCTCTTTGAAAATTATACGTTCAACACCTACCCTTGGCATAGAGCCTTCTTCTTTTTATTCAACAACTCATTCGAATATAAATCTTCAATTCTAAACTCTCGATTCATTCATTTATTTATTAATTACCAATATATATGTTTACTTGCCTTGTTCTCTGTTATTTAAACTATTATCTCTTGCTTGTACACTATATTGTATCTCTCTCTAAATCATCCTCTCGAGATCCTTACCGCATCAATCGCTGCTTGTTCTATGGGTTTACTGAATCCTCTAAACCTTATTTGTAATTATCTTACTCAAACCTTGTTCCCTTAATCACTAGCGGTCACTTCTACCGTGTTATAGTCCAGAAAAGATCTTCTAATCCTATTCTGAATTCTAATACTTTTCCAATCGATACTTAGAGTCTAAATTTAGACATTTACATTAAATTTTTTGGAAGGTTTACAGTTAACCAATAATTACTTTGTCATCAAAATCCTACAAATACCAATCCTCAAACCCTATGTACAAGATTCGAATCCTTCAATCCATAGTCACAACAATATAATATCTCATCACTCCATCTTAGATACCCTATCATCAAATTATACTATCAATGCAATTGTTCTTAATGGACTCTAAGTCCACTATAGTTAGTCACTCATACCTATCCTATAAGCTTATCCTAATCAATCCCTAGGAAAGTTACTCATCCCAATCACTCAACAACATATTATAGTTTTACTATAGAATCCATTAATAAGGATTGTCTAATCCAACCATTTATAAACATGAAGGTAAACAATGTTAGGGTCAAAAAAGTAGGAAGGATTGTCGAAATATTTCCAAGAACGGTATGAAGCCAAGCGAGATGCATAGGATGTAGTCTAGGTAAAAAGAACCATATACCTCCGTGATTATTTTACGTGAGGTTACTGCCACGCAAGTGTGCATCCAGTTGTAATTAACTTTCTTATCCCATAATACGACAGATGGCTACAGTGCACATCTGGCACGCCAGATAATATAGGTTCTTGAGCTTATCTTGGCCTAATAAAATGCATAGGGTATGGGTCAAGTAAAATCTAAAAAATATATGTAACCATGATGCCGTCATCTGAAGTCCTATCTCGTCAATATTTTTTTGGCTGTAAAAACTCTCGATTCCATAATACAAGGATAAATATACCTTTTCGAACTTTTTCTGGACCCATCCATAAGGCATTTCTAATAATTATCGAAAAGGAACAAGAAAAATTACTCAAGAGGTCAACCGGAAAGAGTTTAGTCAAATCATAGGAAAGATAGAATACAAAAGCAATCATGTCGGGAAAGAAGATAACATGAAAGCAATCCTAGAGAACCTATAATCCTAGTTGTGGATGTATCATTATATCTTATTTCTCAATTGGTTGCAGGCTCGCAGTAGTACGACTATCCTTGGTGTTCGACATAACAAACTTTGTGCTTTATTGAACATATAAGGTATCTGTGTACAAAGAAGGAAGTCCTAAACAGGATATTCTAAAGACAAGGAGAAGAGGTTTCTGAGAAAGTGTGACGGTGGAGATCGAGCACTGCAGCGGCTCCTTTATTTCGTTGACGATCTGATGACGAATCAATCTTGCTCTGGCTCTCTGGCGCCTTTGATGGAACTCTTGGGTCACCGATCAAGAGGCTGTCTAGAGCAGAAGATCCCTTAGAGGGGTTTGTTCTTCTGTTGGTTGGTTGGTGGATTGTTCATTCTTAAATGAAGGTCGTCGCTCTCTTTAAGTTGAAGGAGAACTCCTTCTATTTATAGAAAACTGAGCACATATGCAATGTGCATTAGGGCTCCTGAGATATAAAAGAATCTGTCGTCATTGCACGGTGTGAGCTTCTGCTGCGTTGATACGTGAAGGATTTCGAGATTCCCCTTAATCGAGATCTCTGGTGGTTATCAACATAACCGAAGGAGGTGACACATGGTGTAACACCCAGTTTTCTAAAATGAGGGTAATTTTGAAAATTTGTATTTTAATTTATTTAATTATGGTATTTAAGATTTTCTAAGATTTTTATTGATTTTTAATCATTTTAAAACTATTTTAAAATTATGACTTATGATCTTGGTGTTTGGCTAGTGTAACCTGTTGACCTAGAGCCTAGCCATGTGATTAGGATGTTTAAATTAGTACATTTTAGCCTAGAGGGTATTTTGGTCATTTTAGGATTTAATTGAATTATTTATGATTTATTGGAATTTGTGTGATTTTAATTATTATTTAAATAAGTGCTATGTGCTATGATGGGTTTTAGCCTAGTGAAGCCTAACCTAGAAGCTTAGACTTAACCCATGGGCTAAGTAGGATGGTTAACTTAAGTTGAGGGTAGAAATTATCAAGTTAGAAATCAAATGGGAGTTTTAGTCATGAGAATTGATTTTTGAGAATGGGCCCTTAGAAACTTAGATGTAACTTGACTTAGAGAGGGAGGCCCATGGCCCAACTAAATAAACCCTAACCCAAGCATTTATGACAGCCACCTAGGGATCCACACTCCTATTTAATGTCTCCTCAAACTTAGGGCTAGCCTCCTTAGAAAAAAAATAGCAAGTTGAAAATAGAGGTAAAACCCTTTCTTCCCCAATCCATAACTCCTCCATTTCAACTCCTTTTTCTTCCTAATTTCTTGCAATAGATTCTAATCTCTATGTTTTTGATGACTATGGTGAGAAATTCCAGGGAAGGGGCAATTTGGAAGAGTTGGGTAGCTTGAGGAACAACTCACTTTGGGGCTTTTTGAGCCATTTCAAACCTATAGGTAAATCCCTATTCTCTCCACCAAATTTTGATTTCTTTGCATGGTTAGGAAGCCCTAGGTGTCCTCTCTCTGTTGGTATAGGTTTTGCTAAGTTTTTTGTCCGTTTCGTGTCCGTATCGGACACGTATCTAATAGGATACCTAGGTGCTTGTAGAAATGCCACTAAGGATTCAATTTTCGATTTTTGTAAAACTAATTACATAGGTTTGTAGATCTAGGTGTGTGTATGAATGTTTGTGAAGGATGTTTGGTGTTTTGTGTCCGTTTGTGTCGCATTTTTAGCCCTGGACACGCAGCACGAGCCATAGGCTGTGTCCTGCCTATCGGGGGCTAGAACTCGAGACACGGGACACTTCAGGACACGAAAATTTGTGTGGAGCAGGGGGCAACATCTGACACCATGCTCCCAAAATTTGGGAGCATGTCGTGGAGTACACGCGGCGCAATCACGCCCGCACTGGCCGCGCGCTGTCGCGCACAGGCGGCTGAGCACGTGCACAGACACTCACAAACACGTGTTCGTGTCCGCAGAGGACACATCGTGGACACCCCACAGGGTATCGAATGTGTAGCCTGACATGTGGGCTACACGTGGACCAGACCACGTGGCCACACGTGTCGTGTGTCGTGTCCACGACCTCTGAGAACACGTACACGACATTGTAAGTGCACCGTGTTCAGTTCGCGTGTAGTGTGGGTGTTGGACTCGATTCGTGTCCTATCCTTGGACACGAAGACACTTCCTAGCACACCCTCACTGGTGACACTAGTTACCAACCCTTACTTTGTAATTTTTAATGATTAATTAGGTCGAATTCATTTTTCTGATACTTCACTGATACACATGTGTTGTTCTTCATTCCTAAGTTTTGATTCCTATTCTAAACTGATTTCTTAATGTTTAATGGCTATTTTAATTCATGAACATGTATGAATGCATCACTATAATATTGTTCACTGATTTGTGTTAAGTTTTAAGGTTCGAATTGGATTTTTTGACTGTTAAGTGGGATTTTCCTTCTTCACTGAAATTCCTGCTGAAATGGTGCATACACTTTTGCATTATTTGAAGTCTGAGAATGTGATATGCATACATGGACTGAGAACCCATGTTGAATGTTTTTATCCATGATTAAGTTAACTGTGGGTCATTGCACATTTCCTTTACTGTCAACACACTTTCCATATTGCACTGCCATTTATTTTCACATAGCATTGACACATGATAACCATTATACACACAGGTTTAACCATATTATACACACAGGAAACCATGCCACAGTCTCCATATTTTAATGCTCTATTTTTTTTCTCAGGTTACACACTGTTGTAAACTGAATACCTGAAATCCTGAGATTTCAGTCATGTTTGAACTGGGTTTTGTATTCCTATTACTGAAATGTGTGAAATCCTGAGAACCTGAAATTAAGCTGTTGCAATGGAAACCTGAGTTTTCATGAATAAAACCTGAGATTGTTAGGGAGTTAACTTGGGTGATTCAATACCTGAGATAGTGTAGTCTCTGAGATGAATTGATTTCCCTTCTTTCTTATGAAATCTGAACTGAAATTATCCTCTATAATGATTAACTGATGATAGGATTGAGGCTCACATGGTATGGCACACATTCAAACCCCTGTCTTGATTTTCTACACACAAATTGAATGATCTCTTTTTTTTTTTACTGAGCAGTTTTCCCTAATAAACTAGGTGATGTTGTTTGTTATCTTCAATAGATGAAACCTGGGTTTTATTCAACCTGAGATTTATTAGTTATATGGACTGTTTTGATCCCACACATACACACTCATGTATCATTACACTATCCCTCACATATCACTCACTGTTTTGTTTCACTGTTTTGGCATGTATCCTACCACTACACTCACACACACTTTCTCATGTCTAGCCACACACACACACAGGCCATCCTATTCCTGTCATTGTCTTCCCTCAAACACAGTCACACACACACATCACAGATACCACATTCCCCACACCTGCCACACACATGTTTTTCTTTCCCCTCTCTCTAAATTTGTGTTGATTGGTATATATATATTTCTATATAAGATTGGTATATGTAGGCTTTCCTTTAGACTTGCCTATATGCACTAGTAATGTATATATATATATATATAAGGTAATGTATATCTATATGTATTCATGTATTAAACCAATATCTATATGTATAAATACATATTGTGGTATGCCTATACCTGAGTATAGGTATATGGGTAACCTAATGCTAGTATATTTCTATGATTGTGTGAGATAACATATCATATGTGTAGTATTTTTTTTGATGTAGATAATGTCATGTAGTCATGTATTATGGTTTAGCTTATAGGCATGATATAGCCTATGGCCTGTGTATGTCTGTTTGACTAGAGAGTCTAGATTAGACTTGTTTAGCCTTGTTTAGACTAGTTTGGGCTAGTTAGACCTAGAATGACTTGTTGGACCTAGTTTGACCATAGTTGTCCTAAGTTGACTTCTTGGTTGACCAGAGTTGACCTTGGCCTAGTTGACCTAGACTCATGTAGATGCATTGTAGCAGTCTATTTTCTTATTTTAGACTTGTTGTGACTTGTACTGTTCTATAGGAGACAGACACCACTCCTCGGACAGTATATTCTCTTCAGACACTCAGGAGATCAGGCGAGTACATTCTCTGACCGTTTCATACTTGTCTGGATTTATATTCTTGCTCTAGATTACTGTACTTGATGCTGACACGATCATTATCACGGATTGGTACTATACGGATCTTTTTCTGAGATGTTATCTCCTTGTATTCACTAAATACATATTGTGATGTACGTTTCACTTACATATTGTATTTATTGAATACCCTTATCATTGTACACTCATTGTGCATATTGTACTCTCATTATCACATTGAGCCATTGTACAAGCCATTGTATAAGGTAACGTAACTGAATTGGATCCTTGTGTATTGATTGGGGGAGGGAGAGTAGAAGTGGTTATGTGATCAATCCTATTGTATAAGAAATTGTACATGTCCATTGTACATCCACGTACAAAGGAGTCCCATTTTATTGTATAACCTAACCCGTTTACATAACCATATTGTGCTCTAAATCACATGTTACTACAGTTCTTACTTATCATATATAGATATTTCCCATTATCAAATCTCTGCTGTTTTCATATATATTCTTCTTTCAACGTTTCATGTACCTTACTCTATTGCATGCTTTATATTTTCTAACTTGATATGAACTGCGTGAGATGTTTTGTGCTCGCTCCTGTCCTGACTGGACCTGTTGAAAATATTACAGAGGATGAGGATGAGGCCTGCATAGACACCTTCTATGGGACAGCTGTAGATGGCTCGTGTGACCCAGATTTCTAGCCTGATCCACTAGCTTAGAGATTGAGGCTCCCTAGTCTAGGTTTACTATTTCTGTCACTTGAGATTTAGATTGTATATATTCTTTTATATTCAGTAGTTGGGACTTGTATTCGGGATATTGTTGAGATGTTATCTTAGACACTTAGACTCTCTGGTTATTATGTATTTTCTTCCATTCCAGTATTTATCTATCTTTTTATCTTATCATTCTGCCTTAGATGTGATTGAGACTGTATATTGCTATGTCACCTCCATTCGGAGTGTATATACTGTACAGGTACCTTTATATTGTTAGATGATTGACCTAGGACAGCGTTCTACTGCCGACACTGCGGCGTAGGCTGGGCGTTGTTACGTTCTCGTACCCTCACAGTGGGTGCGGGTCGTGACACATGGCACGTGCCAATTTGCTTGCTAGGATACAGCCGAGTACATATTGGGATTTTATCCTAGATTTGGAGTCTAATTGATCCTCGTCTAAGATTTAAATCAATCTGATATGATATCAATCATGATTTATTTCCAATCTTTTCTGTAAGAGGCGGTTTAAACAAACCAATTGAGACGGATCCATGCTTTTTGCGCCTCTAGTGAGGACTAAGTACTGCTGTGCTTTTGGGGCGACGAGTAGACCGTTCTTCTGGAGACGACGGAGCCTTTGTGCTTTCAGGCGACGAGTGGACTTGGCTTCGATGACGACGATACTTCTGTGCATTTAGAGCAACGATGAAGCTGTGTTTCGGAGTAGTAGAGTCACTGTGTTGTAGGAGACGAGTAGGCTTGTGCTTCAGGTTAGCGAGGTTACTGTGCTTTTGGAGCGACAAGCTGACTTGTATTAGTTGCAGTAGGAGTTCCCAAGTCTCTTGTAGAAAAGTGACTTAAGCTTATGGATCAGAGCAGATGACCATGCTGTGAAAATGGAAATGGTGTGAACATATCACCACCCTGTGCCTCATGTGGACGCATGTAAGTAGCTGCACATCTGAACTTTGAAGGCGTTGGCTTTGGTGGAAAGGGTATAATACCCTAGTGTGTCTGGGGTTAGCGAAGGCAGGTAGCTGCGCCTCTGGAGCGAAGACAATGGCTTCTGAAGTAAAAGAAAGGGCGGGGCCTACCACCATCTTGCTTCTGAGGTTGACGCAGGTGAGTAGCTGCGCCTCTGGCTTGAAGGCTTTGGCTTCTGAAGTAAAGAACGATAAATACCCGCTCTTTAAGGACTTCCCACTTAATTGCCACCATAATATAGGAAATTCCAAGGGTCTAAGACTGACACTCATCGTGCTGAGTCTTAGGTTCATCCCATTAATGCAAAAATTCTGACCGTCGGCAATGTGGCGTGCACTCTGGGCCATTCTCGGTCCTATAAAAGGAAAAGTTCTCCTATGAAGAGTTGCTGTCTTCTTCTTAGCATCCTTCACTACCATGCGAGATCTAAACTTAACTTCAAGCAGCGATCGGCCTTGTATAAGTTGGCTGCTGGTTGAGGCTTTTTTCGTTCATAGGAGCCATGTTCTTATAGAAGAACTTTGTGTAGAAGGAGCCATCGTTGCCCTTAAGGAGTACATAAATGTCTTCCTTAGGGAGTTCAACTCTGGGCGACGTCTGGGGGATATGGGAAATCCAAGCCACGGGTTCGAGATAGGTTTCACACCCGATGAATAGCCGGCCTTGCTCTGCCCTGATCATTGGGAGCAGTGGGGCTTCGCCGTGCTGTGGTTCTGGGTCTTCTACTGCTTTAGTATATTTTGGAGCTCAAGTTTTCCTTGGTGACAAGAGGATTGGCTCTGATGATGCTGTGAATCGATAGAGAGGAGACTTTGATGGAAGTTGTATATCTCTCTTCTAGTCCTTCTGCCCATGACAATCACACTGTGAAGGCTGTCCGTCGAAGATGAACCTTCTTTTATATTCATAGGAATTTTTATTCTCACTTATGTAACAAAGACCTTGTAGTCGATCCCTGTAAATGAGATTCATGAAACTTCTTTCTTATGAACTTTTGTTAAGTCTGTATCATAGACCCTTGTAGCCACAATTAATAAGAAGAGTGTTTTCTAAATTTTATCCTGAGAATGTCTTCATCCTTGGCTGGTCTGTGTAGAAGCATGGAAAATAACAAGAAAAGCCCATGCGGCTCAAACAGAAAGAGCCTCATGCGGCTCAGGAATCCGTTAGACATTCATGCGGTTCAAAAGTCCTCTAAAGCCTCATGCGGCTCGGATAGCTCCATGCGGCTCAGGAAGGAGCCACGTGACCCTAAGCAGTTCGCCTCTACAGCTGGCCATAAAGCACTGCCTCATTAAATGTCCTGACGGCAGCTCTGACAGAAAGACGAAGTGACAACTCTGACATAAAGCTGCAATGATGATCCTGACATGATGGCGTGCTCCTTGGGAAAAGAAGAAAATCTTTTATAGCTGGCATGATCCGCCAAGTCCAAAGCTCCCTATGCGGCTGCCACTCCTATGCGGCTGTCACTCCTATGCGGCTGTCACCCCTATACGATTGCTCTTTTTATGCGGTTGCTCTCTTAATACGGTTTCCCTCTTCATGCGGCTGCCTCCTTCATGCGGCTGCCACCTTCATGCGGCTGCCTCTTTCATGCGGCTACCTCCTTCATGCGGTTGCCTCCTTCATGCGGCTGCCACCTTCATGCGGCTGCCTCCTTCCTGCTGCTGCCTCCTTCATGCGGATGCCTCCTTCACGAGGCTGCCATCCTCACGTGGCTAACACCCTCATGCGGCCGCCACTCTCATGCGGCTGCTATCTTCATGCGGCTAGGAGTATGGGGGGCCACCCATATGCGGTTCATTTAGAGACCGTATTCATGCGGCTCTGTCAGGACGTCCCACTCACGACAATTGAGACACGTGGCGGTCCTTATGACAGTTGAGACACGTGGCGATCCTCATGACAGTGAGACACGTGGCGGTCTTATCCCCTCGGAGTTATGGCTGCAAGCAAATCATAACAACCCAGATTTGTTATAAACATCATAATTATTCGAATCAAATCAGATTTGTTGTAATTAAGCAAATTGAACACGTGGCGGGAGATCCGAGCTTGTCATGACAAATTATAAAGATTCATTGCAATCAGCATTAATTGCCCATACAGATTTGGCACAATCAAAAATTAACTGCCCATATTTGTTGCAATCAAGATTAATGGTCCAGATTATTGGCCGTCGACTTTTCAAAGGGCAATCATTGTAAACCCTAATGATCACACCCCACTTCTATAAATAGCAAGGTGCCATTCCCTTGCAAAAGAGATTCTTTCCACCCGGCTGGACACATAAAGAGACAAAGGCACGCACAGAGGATTTTTCCTACACATTCCGAGAGCATTTCTTCATCAGAGCCAAGGCTACGTCCGATCGTCCAAGGAGTAAGGTAGAGCTGCCGTCGCTTTTCCGAGCCTCTACCGTCACCCTCCAGAATAAAAAATAAACAATCGTACTTAGATTGCTGTACCTAGGTTTTCGTCCCTAGGCTTTCTTTGTATGAGCGAGTTTGTATTGTGAGTCTTAGTTCAGTCCTCCTATATAATTGTTCGGTACTTTTACAATCAATGGCAAACACGGTGGCGACTCTGCTGGGGAGTAACTTCTCCATGGCGAGAGGAGTTGGTGACGCAATCGGACGCAGCCAAACTTGGCTCCACTCAACAAATGCTGGTCGCCCGGTTCGACCAGCAAGCATTTGAAGAAATGCTCTCCGACGGGAGCGCTGGCCCGGTCCAGCGGTGAGTACGCACGAAAAAGGCCCGCAGGGAGTGGAGGCCCAAATCATTCGCTCCTCTCCAAGCTCTCGAAGGAGTACTCTCTGTTGCCCAAGACGGCAAACAAGACCCTCTTGCGGCCCCACTTCAGACCATAGAGGACTCTGCTGTCCCCAAGTCAGGCAGAGAAAAATACTATGATGCTGGACTTACAGGGGCAAAGGGTGACTCTATACGGTCCAGGAAGAAGCCGCATAAGGGCGCCAGCCGCATGAAGATTCATGCGGCCACAAAAGTCAGCCGCAGACAGAAGGCTCATGCGGCCAGTACTGTCAGCCGCATGGAGGATGCTCATGCGGCCACTATGACTTCCAGCCGCATAGAAGAGGCCCATGCGGCCACTACAGCTCCCAGCCGCATGCAAACTTCCAGTCGCATACGGGCTGCTTATGCGGCCACAAATGCCAGCCGCATGCAGGAAGGCTATGCGGCTAAACATCTCAGCCGCAGGCCATCTGCTTCATGCGGCTCAGGTTCGGTCTTTGACCGTCTCTGAGGCGATCCTGATCCCAGATACTGTCATGTGCCAGTCTCTATGGACTCTTCCTACTATGCACTCTCAGGTGCTAGAAGGAAGAAGTCTCGGGCAGCATGGGCTCGCCAAGCCCAGTCAGCTATCCCAACTTCTGACTATCAGGGCGTTCCGCTGACTATTACGTGGGCCCCTGATGGAAAGTTGTGTAAAACTATCCGTGTCCAGCCTCCGGCGGCCAACGAACGGGATAGTTATCAAGAATCTCCCAACTATGATCAAGGGCAAGTACTCGTGCTACCCCCACATCAGGGAGAAGGCATGACGCCAACACACTCATGTGCTCAGGACTCCCGGGCCCACAAAGCGAGTGACTTGCGCAACGTAATTCTTCACAAGCACAAAAAAAGAGATAAAAACTTGGTGTGCAGAGAGTCCTCTCATGGATATCACTGCACTCAAGTCATTGTCAACTGCTGCTACAGCAAGGCGGCCACACAAGAGGAGCGGCAATCCATCTTCGAACGACTACAACACCCAAGCTCAGAAGACGAAGCGCTTCTCGTCGCCTCCTACAATTCTGCTCAGAGGATCCCTGGCAGCGGGAGTGGAAAGAAAACAAACGTCTCCAGCCCTAAAATCTCAACCAAGAAACTCTCTTCTAAGCGGTTGTCCACGACTGCCACAGGAGGAGTTTTCCAAGGTACTAGCTCACATACGAAATCTGCCACGCTTGGAGAATCATCGTCCACATCTCTGGGAGGCGCTGGAGCTAGGGGTAGCACTCCTCCAAACATCCGCGACAACCCGGTGTTCTAAGAAGATAATCCAGAGGAAACGGTTTCTCCAACAGATGTAGCAGGTTCCGACGTCCCCGAGGACATTCGTGACTCTCAAGACGAGGCAAGCTCTGAAGCTGGGGGTACACTCCTTCTGAGTCCGAACCAGAGGAGAACATTCCCACATACCCTGATGACTTCTCTGTACAAGGGTATGACTCAGAGGGCGCATCCTCCATCGTTCCTTCCATCTCTCTCGTGTGAGGACGGTATTCATGACAGACAGCAACCAAGACGGTTCCATTGATCGCCAACGCATCGACACTCTGGAGGCCATACTGCATGCCTTGGTCAAGTCTGTGGACGAGATCAAATCGACCCTTCCACCTCTGAAAGGAAGGACACCTGGCCAGACAAGCTTGGGTCCCACTGCGAATGCGGACTCAAATTCGGCAGCGCCAAACCCGGACGACAACCCTCCAACAACAATGGCTCCAACTGCTGCAAACGAGGCCAGGGAGGTAAGAAGGGAAGTTCAGAAGCTTCGGGCCATGTTCCACGCCCGAGAAAATTGCCAGGACCTCAGGATACGACAACCGTATCCTATTACATGGAGAGATGTGCCCTTCCCACCAAGATATAAACCATTCAACATCAATCCGTATGATGGAAAGACATCTACAAGCAGATACATCACCTACTTCGAAGTCACAACGGACCATCTGCCTCATGACGACGCCATTCTCATGCGGCTATTCATTGGAGCGTTGGAAGGGATCGCCTTTGATTGGTACCGCAACTTGCCGGACAACTGCATCTATTGCTTCGCCGGCTTCAAACGCATGTTTCTGGAAAGGTTCTACGAAGTAGGACAAGAAGTGACGATGTCCACCCTTATGAACGTTGTCCAGGGAGAAAAGCAGCTGACAAGGAACTATATCGAACGGTTTCGTCAAACCGCGATGAAGTTGCCTTCCGGTAACCCCGATTGCTCCTTGATTGAAATTTGCCAAAAGAGGCTGCTTCCCACAATCAGCCTCTGGATGGGCGAAAGTCAGTTTAAGGATTGGAAGATTTTCATTATCAGCGCCACTAGTGCAGAAGACAAGTTGAAGAAAGCCCACAACTGCGATTACACGTCTCGGAAGGAGAGGATAAGGGCAAACGCCCTAACACTAACAGCAATAATGGTGGTAACCCCTCCAACAATCGAGAAAACAAGGGAAAACTGGCTATGGTGGCCGACACAGCTCTGAAGCCTGAACCGAAGCCGGCAGAGAAGCAGTGGCCTCAGATGACCTATTCCTTCGACGACGGCCATGTTAAGCCCATCTTGGACATGCTCATACAAGGAGGTCGAATCCAGCTCCCTCCTGCAAGACGTGAACCTCGTCTTGCAGAGATGGAAGGCCCCAAGTACTGCCACTATCATCGCTATGTCCACCATGCTACACAAGACTGCTACCAACTGAAGCGATACATCCAACATCTCATCAATTCTAAGGCCTTGGCCATTGATTTCGAAGAGGTGACCGTAGCAGCCAACATGGTGTCAGTATAATTTGGCAGCTTTTCTCCGACAAAGACTCAAGATGGAGTAGTACCCGTCCCCAGGGCAAGAATGGAAGTCGCTAACCTTCCATCTCCACGAGACCAGGCTGCTGGTCTAGTGCCCCTTACCACATCACGAAGGGAGGTCATGTGGGTCCACCCGGATCTGGTACCGAAAGTAACTCAGTCCGCACCACCCGCCACCAACAAGAAGAAGAGTTGGAAAGTCAAATCATGTCGCACAATCTCGACAGAGGTCGAAGAAGCTACTGCTGTTGTTACCCGATTCGGCGCACAAACCCAATCTCTACCGGATAACTCGACTGAAGATCATCAGCCGACAGCTGCTGATGCTCCAGGACCTTCTCAGCCTTCGACGATCGACAAGCCTAAGATAAAAGAGACTCATTTTGATAAACCGCTCCGAAGAGAGATACCTTATGGGCTGGAAAGGCCCTACAACTTCGACATCTTGGCATAATTGGCCAACACACCGGCCAAATTATCACTATACGAGCTCCTGAGACTCTCTAAAGATGTTCGTATCGTACTGAACGAGGCACTCCAGAATGCCGACGCATATCTGGCTCAGTCCAATCTCACTGTGGAGGGCTCTCCTGCAGATCTTCAAGACAGCGCTTTCACGGGTGCAATGCCCAATATTGTCTTCACTCCGCAGGATATGCTTATCAAGACCAACCTGCATGATCACCCTCTGTATTATACTGGATACATTGGCGATATCAAGGTGGATCGGATGCACATTGACCCCGGTTCTTCCATAAGCATTATCCCAAAGAGCCTGCTACACCATCTGCGTATCCCAATGCATCGCCTGACGCCGACAAGCACCGCCATTAGCGGCTTCAATTCAGACAGAAGCTATCCGATCGAAAAGATTCGTCTGAAATGCCAAATCGGCGATCTTCAATCAGAAGTGACCTGTTATGTCATAGATGCGGATACTTCCAGCAATATTCTCCTGGGGCGTCCTTGGATACACGATTACATGATCGTATCTTCCACACTGCACCAATGCTTCAAGTACGTCGATAAGCATAGTTTCGTGAGGACAGAATTTGCTGACATCGATCCCTTTAAAGGGGTTGAATCTTACTACTCTGACTCTTGCTTGTACGAGAAGTCAAAAAGGCACCTTGTCGAAGAAGATACTCGAGCTCCAACTGAGGTGGCAACTGGATCGAAAGGACCTCTAACGATCCATCTCCAAGCCCGCAAACCTGGCAGAACTGTACCCCTTACGGACACTCTGCGTAAGGACGCGAGCAGATGATAATCCGACTGCCAAGGTCTGGCCAAGCCCCAAGACCCACGACAGAGCCACTGACAATTATGCTGCCTAGAGTGAGTCAGCAACAAATAGAGGAGCGTAATCCCTCTGTCAAGCCGATGATGATCCGTCTTCACAGAATGAATCAGCAGTCGAGCGCTAAGTCGAGGACTGCTAGCCAGCCAACAATCCCCCGCCCAGCACCAAGCACCAAACCGGGGGTGGCTAGTATGCCAACGACTCCCCGTTCTGCTCTACCCATGGAGCCCCTAATGATTAAGCTGTCCAAGTCATCCTTCCAATCTACATTGACACAGGGGGGGTTGAAGAAGAGCCAGAGGTGGCCAAGTATGTGGCTGCTCACACTGATGTTCCATCCGCAGATGATGTAATCCCACTGGAAAAGATACCTTATTTCATCAATAAAGGGCTATCTTTGAATTACCTCGAGCTTAATAAGCTTTGTACAATGTATGCTATGGAACACGGTATAGGCACCCACCTGCACACATAGGTAACAAATGTCTACACCACAAACCAACTTACCCCATTGGAAGACGCTTACCGCATAGTCAAGGGAGAGGATCGTCCAATCATCTTCTGCCGAAAGAATGATCCATAACCCTTCAGGATAGAAGAAGTTGATCTCGAATCCGACACCGGGAGAATGCCTCTTTATCTGTATAGCTCCCGATCCAAGTACCTCATGCAAAAACAGGGGTATGATCTGGAAACTACACCAGGTTTGAACTACGACACTGGACGGCGGTTATCCTTACAATTGTCGGTCCCGGCTGGGAAACTACGAGATTACTACAACAAAACCAGATGTGGGTTAGGTTATGTTACACCTGCAACGACCCCTGAAAGCTCAGACGAGGAATGCGACTGGCATTCACACTCAACCGGATCACCCACCTCCGATTCGGATGTTAGCATCGGGGACGTGTTCAGACAAGTCTTGTCCGTCAATATGGCATTTACCGACGCCTACGAAGAAGATGAAGATATTCCTGAACTTCTTGAGTTAGAACCGTGGGCACAACAACTAAATATGTAATGGGAGAAGCGGTTCGAACAAAGAGAGCCTCCTACCGAAGATGAGGTTGTACAAGTTGATCTCGGTGATGAGTCCTCTCCAAAGCCCATCTTCGTCAGCAAGAATCTGACAGACGAAGAGCGAGAATCGCTACTGCAACTCGTCAGAGAATACATCGACGTGTTCACCTGGAGCTACGAAGACATGCCAGGATTGAAACTAGAGGTTGTACTTCACAAACTCAATATTCGGCCGGACGTAAAACCAGTCAAGCAACAGCAACGACGGTTCCGTCCCGATATCATGAATGCTATTGAAGCTGAGGTCAATAAATTGATAGCTAGCGGCTTCATCCGCAAGAAACAGCATCCAGACTGGGTAGCCAATATAGTACCAGTCCTCAAAAAGAACAGAAAGATTCGAATCTGCATCGACTTCCGCAATCTGAACGAGGCATGTCCCAAGGATGAATTTTCTCTCCCTATCACAGACATCATGATTGACAACACCTGCGGCTTCGAGCGTATGTCATTCATAGATGGTTTCTCGGGGTACAACCAAATCAAGATGTTCCCTGATGACGAAAAGCATACATCATTCCGAACACCAATTGGCACATACTGCACACAGTCATGCCTTTCGGTTTAAAGAATACTGACACCACCTATCAAAGAGCTATGAGCATCATCTTCGGAGACCACCTACGTAAGACAGTAGAATGCTACGTCGACGACATCGCCGTCAAAAGCCGCTCTAAGGAAGATCATCTGCATGATCTGAGGACAGTGTTCGACCTGATGCGAGCGCACAATTTGAAGATGAATCCCACAAAATCCTTCTTGGGTGTATCCAGCGAAAAGTTCTTGGGTTTCATCATTACTTCTCAGGGTATCCACATAGACCCTGAGAAGACGAAGGCAATCATGGAGATGGGTCCCCCGAGAAATCTCCGTAAACTCCGAGGCCTTCAAGGGAGGCTGGCTTACATCAGGGGGTTCATCTCTAACCTCTCCGGACGATGTCAGCTATTCATCCACCTCCTAAAAAAGGGCGTTTCATTCGTATGGGATGAAGAATATCAGTACGCCTTCGACAGCATCAAGGAATACCTGACGAACCCTCCAGTCCTGGTGGCCCCGGTCGCTGGAAAACTATTCCTGCTCTATGTGCGAGCAATGGAGCATTCTCTCGGTTCTTTATTAGCGCAAAACAATGATACAGGCCATGAGCAAGCTATATATTACCTCAGCCGAATGATGATGGGGCCGGAACATCGGTACACTGCCGTGGAAAAAGAGTATCTTGCTCTAGTGTTTGCCATTCAGAAGACGCGACACTACGTCACGAAATAAACCATCCATGTCGTATCAAGAGTCAACCCCCTCAGGGTCCTCATGACTAAGTCGGGTGCACTCAGCTCTCGCCTCGCTACCTGGAAGATATTATTGTCCCCCTACCACATGATCTTCGTCGCACAGAAAGCCGTTAAGGGTCAAGCTCTGGCAGACTTTTTAGCGGCCCATCCCGGTTCAAAGTCAACCAGAATAGACGAAGAGATTCCAGATGAGGTCGCCAATTCAAATGTTGCCTCTCATGATGCCGTATGGCGAATGTTGTTCGACGGCGCTTCCAGAGCTGGGCCCAAGGGCAACATCGTCGCTGGAGTCGGAGTAGTGCTAATCTATCCCTCCGGGCTGGTGATCAATATGGCCTACTCCCTCACGGAGCCCTGTTCAAATAATGTGGCCGAGTACAACACTTTAGTCATTGGCCTTCGACTCGCAAAAGAGCTGGGGGTAGAGTATATGGAAGCATACGACGATTCGCAGCTAATCGTTAACCAGATTCGGAGCTCATACGAAGTTCGTCATGAAGATATGATCCCCTATCACCAAATAGTGATAGATATCATCTCGTCCTTGGAAGGGTTCTTCATAGAACATGTTCCCAGGCTCCAGAACATTGAAGTCGATGCCCTAGCAGGCCTTGCCGCTTCCTTAGCAGTTCTGAATCATGCTCATCATCTGGTTGACATAATAGGTCGTGAATTTGTCTGCCCCAAGAATAATGTTTAATGTGTGGAGAGTTACTCCACTCTGGCTGTTGACGAAGCACCAGACTGGAGACAGCCATTCGTTGACTTCGTAGTCTATGACATCCTGCCAGAGAATCCGAAGGAAGCTACTTCTATCAGAAGACGTTCCCTCAGATTCTTCTACGATACAGAAACAAAAATGCTGTATCAGCGATCATACGATAGATTACTGCTTCGGTGTCTGTCAAATACAGAAGCCAAAGAAGCTGTACATGAAGCTCACGACGGCGTCTGCGGGGCTCCCCACCCTGACCCGAAATTGTAAGACCGCCTTCACCGAATGGGCTATTACTGGCCCACGATGGTTGCAGATGCGATAGACTATGCAAGAAAGTGCAAAGCCTGTCAAGTCCATACAGATTTCATCCACCAACTATCCGAGTTTCTACATCCATCGATGGCATATTGGCCATTCGAGGCATGGAGAATAGACAATATTGGTCCAATCACTCCGCCTTCGTCCCGAGGACATCGCTTCATACTCGCAATCATAGATTACTTCTCCAAATGGGCGGAGGCTATTCCGCTGGCAGAAGTCAAGACTTCAAACGTGATCAGCTTCCTCAAGCACCACATCATCTATCGCTTTGGACTTCTCCGAAGGATCATCCACCACAACGGTCCACAGTTCGTAAGCCACGCCTTCTATCGGTTCTGCGACAAACACCAGATCCAGAATATAGCTTCAATGCCGTACAATTCGGCAGCTAATGGGTTGGCAGAAGCGTTCAATAAAACTATAATCAAGCTGTTCAAGAAGTTCGTGTCTTCCAACAAACACGATTGAAATAAGAAGCTTGGCGAATACTTATGGGCGTACCATACTACAGTACGGACGGCCACTGGGAACACACTATTCTCTCTGGTATATGGTAGCGAGGCAGTTCTCCCATTAGAAACTCAAATCCCCTCACTCCGCGTTGCTCTCACCTACCGACTAACGACGGATGATAATCACCATCGCCGACTACAAGAGTTGGAGGCCCTGGATGAGAAGCGCCTATTAGCTCAATAATGAATCGAGCTATACCAAGCACGTATCTCAGAAGCTTTCAATAAGAAGGTAAAAATTAGGACATTCCAAGTGGGCGATCTCGTTCTGGCAGTACAGAGACTGATGGTTATGACTCACAAAACCGTCGGCAAATTCCAGCCAAAGTGGGAAGGTCTATTCATCATCGAGGCCGTATCCTCCAATGGAGCTTATCGCCTCGCGAAACAAAGCGGAGACTTGCTCATGTTGCCCATCAACAGTAAGTTCCTAAAGAAGTATTATGTCTGAAATGACATCCTCCAAATTTCCCAGAGTATTGAGTTATGTACCCCCTGGTACCGCTGAACTCACATTCTGACTCGAAATTTCCCAGCTTGTTGAGTCATGTGCCCCCTGGTACCGCTGAACTCACATTCTGACTCCAAATTTCCCAGCTTGTTGAGTCATGTACCCCCTGGTACCGCTGAACTTACATCCTAAACTCCAAATCACCCAGCTTGATTGAGTCATGTACCCTCTGGTACCGCTGAACCTTCATTCCAATCCTAAATTTCCCAGATTATTGAGTTATGTACCCGCAAGTATCGCTGAACTCACACTCTGGTCACTACAAATGAATCTATATCGCATCTTTTAGGTAGTAGGTCATGTATGATCATACCTCTGAACTTTTCTCCTAAAAGAGCTTCCCCCTCATGATCCAATACCCGCACTTTCAGTGCATAAACAGGGTAACAGATCCACAAATTTCCTGAAACAACCACGTCGATGCTACCTCTGAGTTGTTTCCCTTCCATCAAAAACAAACCGTCCCTCACGTAGAACTTTCATATCCTCATTACCTCTGAGTTGTTCTATGTACCCCTTCATGGTGTCCACTCCTACCACGTCCTCATTACCTCTGAGTAGGAAGATTCCATCGAAGAAACCCTCATATTTACCACGTCCTTATTACCACTGAGTAAATATGTTAATTCTTTCTCAACCTATTATCCGTATCCAAAACTAGGGTATACCAAGGGTAATAGGTCCACAAAAAGTTTCCCAACAAAGCAAATACCACCAGCAAAAGAAAAAATAGAGCGAATGTATTTTATTCATTCAAAATCAGTTGCATTCACAGGACTCTTCAGACAAGAAGGATTGCATTGATATCCGAAAGAAGCAAAACACAAGCTACAGCTAAAGACAGACAGAAATATCAAGACAAAATATGGACATTTCATGGGAACCCACAAATCCTAGTTGCGGCGACGCATATACCATTCCCTCAACCATTTTTCATATGAAGGATCTATTTGAGTAAGATCCTCATCCGGAGCAGGAGGATCAGAACTCCCAATGCTACCACCTTCAGACTGGGGCTCCTCCTTTACAGCAACTTCAACGTTGGGAGTGTTTCCCTTCCCTATAGACGCCAGCTCTTCTTTTTGTTACTCCATTTTTGGTATCACCTCCTCCTTAATAAGCGATGACTCTTGTTTAATGAAAGGAGGCAGAAGCTCCTCCTTCACAATGATCTCAGTCTTCGGCAGGGATGCTGCAAGAATCAAAAATAAAAGAAACAAAGTTAGAAGATGGCCAGGGCATTATACGGCCCAGTCCAGATAAGCTTATGCGGCCCTGTTTGAAGAGGGTTTCATGCGGTTCGATTCAAAAGGACTTATGCGACTCTGTTCGAAGGGTCATTATGTGGTTCAGTTGTGAAGTGTTTATATGGCTACTAGACAAACTCCCATACGGCTCGGACATGGGGTATACCTCCATACGGTACGGACGTGGGACATACATGCGGCCCATACAATTTGAACAGTTCGATGAAGACGTGGGACGCATTAAAGGCTTGTGCATAAAGCATGCAACAGAGCCGTCTTTGTTAGAGTTTCGAAGTATACGATCCGCCCAAACCCATACCAGCAATGGTGGGGTGAACGTCGGGGTGAACTTCAGGTGCCGTGGCTGACGAAGAAGCCACTCCCTTACCCTTCGCCGCGGCCTTGGAAGACTTGGGGGCCATTGTTGATTGATGAGCGGAGAAAGAAGACGAAGATAGCAACCTAGGGCAAGAAGAGTTAAAGATAGAAGAAAGTAAAGAAGTCTATCTGACCAAAAATGCTCCTATTTATAGGCAGAAGGAAGGGGGGACGCTTCGATCCGCATGCTGCATAAAAACAAAATTGACTCTTCAGTCACCGAGGAAAATTCGAATATTTAAAACCGACCCTTGGGATCCTGCCCCAAAAGGCGGCTTTAAAACCAAAGCAAATCAAAAGCAATTAATGAGATGCACATGTGGCAGGAGTCGCACACATGGCAGAGAGTCTATGCTGTTAGACAGTCCATGCGGCTAGGAAGTCTATGCTGCTAGGAAGTCCATACGGCTAGGAAGCCCATGCGGCTAGAACATCCTATGTGGCCAGAAGAGTTTACGTAGCCATGCTTCTTATTCAAAGTATTTCAATTTTGCAAATTGAAAACTTTGAAGGGGGTCTTGTAAAAGCATGGAAAATAACAAGAAAAGCCCATGCAGCTCAAACGGAAAGAGCCTCATGCGGCTCAGGAATCCGTTAGACATTCATGCGGTTTAAAAGTCCTCTAAAGCCTCATGCGGATCGGATAGCTCCATGCGGCTCAGGAAGGAGCCACGTGACCCTAAGCAGTTCGCCTCTACAGCTGGCCATAAAGCACTACCTCATTAAATATCCTGACGATAGCTCTGATAGAAAGGCGAAGTGACAACTCTGACATAAAGCTGCAATGATGACCCTGACATGATGGCGTGCTCCTTGGGAAAAGAAGAAAATCTTTTATAGCTGGCATGATCCACCAAGTCAAAGCTCCATATGCGGCTGCCACTCCTATGCGGCTGTCACTCCTATGCGGCTGTCACCCCTATACAGTTGCTCTCTTCATGCGGTTGCTCTCTTTATGCGGTTGCCCTCTTCATACGGGTGCCTCCTTCATGCGGCTGCCACCTTCATGCGGCTGCCTCCTTCATGCGGTTGCCTCCTTCATGCGACTGCCACCTTCATGCGGTTGCCTCCTTCATGCGGCTGCCTTCTTTACGCGGCTGTCTCCTTCACGAGGCTGCCATCCTCACGCGACTATCTTCCTTATGCGGCCGCCACTCTCATGCGGCTGCTATCTTCATGCGGCGAGGAGTATGGGGGGCCACCTATATGCTGTTCATTTAGAGATCGCATTCATGCGGCTCTGTTAGGACGTCCCACTCACGACAGTTGAGACTCGTGACGGTCCTCTTGACAGTTGAGACACGTGGCGATCCTTATAACAGTGAGACATGTGGCGGTCTTATCCCCTCGGAGTTATGGCTGCTAGCAAATCATAACAACCCAGATTTGTTATAACCATCATAATTACTCGGATCAAATCAGATTTGTTGTATTTAAGCAAATTGAACACGTAGCGGGAGATCCGAGCTTGTCATAACAAATTATGAAGATTCATTATAATCAGCATTAATTGCCCATACGGATTTGGCGCAATCAAAAATTAACTGCCCAGATTTGTTGCAATCAAGATTAATGGTCCAGATTATTGGCCGTCGACTTTTCAAAGGACAATCATTGCAAACCCTAAAGATCACACCCTACTCCTATAAATAGCAAGGTGCCATTCCCTTGCAAAAGCGATTCTTTCCACCCGGCTGGACACATAAAGAGACAAAGACACGCACATAGGATTCTTCCCACGTATCCCGAGTGCATTTTTTTATCAGAGCCAAGGCTACGTCTGATCGTCCAAAGAGTAAGGCAGAGCTGCCGTCGCTTTTCCGAGCCTCTACCGTCACCCCCCAGAATCAAAAATAAACAATCGTACTTAGATTGCTGTACCTAGGTTTTCGTCCCTAGGCTTTCTTTGTACGAGCGAGTTTGTATTGTGAGTCTAAGTTCAGTCCTCCTATATAATTGTTTTATACTTTTACAATCAATGGCAAACAGTCTGTGCATCTGACTACCTGCGCCTCTGTGATGTTAGGTTGGTAGTAAGGACACTAACCTATGTCATATATCATCTCGACCATTATAAGAAAGGGGGGGTGACGAGAGCACCCTTTTGTGCCTTGCATCAGCTGTGATTTTTTCATGCTTCTACAAGACCCCCTTCAAAGTGTCTCGAACTTGTGTTAACTCGGGGCACTTTGAAAAGAAGCATGATACGTATCTTTTTTGTAGAGGACATACCCATCATCTTCTGCAGAGAGGCTGATGTCATGCTTAGGCTCCAGTGTTAAATATGTTAAGCTGTCTCCTCTTTAGGCGTGATCATGACCCCTCGTATTACGCGAACGTTCATCATGGCCTTTTTCCTGAACCCACGTCGTCGAAGGCGTTTTGTCTTCTCTTGTGGACATGTCTCTTCCTATAAGTCAGAATTTTGGGGGAGAGAGAAATCTTTCTGCCCTCATCTTTTCTTCAGAGGCTGGTATCAGAGTCCCTTCTTCTTTCAAACCCTAGTCCTTTTCGCCATGGCCCCTAAAAGTTCAAAAACCCTAAAAGCTCCTACGGCTTGCCCCAAAAAGTTGAAAGAAAAGAAGGCTATCTCTGATGTTAGCGATCTCGACGAACCTTCAACTGTTGGCACAATGATTCATCCTGACACGTGCCCGCTTGTAGCAGGTATCTACTTCGATCTCCATGCTTCTGCGGGCATCTGCACTAATACTTTATATTCTTATCCTTGTATTCTTTCATTTAGTTTTTGTAACCATCCCATTGAGCAAAATCCTCTACGACTTCCCTTTATGTTCACTGAGGATTGATCTCGAACAAAAACTCCTCATCCCCTTTTGACAGTTGGCTTCTGCGGACCAACCTGGTGGGCGGCTTGAAGTAATACGGGCGCAAACTTCAACTTATTTCTATCGTATGCTAGATCAGGGAAGGTTGGCCCCTTCTCAGGATGCTGATGCAGGGCAGTTAAAGCCCCAATTTCTTTTTGGTGGTCGATTAGTCCCGAGAGAGTCACACCTTTTCTTTCTAAAATCAGAATGGTTTATTAAGAGTAATAATCTCTCTATATACCTTTCTGAGACCGAGCACTACTTGCCTTTGTCGGTCTTCTTCTGTTTTGTCGAGGAGCGACGCTTGGACTGGGGCTTAACGCCCAGTCAGGTGGATTTGGCCTCGAGCTAAATCTGGACGGGCAACGGTTCCACAGGTCAGAGTCTTCCTGTGCTTATCTAGGGTAGTTCGTCATCCTCTCAACGAGTGTTGCTTCCTGGGCATAGGTTCAACGATTTTTCTATTGAATTGTCGCTGTCCCGTGCTTCCATCTTTGGAAATAGACTCTTGGCATCTGACCATGGTTATCCGAAGGGTCTCTTTCGTCCCTAAGTATGGATCCAATTTGACAGAAAGTTGAGCGAGCTGACTCGGTGGTTGCTGGGTACTTTTAAGGAGGATATTGCACATACTAACCTTCCAACAACCTTGCAGGCCTGTCAAAGAAGAGAAAATCAAGATCAAAAAAGTTCTTTGAGATTAGAGGTAGTAGAGGTACTGTGCCATCGGAGGCACTGAATATGCATCCCTTCCAATCAATCCTTGTTCCTGGCTTTGCTAGAGTTGTTTAATTACGATATCAGAACTTTCTTTCTATCATGTGGAGAGATGGGCCTGGCCCTTCACGAGATATTTGCCATTTCAAAGCTACCTTGAGGTGAGAACCCCTATGAAGAGTACTGTCCTACCTCAGAAGAGCTTAAGGGGCTAGAGGACCAGCATCCTGAGATGGTGGAGGTGTATAAGGAGCTACTTTGTCACCATCAGGCTTGTGTGCAACTAGATTCCATGCATACCTCGCCCTACTCAAACGCTTGGAGGCAATATTTCTTTGGTCTTAACCCACCAGCAGGTCAGGCTATTTAACCCTCTATTCGTGGGGCGTGCAGCCTTGCTGAGATAAAAAAATGGAGATAAAATCTAAGACGCAGCCGCTTTCTATTGATGACGAGGGCATCCCTGATTCTGCGATCCTTAGTTGGTTCCACCAATATTATGCTCCCGTTAGCTGAAAGGCGGCGTTGGCAGCTTTTTTGATGATGTGGTTACGGAAAGCCGTGGTCCCCGAAGGCTTAGGCTCCGTGGGACGACTAGGCAGGGAGCTCATTATGCCCACTGTGAGGTTGGCTTTTAGCCATTCGTTGGCGTTGCTTTCGGCTATGGTCTGCGACCTTCTCAGAGGTCTGAGGGATTTTTTTTTAGGAAGTTTATAAAACCTACCAGTCGTGGTAATGGATTTCCCCGTACGGAGCTGCCCTACCATTATCTGATGGCTTGGTTGGCTTTACACCGTCCTGGGTTGATTGCTTCCACTGTCCTAGATGGCGATTATGGTCAAGATGTACTCTTGTGCCACTATCATAACTCAAAGTGGTTTTATGTAGACATTCCGACATATAGGCGAGTGCTAGGCCGTACGGATAAGTACAGCTTCAACTCGATCTCGCCTTCTTATGGAGGCCACGGAGCCGGCGACGAACTTGATGATCAAGCCAGAGCGGGAGATGGCTTAACGTTTGGTGTTTTTTGCTGGCTGTTATCTATCCGCCCTTCGCACTTGGTATATCAGAGGCAAAATAAGGTATACTTGGAGCCTTACCTGCCAAGCTGCTTTGTGCAACAATTTAGCTACAGCCAAACCATGATGGGCAACCCTAGCCCCTGTTTAGGGTACGAGGGGAGTTTGTTGGATGGTGCCCATGCTTCGAAGTACTATGCCGCTGCTTCTACTAGAGCAACGTTCATTTTTTCTGACGTAAACGAGGAACCCTGTATTTTGTTCTCCGTCGTAAAGTTTATTACTTGGCCAATCACTTCTCGCCTGGTTTTGACCAGGAGCGGAGCTTTATCGCTGGTACACAATTTGACAAACTTTGATCGATGTTTCAGGAAGCGGAAGAGACCCGCCACGAGTCTTCCATTGTCTCAGATAATTCCCAAGAGCGAAGGGAGGATGAGACGCCCTTGAGCCTCCTGATGAAATGTCCTCTTTTATCAGCCACAACCGCTCATACCCGTGAGAAGGTGAAGCGGATGACCTTCCGGGGAGGTTCTCTACGGCGCAGCGCTCCTTCTGTTGCCTCGGCTTCCCAGATTTTATTCTGATTCTGAATCATTATCTACGACATAATTTTATATAACTTTTATCACTTTCTTTTATTCTGTTGGTACAGGCGCATGGGACGCTCAAGCTAGTGGAGGGATCTTTTGCCTAAGGAAAGGGCCATACTCTTGGGTCAGATGAGACCCTGTTTCCTGTATCCCGCGATGATTCGGCCCCTGAGGGTATTCGTGCGACAATGCCCGGGGTTGGCCTTTTCTTTCAAGAAGGACCGACCTCGGTAACCATATCTGAGGCGGCTCAATTCCCCGAAGACGTCGGAGGTGCTTCTGCTGATGCTTTTTGGGAGCCCCCTTTCCCTATGGGTAAAGAAGGACCATTATTGGATGAGTTGCCCATAACATTCATTTTTCTACGACCTCGTGTTGATGTCGAAGAGGCCGCTAGGGGCTCTACGGCTGGTACCGTTGATGAGTCGTCCAGTCGAGGCGACACAAATTTTGACGAGCCCCATGCAAAAGCTCCAGCCAATACCGTCATCCTTGATAGCAGCATCGACGAGCCAACCGATGGGACTCCTGAGCACTATGGAGAGAGGGCAGAGTCAGACAAGGGGCGGTGTACGCTTTGGTAGAAGAGTCTATTCCCAGGACCTCGTTCGGGCTTCTTGATAGGGTTCCATCTGAAATCCCTGTTGAGGTCATGAGAGACATATTCATTACGGCCTCTACAGAGGGGCCAGTTATAGGGACTGATGAGCCGGCGACCCCTGCGATTGCACAAGCCCTGACTGGCGTAGCTAAGGAGTCTGTCGAGGGGCCCATCGAGCATCAACCAATGTCGGCCCCTGTTCTTGCTCCGTCCCTTACCTTGGTGATGGTGACGGTGCCTCCTGGTTCGACTGTGCCTCTTGGCCATGAGCAAATTATTACTTCTACCCTGGGATCTTTTACTGCGGCTTCTCCAATGACCGCTTGAGTCAGGCCGATAAAGAATATTGTGCCAAACTTCTGCTGAGCACCATCTGCCACGCGTTGAGTCATGGTATAGAGAGCGCTTTGCATGTTCAACCACTGGTTGGGTGGGTACACGATCTAGTAGAAGGCCAGTTGACACTACTGTGCGTTTATCCCGAGTACGATGCTCAGGTTATGGTCGCGAGAGACTTACTGGATGATCTATATGCCATTATTCTGGAACTTCAGCGTCTTGAAAGTGACCTGCTAATCTTAGCTACAAAGTTGACAAGAGCAGATACGCTGGGCTCTTTCTGATCGACTTGTGGAGGTCAAATCAATGATTGCCGAACTGGGTGACACAAAAGGGGATCGACTCCGCCATCATGCAACCACGGAGGAGCACTACAGAGACCTCCGAGAACAGATTCAGAACCTGACGGATGCTCTGGTCCTTACTGAGGATGACCTAAAGGAATCAGATGACCAGGAAGAAGTCCTTCGCCAATGCTCGGAGACTCTAACTCGGGAAAATGTGGATATCAATGCCCGTCAGGCCGAGTTGACTCTTGCATGTCAGGCTTGGAACTTTGTCGGAGATGAGATTGACAGACGCCAAAAGGCCGAAAGGTGGGCCCGAGCATCAATCGCATAGTGGAAGGCTCATCTGAGGAGCCGACTGGAAGACCTTCAGGACCAATCTTCCCAATTTTGACTTCTTGCTTCTTCTTGTCCATCAGTTTATGAGAGACCATATGTATTTTTGTAATAGAAAACATTGCCTTCTTTGTATCTGATGTTTTTGTTTTCCTTCTCTATTATGTCTATCTTCATGGTTGTGAATCCTGCACAGAGATGAGAATTCCCTCAGAGGGGATAGCTTTATTGGGGACAGGGTGTTACTCAGAGGTTATGTGGACATGGCAAACACAGGAGTTTTTATAGAGACACTTTCCTTACTCAGAGGTGATATGGACATGGTAAGGATAGACTCTCCTGGGGTATAGAACGACTCAGAGGTAATATAGACATGAAGGGTTCTATAGATGACAATTGTGGAGAATTGTCAGGGAAAGGGTACGTTGCTCAGAGGTTATATGGACATGGCAAGCATCTTTCTACTAGAATAATAGTTCAAAGGTATTATGGACGTGACTGTTTTCTAGGGTATTATGACAACTTTGGGGTTATTATAATAGGGTAACTACTCAGAGGTAATATGGACATGGTAGACACAATATAGAATAACACTTTAGAGATAATATGGACGTAAAATGTTTTCTAAAAATTATGAAATCTTACAGCTACTATGGGAATAGGTGACCACTTAGAGGTAAAGAGGACATAGTAGACACAACTTAGGATAACATTTCAGAGGTGAGAAGGACATTAAATTTTTTCTAAGAGAGTTACGATGATCACTGGTTTATTATATCGAGATTCAGGTCAGGATGGAACCACATGACTCCGCCTTGTGGTATGGATAATGGAGTTAGCCCTTGAGCGTTGTCCCGTGCTGGTGGAAGGTTGACTACTTCCATTGTCGTCTTTGGAATAGGGACGATGTCGTCTTGCACCTCTGTGACTAGAAAACTCCCAAACTGGAGAGTAACCATGTTGGCCATGACGGTCATCTCCTCATAATCCAACGATATGACGTTGGCGTTGATGAGGTGCTAGATTTGCCTTTTCAACACATAACAATCTCATTTGAGTGGTGGACGTACTGGTGGTAATGGCAGTACTTGGGATGGTCCACCTTTTCCACTTCATCAGGACGCCTGGGTGTCAGAATGGACAATTTGCTACTCTTCATAAGCGTCTCGAAGAGCACCAGCGTATCCTCGTCATTGAAGGAGTAAGTCTCCCTCGGCCTCTGCGTTTCTGAGGACTTGGGGTTCATGGATACTGAACCTTTGAAGTTGTTGACGGTCATGGCCTGCTTGCCTTTTTCGTCTTTGGGGTTGCTGCTGGACGAGTGCCTCACTTGTCTTCAGGTACAGGATAGTGTAGCCCAGGAGCTGCACGTCCAAAGCTTTCCTCTGTTCGGTGTTCGCCTCTGTAATGAAAGGTGTCCACTCCGTGCAGGGAGCACTATGCCACAATTTTATTGCATGTAGCATGTTCTTACGGTATGAGTCCATAAGCATGGGCTCAGGTATGCCGGAGGGTAATCTGAGGGCTGCTTGGCGGAAACGCTCGATGTATGCACGGACAGACTCCTTTTCCCTCTGGACAATTTCTATGAGGGTCGACATCGTCATGTCCATCCCTCCTTCGTAGAATCGGTCCATGAACGGAGTCTTCAGGTATTCAAATGACGAGATACAATCATCTGGAAGACTGCAGAACCATTCATAGGCTACCCCCTGTAGGGCTCCTATGAATATGTTGGATATGAGGGTGTCATCCTTTGGCAGGTGTCCAGTTACCGAGGCAAAGTACCTCAAGTATTGTCGCTGAGACACCTTCCCTTCGTAAGGTGTAAGCATATACATATTGTATTTGGGAGGGTAGACGACGTTGTCCCACTCGACAGGGTATGGCTGTCGGATAGCCTTTTTCCGGAGTGCTGCTTGCTTCTCCTTGGCATCATGACGAGCATACAGCTCCTTGATAGCCTGTTGTATCTTGGCCAGTATTGCAGAACTTGTAGCCGATGGAGTAGATGAAGAGGGTCCTGCCTGGTGGGCGGTTGGCAGCCTGCTGGATCCGTCATTGGTTGGTAGATCAAGCGCAGGTGTAGAGGCAACGAGGGCCATATTACTCTTGAGGTCGATTATGACCGAGGACAGAGTCTTTATGGTGTCCGTCAGCATATCTAACTTTGTCTCGAGGGCTTCGATACGTCTGAGAGCTTCGTTGTTGTCTTCCTCGTTGCCATCAGCCAAAAACATGGACCGAGTGTGAGGATGAGTCGAGGGAGCCATGGATCCTTCGCTCTCTGGCTCGGACGCCTGAGCCTCACCGTCTTGAGGATACACGGTAAGATTGTGATCTTCCTTGGACTCAGTACGGTTGCTACCCCCAGTCTGGTGACTGGCTGCACCGATGGAGGTATCCGTATCGTATTGCTCCTCCTTATCGAAGCATAAAAAATCTCAGCTGATGACATCCTTTCGCCAAAGCGCAGAAGATGCAAAAGACTCAGGCTCAGTACAAAAAAGGTAAAACAGAAGATATGGAGAGAAGTCCCTTCATTGTCATGTCTACCAAAGTCTAGTACAGACACATCAGGACCATACATAAGGGACTAATTCTGTTCTTCTACAAGGATCTAGTACAGATTCGATAGAAGCCTAGAGCGATCTACAAGGGATGCAATCTTCATCAAAGCGCAACCTTCCTTCTTCTCGATACATGTACTGGAGGATTGACCTCCACCGAAGCATGTTCTGATATTCTTGTGGGTGCAGCCTCTCAGAAGCATATCAGCAACCCAGCACTTTGAAGAAGCCAGAGCCTTTAAGCCAGATGCGCAGCCACCTCCATGCGCCAACCTCAGAAATAAGATGGTGGTAGGCCCTCCTCCCCTTCTTTTATTCCAGAAGCCAGTGTCTTCACTACAGAGGTGCAGCTATCTGCCTGCGCCAATCGTAAGATGCGTAAGGGCGTCATACCCTTCCTTTCGCAGCCAACGCCTTCACTATTCAAAGGCACAGCTACTTACCTGCTTCCGCATGAGGCACAATATGTTGATATCCTCACACCATCTCCATTCCTATGGCACAGTCATCTGCTCCGGATCAGAAGCTTAAGTCACTTCTTTACAAGAGACTTGGAAATTCCTATCGCAACCAATGCAAGTCAACATGTTGCTCCAAAAGCACAATAACCTTGTTAACCTGAAGCACAAGCCTACTTGTCGCCTACAGCATAGTGACTCTGGTAACCTGAAACACAGCTTCATAAGTTGCTCTATATGCACAGAAGTCACGTTGTCATTCAAAGCCAAGTCCACTCGTAGCCAGAAAGCACAGAGGTTCCGTCGTCTCCATAAGCACGGTCTACTCGTCACCCCAGAAGCACAGTAGCACATAGTCCTCACCAGAGGCGCAGGAAGCATGAGTCCACCCGAATTAGTTTGTTTAAACCGCCTCTTGTAGAGAAGATTAGGATTAAATCATGATTGATATCATATAAGATTGATTTAAATCTTAGATGAGGATGAATTAGACTCCAAATCTAGGATAAAATCCCAATATTTACTCGGCTATATTCGAGCAAGCAAATTGGCACACGCCATGTGTCATCTCCTTCGGTTATGTTTACAACCACCAGATATCTCATTTGAGGGAAATCTCGACGTCCGCTACAGAAGCCGGCACCGTGCAATGACGGTGGATTCTTTCATATCTCAGGAACCCTAATGCACATCGCATATGTGCTCGGTTCTCTATAAATAGAAGGAGTTCTTCTTCCACCTAAATAAGAGAAAAAAGAGGAAAAAAGGGGGAACATTGACAATCGACAATCTTCAAAGGAGCAGCAATTTTTATCCCCGAAGAGTCGACCACCCTCACCCACCTATCAACCAAAGAACCAACCAACCAACCATCTTCCAGAGATCTTCTCATCCAGACAGCCACTTGATCGGTGACCCCAGAGTCCCATCAAAGGTGCCAGAGAGCCATAGCAAGGTTGATTCATCGTCAGATCGTCAACGGAGTAAAGGAGCCTCTGCAGTGCTCGATCTCTATCGTCATACTTTTCCAGAAACCTTTTATCCCTGTACTTAGAATATCCTGTTTAGGACTTCCTTCTTTATACACAGATACCTTATACGTTTAATAAAGTAAAAATTTCGATCAACCTTTTGTTACGTCGAACACTCCTCAGATCGGAACACAAGGTTGTCATGCATGGTAGGAGGCTGTCTACCCCAGTATTTGGCATGGCATCCAATATAGATCTGGAACTAGTGCCTTGGAATGCACCTGTATCGGGTATCTTAGCTTTGTTGCTCGCCGGCCTCCTCTTCGGTTTAGTGACCGACACGGAAGGATTCTGGAGGGACTTCTTGAAAGCTCTTGAACCCTGCGCCGCGTAGCACGTAATGATACAGGGTTCGTCTTCTCTATGGCTCACCGACCCCCTATTGAGCCTCTGATATTGGGTCGACGTAGCGTGAAGTCTCTGGAAGACGGAATGCCGGCTCGATGATGACGCGGCCGTCTGTTGGCAGCAGCAGTTGATGGTAATCTGGGTGCAAGAGTGCCTTGATTTAAGCACGCCCCATGCCACAGATTCTTTTTCCACTTGGGAGAGGGTCGGATCTTTCGCCATGGCACCCCCATTGTACGTGCAGGGAAGTTGTACGCAAGTACGGACAGAACGGGTCTAGCGAGGAAGCCTCATGTCGCTTCTGCGGAACGCTGCTCGTGTGGCTTCCAATCCGTAGGATGTACCCCCTGGCTTGGCTCTCGAAGCCGTTGATCCTTCGCTCTTAACGCGGGCCTCTAGTCTGCTATAGGTGCCATTCACTTATTGCACGAAGCACAAACCACCTGGGATCTCTTCCTACTATCCCCAGTGGGTAAGTAGTATTCAAAGTCCGCCGAAGGCTCGCCTGAAGGGAAAATGATTCTGTCGAAGACAGATCTTTTTACCGGCAATGCTTCCGTCGAGAGGGGTTGGATCGGTATGCGCTTCCTTTGGCGCCATGCTTCCCAGGATGGAAATCAGGCGAGGGGATGAGGCTGTAGCAGCCGAAATCTTCTCCGTGGCTTCGGCATTGAGGGGGTTCTGAGACACAATTCCCGTCATCGTGTTGCTAGATGCAACTGCCTTACGCCTCCAGACACGTCGGGTCTTTTTTGGTTGAATGAACCACTTCGAAGTCTTCGACTCTTTATCAGAGAGAAGATCTTCAAAAGCTTGCTAGTCAAAGCGTACGACCAGCATGTCATGGGAAGATCCCAGCAAGTTGTCATCAGATTCCATCACCGCCTTCTCGTTGGAGGAGAAGGTAGTCCCCAGAAGAGTCGCCATTTTGTTCAACATAACAAAAGGTTGAACGAACTTTTTACTTTATTGAACGTATAAGGTATCTGTGTACAAAGAAAGAAGTCCTAAACAGGATATTCTAAGTACAGGAAGAAGAGGTTTCTGGAAAAGTGTGACGGTGGAGATAGAGCACTGTAGTGGCTCCTTTACTCTGTTGATGATCTGACGAAGAATCAATCTTGCTCTGGCTCTCTGGCGCCTTTGAAGGAACTTTGGGGACACCGATCAAGAGGCTGCCTGGAGGAGAAGATCCCTTGGAGGGGGTTGTTCTTTTATTGGTTGGTTGGGGGATTGTTCCTTCTTAGATGAAGGTTGTCGCTCTCTTTAAGTTGAAGGAGAACTGCATCTATTTATAGAGAACCGAGCATATATACGATGTTCATTAGGGTTCCTGAGATATGAAAAAATATGCCATCATTGTACGGTGCGGGCTTCTGTGGCGCTGACATGTGGCGGACATCGAAATTTCCTTCAATCGAGATCTTTGGTGGTTATCAACATAACCGAAGGAGGTAACACGTGGTGCGGACCGATTTGCTTGCTCGGATATAGCCGAATTAATCTTGGGATTTCATCCTAGGTTTGGAGTCTAATTGATCCTCGTCTAAGATTTAAATCAATCTGATATGATACCAATCATGATTTAATTCCAATCTTTTATGCAAGAGGCGGTTTAAATAAACCAATTGGGGTGGACCCATGCTTCCTGCGCCTCTGGTGAGGACTAACTATTGCTGTGCTTCTGGAGCAACGAGTAGACCGTACTTCTGGAGACGACAGAGCCATTGTGCTTTCAGGCGATGAGTGGACTTGGCCTCGAATGACGACGAGACTTCTGTGCATTTAGAGCAACGATGAAGTTGTGTTTCGGAGTAACAGAGTCACTGTAGTGTAGGCAATGAGTAGGCTTGTGCTTCAGGTTGGCAAGGTTACTGTGCTTTTAGAGCGATAAGCTGACTTGCATTGGTTGCAGTAAGAGTTCTCAAGTCTCTTGTAGAGAAGTGACTTATGCTTCTGGATCGGAGCGGATGACTGCAACGTAGGAATGTAGATGATTTGAACATATCACCATCCTACGCCACATGTGGACGCATGTAAGTAGCTGCGCCTCTGAACTTTGAAGGCGTTTGTCACGACCCATACCCTGTGTAGGGGCACGAGAAGTGGGTACGTCCAGCCTACGCCACAGTGTCGACGGTAGAACGCAGTCCTAGGTTACTATCTAATCAACAACTCACGCAATTTCATAATATACTTGTCAATATCTCAACTCCGAACGGAGGACAAGTATAGATATAATGAAATCTCAATCACAGTCTAAGCACGATAAGATAACACAGAAGTTTATAACTAAAGACTAAACAACAACAATTATAAACTAATAAATAATAATATCTTAAACAAACTCAAATACAAACTCGTATCTCAAGTTATTACAATTCAAGTTCTAAAACATGAAAACTAAACCAAGTCTACTAGCTAGTCTCCCTATCACTCCTGAGTGTCTGGGCCATAGGTAGCTAAGCCATCTCCTGCTCCAAGGCAAGTAGGGCAAATGTTCTCAGGGCAATCATCTGTAATATTTTTAACAGGTCCAGTCAGGACAGGAACGAGTATAATTCATCAAAAAATCCCAAGTAAATGACAGACCACTATAAAGCAGTTATAGACAATTTTATTGATGAACATGGTAGTTTGTATTCAGGTGATGGTATAGAAAGACAGGTAAAGTATAAGAAAAGTAAGGTAACTAAACAAGATAAGAATCATGGCAATAAAGACTGTAAAGTAAAAGCTAGTTGAACCAGGATAACATGATATAAGTTCAGACAATAAATGTAGACAAGTGTAACTCCAATGTAAGTCCAGTACAAGACGAATCTAATACAAGATGAATCCAGTACGGGACGATTCCAGTAATAGTGATCAATGATTCCAGGATGAGTCCAGCCTATACTCTTATAGTGTGTTTTAAAATACCGAGATCGACATGTAAACAGTTGTAGGTAATACGACACATCAGACACCTGGCCGGGTGTGAGATGGCTATCATTCCAGTAGATTCCAGTTGGAAGATTCCAGATTAGGGTATGTCTACATGTCTTACTCAAGTATTTCTCCTCCCAGTAAGTATAAGTGATTCCAGAATACGACACGAGAATCGAGATGAGTCCAGCCAAATATGATGATACCAGCAAGTGATTCCAGGGTGATTCCAGTAGATTCCAGTAATAGATTCCAAAAGGTGATGCCAGTAGTGATTCCAGAAATAGAGGCCAGACAAGATGGTATGTGTGTCGCATAAATGAATCCAGAAATATCCATACGTATTGTAAGAATCACATAAAACTAACTAGAACTGAAGTACAGTAATTGACAAGTAAATGAGAGAACTATCAGAGAATGTACTCGCCTGATACTCTGAAAAGAGTAATGTAATATCAGATGTCTGCACCGGAGTCACAATGTCCTAAATAGAGAAATATGGGTATAATGTGTTTAAAATAAGACAGATGAAGTTTATGATGCATCTACATGATTTCTAGGCCAATCTAGGTCAAAGTCAACTCTAAGTCAAACCTGGTCAACTGTCTAGGTCAACTAGGTCCAAGTCAACTTGGTCAACTCTGGGTCAACTCAAGTCAATACTCTAGTCAAACTAGGTCAATAAAGTCAATATTGGACCTAGTGGTCCAATCTAAGTTATTTTATAGGGTTAACTCAAGCTAGACTAGGGTTACCATAGCTAGGGTTAGCTTCTAGGCTAGTCCACTAGGTCTCAACAAGTCAAGGTCAAACTAGAATTCACAAATTCAATAAATCATCAAATAATTCAAATAAGTCAAAATGATCAATTTACCCCTAGGCTAAAAATGATAATTAAATCATCCTAATGACATGGTTAGGCTCTAGATCATGCAGTCTCTAGGGTTTCACAGGCAGCACATCAAAATCATAAGTCATGACTTAAAACAGTTTTTAAATAGTTTAAAAATTATTAAAAATCACCAAAATCATAATGTGAAATAATTATCAATAAATAATAATATAATTACAAAATTTTAAAATTACCCTCATCTGGAAAACTGGGTGTTACAATCCTACCCCCCTTAGAAAAATTTTGTCCTCGAAATTAAGATGATCGTACCCCTACTAGGTCAACCACCCACAATCAAAGTCTCTAAGCAATTTCTAACGCATACAATTTTAGAATAATATATAGAGTCATGGTCAACCATAGCAGTTGAAGTCTCATCTAGATGGACTAGTCATATTAGATCAACAGTCCCATGGTACCAATATGTAAGCAATATAGGGTGTTCTTGTAACGCCCCAGTCTCAAAATACTTAGGGCTAGGTACGTATCCATGCCAGCTGTATACATACGAAGTATACTCCAATGTATGGAACCCCGTATGTATACATAAGCTGTAAAATGCAATAAAACTATGATAACTAAATCTCATCCACAACAATAAAGAATAATATTATAATCAACTCAAGAATTTATTATTTATACATGTAGTTGGACGGAGACAAATCTACTACCAACTATTTTAAAAGAAAGAAATATACAAGGAAATGATATCTAAAAATGACAAGACGAACTAAGGGCAATCATCTTCGAAGGAATGGATAAGATCACGACCTTGGCTAGAACACCTGCGAAGGACAAGAGCACGCACCTAGCGAGATAACCAGGTCCTCAGAGGGACGTAATAAGATACAATAAACATGCCATATAAATACTGAATATAAAGTATGCCACAATTAAAGAAAATGACAAGACATAAATAGGTAACCTAACCATACTAAAGTGATCATACAGTTGAGAAATAATCCCTCGACGCATGAGTCCTGGCTGTAAATAGGATCGGCATAGTCCCCATATAGGGCATCAGGGGCCTACATCCGTAACGTCCGAAGATCGTCAGAGGGCATCATGTGCAAGGGGCTACGTCCATAACGCTCTAAAAAATGTCAGAGGGCATCTGGAGCCTGCGTCTCCGGCGGAGCGCACAGGTAAGCAGGGAAGTGCAAAGAATCCCATACGTCAGGTATTGTTCTCCCTACCAAATGTATCTGTCAAGTCGCATCCACGACCATGTACCTCTACTAACTGCTAAGTCTCCTAACACGCCTCTATTAGCAGTTTGCCCTAACGCATACACATGGAAGATCAACCCACACGCAAGAACCTCTACATGCTACTCATCTCACACATCCTCGTGGTACAACTGTGTCAAGGTATGTGCAATATACTACAACGGTAGTCTTTTAACTCTAAGTCCGTACGCAATCAAAGGATAATAACAAAGTACATCTAATATCACTAAGCAGACAGTAAATCAAGAACCGTAAGAACTGAAAATAAATAAACAGTGATATGTAATAAAATGCAACTGAATATAAACAGTATAATGGTAAGGTATCTTGCCTGATTCCGTGCTGTAAATATGAAACGCCGCTCCCGCGTCCACGCCTCCGGAACCCGACGCTCCTAGATAATTAAATAACTAAATTAAGTCACTACTTATGAAACTTACGATACGAATTAATTAGTCAAAGTAATATGTTAAAATTATATTCAATCTCTCGTGAAACCATTTAGATCCATACAATCACACACAGGTTCCACGAGACATCGAAACACAATTTTAGGGTTTCTACCTTTTGATTAGTCGGTTATGCCCCTATTTCAATAACATACTTAAAAATCGTATAAAAATCATAAAAATAATATTTAAACTAATTTTCTACAGATTTATCTCTGAAATTTCAGAATTAATATTTCTAAAGACATTTATGACTAGTTGATTAATAAGTCAGGTAGTCTACCCGAAACTTGCCCGGAACATAGTTAATGACTCATAATTGCTAAAATAAACAAAAATATATTTTAAAAAGAAATAAAATAATTTATTTCATAGAATAATATCAGAGGTACAAGGGTTGAGTTATACTACAAGTTTAGGACATTCTAGGTCAGCTGGTTACCCGAAATTAGCTAGTTTTAACCTACAATTTTCTCGACCAAATTTGAGTTGATAAAATCATGAAAAAATACTTAAAAATCCTAATTTATGTATATTAACACACATAAAATTCAGTTTTAAAAATAGACACCAATAACTCATAGTTCCTTTACAATGGGGTTAATTTTGATCCTACCGACACATGAATATTACGCATATATTTCATGAAACCTTTATGGATGATTATACCTAACAAAAGCCATAAAAATATGATTTTTATAGAATTAATAATATATTTTCTACAGAATTTTAGCAAAGGTTTTTAGAAGAAAAGATTTGGTTAGTTACCAAAGATCCTTGCTAGAAAGGGTGATGATGACTTCTCTTCACCAAAGCTCCAATCTTTTCCGCTATCCTAGCTTGCTAATCCTCTCTTGGTGAGTATGAGATAGTTGATAATGGCTATATAGGATTGGATGGGAGAGATGGAGTTTTTAGGGTTTGTTTTGAGGGGTTTCGGGTATGTATGATGGAGGAGATGAGTTTTTGTGAAGGATGGAGAGAGCTGCAATGGAGGAGATGATGTATAGAGGCAATAGGGAGTTTGTTGATGCCAAAATTATGGAGAGGGAGATGGGTTTTGGTTGGCCAAAGGTGAGGGAGAGAAAGATTAGGATTTGGTTAAGGTTTGGGATAAGTTGGTATATTTAAACATATCCTTAAATAAATTTTAAGCAATCTAGGATTTAAATCCTATTTAATTTGATGCATTAAGCCAAGGGAGGGTTGCTTGGCCAAAATTAGTATGGTGGGGGTCCACTTGGCATGATTTGGTTGTTTGGTGAGTTGGCAAGTTGATTGGATTGAGGATTTAAAAAGGAGTTTCCTAATATAGAACTATTTAATTATATCTATGTAAATACACTATAAAATCTGAATTAAATACAAATCAATATAATTATTAATATTTACTAATGCCCAACATGCCTACATAGGGTTGGGTTTGGCTTGGAAAAGGTTTGGAAAGGTTTGGTGCAACCGGGTCTCCTAAAAAGTCATAAAGGCTTTCTTAACTAATTAATTAAATAAAAATATAACTTGTGCCATAATTTGAATGGCTAACATGCAAGAGATTACAATATGAACATGGCATTCCTAACATGGCTAGCATACTAGTTAAAGCACCCGACTACGCTAGGTATGTCATACTTTCTAGTCGTCTTGCATATTCAAACTCAACCATGGCTATAGTCCTTTTATATAATATAAATAAGATAAAAATAAATTAGAATTAAATAAAATCCAAAAATAATTTAAATATTCCTTTAAATTATAAGGGGTTTTACATCCTACCCAACTTATGACAATTTCGTCCTCGAAATTAAAAATAATCATAATATCAAGAATTGCGAGATTTTGTACGGAGGGAGAGTAGGTACGTCAAATTGTAACTCAATTTTTTTTAAAGGATGGAGGTGTGGTTGTCATAGAAATTCCAATTGACCTCATATTCTACAAGATAGGATATGCTTCCTTCTAGACTCTACCCAACTTATAGAAGTTGGCCACCCGTAAAGATCGTCGTCATTACAAGACTTTGAGGAGGATAATTTCTAGGGAGGGGCACGAGAATAATGGACACTTCTGACCGCAGTCTTTGATTCTAAGTGATCCTCGATAACACCATGACGTCCTTGGTCAATAACAACTATAAGAAAGTTACTACAATCAAATATTATCACTCTAGGGGTCATGCTTTTGACAAGCTGGTAGCGACCTCTTGTTTGAATATACTAAGGTGTGTCGGTTCAGAAGGATTTGTTCTACGTCTAACATGGGAAACAAAGAAGTGAGCTTGAAAATTTAGAAAAGAAAAATTTATGGCCAAGTGATGAGAATCAATGATAATTAAAGAACCCAGGCTATAGAATATGATTAGGCAAGTGTTTTGAAAACTCTAAGTCATAATGAATAATATGTGTGGGCTGATGTTTGGTGTTGTGTAGGTGGAATGCGCTTGCTTGTTGGAATGCATACGTCATAGGTGTGCTACGTCTTGCATAAATCTTGAGTATTCAGTTTAGTTAAGGGAATGGGTCGATATTTGTATGGGTGAAATTGAATAGATCGAATTTGGGTCTATATGGTTTGTTTTGAGAAAACAATGTGTCATACACGTGGTATAATTTAAATGGAGCACTGGAAAGTTTGTTTTGTGTGGGACATGTATGTCATATGAGTAGTATGACTAGTCTAGTTCGTGAATGTGAACTTTGTTGAAAGGAAAAAGGCTAGTATTGTGCTTCAATTATCAAAATCACGGTCGAGGGTATCAAATAATACAAATATGGGTCGACGTTATGAACCATTGAATTATTAGTCTAATTGGAACCAATCATTTCCAACCACTTGCTAATTCCAAATCTTATGTTTCTTAGAGAGGCTTGTGATCTATTTGTGTTAAAAAAAATTTGCTATTGATTTAAACAAAAATGATTCTATGATTGACTTGAAGAATTTAGGTTGCAATCTGTTACCGTAGTTATCTAAACGCACGAGCAAAGGGATATAAAATACAAAATAAAAGATTGTTTCATAAATTCTATACAGACGGAAGAACGGTCACGATTGTAATCCCATTCTAAGAGGTAGAGTATAATAAGTTCAATATTCTACCCAACTTATAGAAGTTGGTTAATCGGGGAAAGCACAGTAATATGGCTTCTAAGAAGGTCAAATTTCAAGGAGGTATAGGAAGTATGAGGTATTTCCAATCATAGTCACAGACTCTATAGGAAGTCTAGGTATTATCTATTTAATATGGCCCATATATTAATTATGTTTGGTCAAGACAGTATGAGAGGTCTTGGTCAAGTATATCCGGAAGCAAGTTGGTACCGAGAGATGCATAACATAGGCTACGAAGAGATGTAGTTACGAAATCTTTGGAAGGAGAATTAGTGAGCCAAGAGGTGGGACCTACATAATAGGGGTGAGGGCCTATTTCATCAAGTTTGGTTTTATAGTCCCAATATGGCGATGGGCTACGATGGGTTTAACTGAGTCTCAATAGGTTCCCTAATTGGACTTCAATCTTTGATTGCATGAACTTTAGATTTTAATCTTTGGTGGCTGGACAAAATTTTGTGGAATTTTAAACCATCCCTATTAGGTTAGGGTAATGTAGAATAGGTTCAAATTCAAGTGGTTGGGCAAATTTCCCGTCGGGTTGGTAGAATAGGTTCTGTAAGTCATGAGATGCGCCTTCCGTGACTTTTGTGTTTAAGTAGCACACAAGGCCTCTATTGAGTGGCACACTAGTGGCATGTGCGTAGAGGGCTTAGAGTAGATCACGACCATATATTGGGCCAAAAGATTTGAGTCAAGGTTGGATCTCTAACTGCAGTCTGAAAGTACATCGGTGTTATGGTAAGGGTTATCGCTAGTCCCTTTTGACCTGAAAGTCGTATCATAATAATAGAGTCCAAGGAGATGTGTTTCTGTGGGACATGATATGTCTATTTGAAGGTGGGTTCATTTAAGTTTTGCATATAAATTTTGTTGGAAGGTAACAGATAGTATTACACTTCAAATATCAAAGTCGTGGTAAGGGACACCAAAAGATCTAAAAATAAAGTGGGAGTTCACGAGTCACTAATTTATCGTCCTAGTGAGAACCAATTTACCTCAATCAATCGGTGATCCCTAAATTCCTAAAAGTAAGAATGGCTTACAATCTATTCACTCTAGAGACTAGGATATGGTTTTAGGAATAATGATGTTAGGAATATTTGAGTCGCGATATCGTACCTTGATATTTGGTAATAATAAGTCACGATGTGATCGATAACATGATAGGGTAGTTGTGAATCAGTTTCGAGGATTATACCCCGAGTCCTAATAAATGGAAATGATCGCGTACAGTGGTACCTGAGTTGATAAGATGGAATGACCCGCTTGTCCATGGTATACGAGAGTCTATCGGTGGAATAACGAACTCTAAAGTATGTCATGGGAAAGATCCCTAACTACAAAGTCGTAAATTTCTATTTGTGTCAAAACTGCCAGACTATAGTCACAAGCATTCAAAAGGTATTAAATGTAGTTCTCATGCATCACTTATTGAGTACTAATACAACATAATGATGGGCGACATGCTACAGATTTTGGCTAAGCTGGTGAATGTGTTGTTCTAATATTATATCACTTCTTTGATAATAGAATTTTGTACCTAAAGTAACATCTGTTGAATCTCTAATCTTGGAATGGGTGTTTACCATGGTCCTTGTAATGCTTGTCCTTGTTTTGGTCTATTCTTCTCTGTCTAAACTGTGGGGGCCTAGTCAAGTAAGGTTTGAGTTAAGGCATACGGGTTGCTAGTTAAGCCAAGAATCAAGATAAATATTTGGAGACTCACAATAATTGATTCCTAGGGATTAGATAGTCTCATAGGTTTGCGGTTTACCCAAAGGTAAGATCTTACACATCTTTCAGGCTCAAATGACTAGAAGGTCACGATATTACTATTAGGGTCGAGGGAAGGGCGAGCAACTTTAGGCAAGGTTGTAGTTATATGGCTTGGCCGATGGTTGCTATACTTGCGCATATGACTACCATAGGCATGGGGATACTCTGTATTTATCTATCAAATACGAGCGTTCATCTTTCCAATCAGTGAAAGACAAAAAAAATAAAAAGTTCAAGAAAGATGTTATTGAATATAATTACGTAATTCAAAGGCGAATGTGTAATTCAAGAGGAATTGTCAATGCAATCGCGGATGAGATCCTAGATACCTCTATATCTCAATCCATGTGGGATAATCATATGAAGAGCGAACCAAGTGCACTATGGTTGATCAGACCATAATACATTGATTCTACTTAGACAATATGCTTGTGGGCGTCCCCGGTACACATATGTCCTGAACAAACTCGACAAAGAATAAGCTTGTAAAATTAGGCTATAAATAGCGTCGTCATTCATGGTAGTTTAAAGTATAAGTACGGAAGAATACGTTGAAAGAAGTAATAAATAGTTCGAGTTTCACAAGGATCTAAGTCTTATCCGGTGTGCTTGCGTATACAGTCGTCCTATTGGTTCTTGTATCAAGCCTTAGTTGACCAATGGGTATGGGCTACGAAATCTCTATATTCTAGGTAAACATCTCTCCTACACTAGCATATAATCCTTATCACTCTGTTACACTTTAATACTAGGTTAAAAGGATACGAGTGGTAGGTTGTAGTCATACTACACAACTTATGAAGTCAACTAATAGAGTAATTGAGGAATATAACACGTATACTCGTATGAGTTATCTCCTAACCTCCCTATTCAACACGAATGAAGATAAGATTTACAGTGAAAGGAATCAAGCAGAAGGAAGTCAAGATAATCGGACGAGAGTTCGAGATTTGGAATCAAGGGAGGAAGTCAAGCTTGTGGATGAGATTCCTATATCCCAATCCTATATGCATGTTCACATCAGTACAGTAACGTAACCGATGTGACAAACTCGACCTGCATGTGCCACCAAAAAAACATGTAACGCTCCAGTCCCAAAATACTTAGGGCTAGGTACGTATCCATACCAGCTGTATACATACGAAGTATACTCCAATGTATGGAACCCCGTATGTATACATAAGCTGTAAAATGCAGTAAAACCATGATAACTAAATCTCATCCACAACAATAAAGAATAATATTATAATCAACTCAAGAATTTGTTATTTATACATGTAATTAGACGGAGACAAATCTACTACCAACTATTTTAAAAGAAAGAAATATACAAGGAAATGGTATCTAAAAATGACAAGACGAACCAAGGGCAATCATCTTCGAAGGAATGGATAAGATCACGGCCTTGGCTAAAACACCTACGAAGGATAAGAGCACACACCTATCGAGATAACCAGGTCCTCAGAGGGACGTGACAAGATACAATAAATATGCCATATAAATAATGAATATAAATTATGCCACAATTAAAGAAAATGACAAGACATAAATAGGTAACCTAACCATACTAAAGTGATCATACAGTTGAGAAATAATCCTTCGACACATGAGTCCTGGCTGTAAATAGGATCGGCATAGTTCCCATATAGGGCACCAAGGGCCTACGTCTGTAATGTCCGAAGATCGTCAAAGGGCATCATGTGCAAGAGGCTACGTCCATAACGCTCTAAAAAATGTCAGAGGGCACCTGGAGCCTGCGTCTCCGGCGGGGCGCACAGGTAAGCAGGGAAGTGCAAAGAAGCCCATACGTCAGGTATTATTCTCCCTACCAAATATACATGTCAAGTCGCATCCACGACCATGTACCTCTACTAACTGCTAAGTCTCATAACACGCCTCTATTAGTAGTTTGCCCTAACGCATACGTATGGGAGATCAACCCACACGCAAGAACCTCTACATGCTACTCATCTTACACATCCTCGTGGTACAACTGTGTCAAGGTATGTACAATACACTACAACGGTAGTCTCTTAACTCTAAGTCCATATGCAATCAAAGGATAATAACAAAGTACATCTAATATCACTGAGCAGACAGTAAATCAAGAACTGTAAGAACTGAAAATAAATGAACAGTGATATGTAATAAAATGCAACTGAATATAAATAGTATAATGGTAAGGTATCTTGCTTGATTCCGTGCTGTAAATATGAAACGCCGCTCCCGCGTCCACGCCTTCGGAACCCGAAGCTCCTAGATAATTAATTAACTAAATTAAGTCACTACTTATGAAACTTACGATACGACTTAATTAGTCAAAATAATGTGTTAAAATTATATTCAATATCTCGTGGAACCATTTAGATCCATACAATCACACACAGGTTCCACGAGACATCGAAACACAGTTTTAGGGTTTCTAACTTTTAATTAGTCGGTTATGCCCCTATTTCAATAACATACTTAAAAATCGTATAAAAATCATAAAAATAATATTTAAACTAATTTTTTACAGATTTATCTCTGAAATTTTAGAATTAATATTTCTAAAGACATTTATGACTAGTTGATTAATAAGTCAGCTAGTCTACCCGAAACTCGCCCGGAACATAGTTAATGACTCATAATCGCTAAAATAACCAAAAATATATTTTAAAAAAAAATAAAATAATTTATTTCATAGAATAATATCAGAGGTACAAGAGTTGAGTTATACTACAAGTTTGGGACATTCTAGGTCAGCCGGTTACCCGAAATTAGCTAGTTTTGACCTACAATTTTTCCGACCAGATTTGAGTTGCTAAAATCGTGAAAAAATACTTAAAAATCCTAATTTATGTATATGAACACACATAAAATTCAGTTTTGAAAATAGGCACCAATAACTCATAATTCCTTTACAATGGGTTAATTTTGATCCTACCGACACATGAATCTTACGAATATATTTCATGAAACCTTTATGGATGATTATACCTAACAAAAGCCATGAAACTATGATTTTTATAGAATTAATAACATATTTTTTATAGAATTTTAGCAAAGGTTTTTAGAAGAAAAGATTGGGATAGTTATCAAAGATCTTTGCTAGAAAGGGTGATGATGACTTCTCTTCACCAAAGCTCCAATTTTTTCCGCTATCCTCGCTTGCTAATCCTCTCTTGGTGAGTATGGGAGAGTTGATAATGGCTATAGAGTATTGGATGGGGGAGATAGAGTTTTTAGGGTTTGTTTTGAGGGGTTTCGAGGATGTATGGTGGAGGAGATGAGTTTTTGTGAAGGATGGAGAGAGGTGCAATGGAGGAGATGATATATAGAGGCTATAGGGAGTTTGTTGCTGCCGAAATTATGGAGAGGGAGAGGGGTTTTGGTTGGCCAAAGGTGAGGGAGAGAAAGATTAGGATTTGGTTAAGGTTTGGGATAAGTTGGTATATTTAAACATATCCTTAAATAAATTTTAAGCAATCTAGGATTTAAATCCTATTTAATTTGATGCATTCGGCCATGGGGGGGTTGCTTGGCCAAAATTAGCATGGTGGGGGTCCACTTGGCTTGATTTGGTTGTATAGTGAGTTGGCAAGTTGATTGGATTGAGGATTTAAAAAGGGGTTTTCTAATATAGAACTATTTAATTCTATCTATGTAATTACACTACAAAATCTGAATTAAATACAAATTAATGTAATTATTAATATTTACTAATGCCCAACATGCCTACATAGGGTTGGGTTTGGCTTGGAAAAGGTTTGGGAAGGTTTGGTGCAACCGGGTCTCCTAAAAAGTCATAAAGGCTTTCTTAACTAATTAATTAAATAAAAATATAACTTGTGCCATAATTTGAATGGCTAACATGCAAGAGATTACAATATGACCATGGCATTTCTAACATGGCTAGCATACTAGTTAAAGCACCCGACTACGCTAGGCATGCCATACTTTCTAGTCGTCTTGCATATTCAAACTCAACCATGGCTATAGTCCTTTTATATAATATAAATAAGATAAAAATAAATTAGAATTAAATAAAATCCAAAAATAATTTAAATATTCCTTTAAATTATAAGGGATTTTACAGTTCTGCTGGAAAGATAAAGAAGCAATAAATCATTAAGGTGTAGGACAGTCTACCATCCTATATGAAACTGGTAAAGACAACTAGGAATTAATTATGAAGGGTTACCTTTCCAAAGATGATCAAAATTGAAAGTTTAAGGCACGAGTGTTAATAGCATTGAACTCCAATAACATAATATATATAAAAGAAGATTTAGTCCCGGTACGATCTAAGTTGATCAATTTCAGGATAAATCGAAGTTTCGACAAGATGTAGAACGAGGCCATTGAAGTCTGAGCACGAGCATCCAAGATTTGATATCCATGTTACAATTGAATTAATTCAATTGAATAAGACCCCAAACACTGGATGATAAGGAGGATGACCCGGTCGACTGGTCACGATCAAAGAATTAGAATTTAAAGGATGATGCAAGAATATAGAAATAAGTCAATTTTCTCCTTTGGATAGGGAAACTAAACGTGATACCTTGGGTTGATCTATCAAGTACAGTGCCTTTTCTTTCTGAATTATATGAAAGACAAAACAATAAGGAGTTCAAATACGATACTATTAAGTACAATACGTGGTTCATAGACGATGAAAATAATTCAAAAGAAAATTACCAAAGCTGTCGTGGATGAGACTCTAGGGCAAATTTAACTATGTCTCCCTCCACATAGAATAATATATGAAAAGCGAACCAAGGTGCAATAGGTTGGTCAGACCATCATGCACCGGTTCTGATTAGACAATATGTTAGTGGGTGCCAGCCCCCAATAAAATATGTCATGATCAAGCTCGAAAAAGATAAACTTGCAAAACTGGTGCTAAATTAGCAACATAAGATAGACAAAACATAAGTAAGGATAATGATGAAGGAAGTTAATAGTCTAAAATCCTTTAAACATCAAGGAGTGAGGGTGAATCAAAACAAGAGGAAAAGAATTTTCAATTCGAAGTTCATAATGAGATTCTCAAGGGTCGTCCAAGAATCTCTCAAGTAGTCCTAACTGTGATTGAGTACCTCTCTGCTAAAGCCTATTCCTTAGTTCCTATCGCAGGCTGTAGTGATACTCTAGTTCGAATACCACTACATAAACTTGACCTGCATGGGCCACCACTAAAAATGTGTCACGACCCGCACCCTGTATAGGGGTACGAGAAGTGGGTACGTCCAGCCTATGCAGAAGTATCGGCGGTAGAACGCTGTCCTAGGTTACTATCTAATCAACAACTCACGCAATTTCATAATGTACTTGTCAATATCTCAACTCCGAACGGAGGACAAGTATAGATATAATGAAATCTCAATCATAGTCTAAGCATGATAAGATAACACAGAAGTTTATAACTAAAGACTAAACAACAACAATTATAAACTACTAAATAATAATATCTCAAACAAACACAAATACAAACTCGTATCTCAAGTTATTACAATTCAAGTTCTAAAACATGAAAACTAAACCAAGTCTACTAGCTAGTCTCCCGATCACTCCTGAGTGTCGGTGTAACATCCACTTTTCTAAAATGAGGGTAATTTTGAACTTTTGTAAAAGTTTATTATTTAATAATAGGATTTAAGATTTTTGAGAATTTTTAATTAATTTAATACTATTTAAAATTGATGAGTTATAATTTTGATGTGTTAGCTAGTGAACCCTAGAACTGTTGAGCCTAGAGATTAACCATGACCACGGGGACCTAACCATGTGATTAGAATGACTATTTACAACTTTTTAGGCTAAGGGTAGTTTGGTCATTTTGTGACTTTTGAATTATTTAGGATTTTAATTAATTGGTAAATTTTAGATTATTTTAATAATATTTAAATTGATGTATTATAATTTTGGTCATTTTTCATATTTTAATATTTTGGGAAAATTTTATATTTTTAATATTGTTTTTATTGGATTTGTTTAGTCGGGTTTGAGTTTCGTCTCGTTCCGACTTGTATTGTGACCCGGGTAGCTTAAACTCTAGATGGGACCCAATATTAAGTTAAGCATGACCCACAAAACCCAACATTTAAGTTAGTTAATTAAACTAATTTTTATCATGTTAGAATGGTTAAGTTAGAGACTCAAAACTAGATCATTTTGACCCCAAACTTGAACCTAGTCTAGACTTAACCATATGAGACTAGAGAGGGGCAATTAGGACATTTCCCATTAGCCCTAATGGATACTTTATGGCAGCAACCTTTAGGAGAGAATGATTTATTTCATTCATTACAATCTTGCCTCTTTTATTTTCCTTTTGTTCTTCCCCAATTTTAGAGAGCCTTCCCATTGATTTGATCTCCAAATCAAATCATTCCTTCACCAAACCTTTCCTCAATCATTCCCATTCTCCAAGGGAAGGGTGCTACTAAGGATTAGAAGAGGAGTACAAGGAGGAGTGTCCACTTTGAGGGATCTTCGTATCGGAGTCGTGTCCTAAAGGATTTCATTGGAATTCCACTCCCAATAGATAAAACCCATAATCTAAATCGATTTTCTTTGTATATAAATTAGTTTTGAATCCGTAGGATCCATCCGCATGCATGTGTCCCATTTAGATTCAAATTTGAGGCCATTTGGAGCTCTCTTGAGGATTTTAGATATGTGTCTTGTGTCCTACTTGATAGATCCCAAATTAGGACACCCCATGTGTATGTATGTATGATAATAGTTTAAATAGATATTTAAATTCAGTTTTATAATGGTTAGAGAGTGGATTGATCTTAGTTACGATGGTTAGAATGAGTTTCATTTGGATACCTATGTTTGTATCCAAGTATCTTGGCCTATATGTGTTATTTTGTCAAATTCGTCATAATATTTATCCATATTTTTATTAACCAAAGCAACTTAGAAATGTCATAACTTTTAGGTTAGAACTCCGATTTATCTTCCATTTTTTTAAACGAACCATATCGAAGTTAGCTTTCCAAATATATATTTTAATAAGCCAAATTATTTCTATAACTTTTTCTAGAATTATTTGAGTGTCAGTTGTATGAAAGACGAACGTGTTTCGGTATTTTCGCGATTCTGGGAGCTTCCGGACACGAAAATGCGATCCGTTTAAAGTTTCGGAAAGCTAACACAAAGGGATACGACATACTTTAATTTTAGAATTTAGTGAATGCCCAATTGGTACAGTATTGATTTTAAGTAGAAGAGTGACTATACGATATATGCATTTTGTGTAACCTATGAGCCTATATAGTATGGGTATTAAATGAATATAGAGTATGTAATACATGATATGTTTGATGAATGAAATGATATATATATATGATATATATCCTCTTTACATTAATGTATATATATGGTTGAATGCAAGCATGTAGGAATGCAATTAATATAATGTATGTAAGCAATACATAAATGCATGAATGAAAGAATGATATACAATGTATGCATGAAAGTATATAGTGAATGCTAGATATGAATGCAAGGTATACATGTAATGATAGATATGAATGCATAATATATAAATAATATAATGCAATATATAATGATAGTATGTATGGTAATATAGAATATATGATGCAAGCATGTATATGTCCACTGTTTTCCCTTTTCTTTACCTTTTCCTTCCCTTCCCTTTCCATTTTAGTTTTTTCCTTTTTTTCCCTTCTATTTTTACATGTTATATACAATGTATATAATGTATAGATGCATGTAAGTATGTAATATGCATGAATGAATGTCATATATGAATGAATGAATCAATCAAAGGTATAAGTAAAATATAATGCATTGTAATGAATGTTAACATATATAATGTATAAAAGTATGTATGTAAATGTGCATGAATGTATATATCTATGTAACTATATAAATATGCATGATGTAACATATGCCTATATATATAAATATGTATGTAATGTGGATATGCATGTATGTATGAAGGTATGTATTTATATATATTAACTATTTTATATTATGCATTATTGTGGTTCACATTATCTTGTGATTGTGTGAGTGCTAGCCTAGGCTTGGCTAGGCCTAGTGAGACTTGTTAGACTTGTTTGGGCTAGGACATGACCTAGTTGACCTAATTTGACTATTGTGGTTGACTAGAGTTGACCAAGTGTTGACTTTAGTCTAGTTTGACCTAGACAGCATACAGATGCATTGTATATTTTATTTATCATCTCACGTATACATCTTGACCAGTGTTGCTCTAAATAGGACTCTGTGGCTTCAGTTTGGACCTCTATACCTATCAGCTGTTCAGGTTATCAGGCGAGTACATTCTCTGACCGTTTCATACTTGTCTGGATTTACATTCTTGCTCTAGATTACTGTACTTGATGCTGACACGATTGTTATCATGGATTGGTACTATATGGATCGTCTTTTGAGATGTTATCCCCTTGTATTCACTAAATACATATTGTGATGTGCGTTTCACTTACATATTGTATTTATTGAATACCCATATCCTTGTATACTCATTGTGCATATTGTACTCTCATTATCACCTGAGTACCAGGGATAGACCATTGTACAACTATTGTATAACATTATACATCTATTGTATAACATTGTACATCTATTGTATAACATTGTACATCTATTGTATAACATTGTACACTATTGTACAAGATAACGTAACTAGAGTGGATCCTTGTGTATTGATTAGGGAAGGGAGTAGAATTGGTTATGTACTCAAATCCTATTGTACAATATTGTATAACAATTGTATATGTCTATTGTACACTCACGTACAATAGAGTTACCATTGCATTGTCCTAGACCGTTTACATAACCATATTGTACTCTAAATCACACATTGCTTACAGTTCTTACGTATCATATATAGATATTTCCTATTATCAAATCTCTGTTATTTTTCATATACATTCTCTTTCAGCATTTTTTGTACCTTACTCTATTGCATGCTTTATATTTCCTAACTTGATATGAACTGCGTGAGATGTTTTGTGCTCGCTCCTGTCCTGACTGGACCTGTTGAAAATTTTTACAGATAGCTTGGAGGTTGCCTGCTAGCCTAGAGGAGACACAGTAGAGGTTGTATAGATAGTTATTTTAGTTGACTTGAGTTGTATTTACTTTATGGATTACTGTATTTGAGATTTGAGATATTTTCTGGGTTTTTGTATCTTAAACACTTAGACTTCTATCTGCGGTATCTCTTTGTAGATTTCATATTTTATCTATCTTTTATCATGCTCTATCTTGGATGTGATTGAGACTGTATTTGCTATGTCACCTCCATTCGGAGTGTATATACTGTATAGGTACCTTTATATTGTTAGATGTTTGACCTAGGACAGCGTTCTACCGCCGACACTGCAGCGTAGGCTGGACGTACCCACTTCTCGTGCCCTTACACTAGGGTGCGGGTCGTGACAGTCGGGACCATAGGTAGCTAAGGCATCTCCTGCTCCAAGGCAAGTAGGGCAAATGTCCTCAGGGCAATCATCTGTAATATTTTTAACAGGTCCAGTCAGGACAGGAACGAGTACAATTCATCAAGAAATCCCAAGTAAATGACAGACAACTATAAAGTAGTTATAGATAGTTTTATTGATGAACATGGAAGTTTGTATTCAGGTGATGGTATAGAAAGACAGGTAAAGTACAAGGAAAGTAGGGTAACTAAATAAGAGAAGAATCATGGCAATAAAGACTGTAAAGTAAAAGCTAGTTGTACCAGGATAACATGATATAAGTCCAGACAATAAATGTAGACAAGTATAACTCCAATGTAAGTCCAGTACAAGACGAATCTAATACAAGATGAATCTAGTACGGGACGATTCCAGTCGTAGTGATCAATGATTCCAGGATGAGTCCAGCCTATACTCTTATAGTGTGTTTTAAAATATCGAGATCGACATATAAACGGCTGTAGGTAATACGACACATCACACACCTGGCCGGGTGTGAGATGGCTATCATTCCAGTAGATTCCAGTTGGAAGATTCCAGATTGGGGTATGTCTACATATCTTACTCAAGTATTTCCCCTTCCAGTAAGTACAAGTAATTCCAGAATACGACACGAGAATCGAGAAGAGTCCAGCCAAATATGATGATACCAGCAAGTGATTCCAGGGTGATTCTAGTAGATTCCAGTAATAGATTCCAGAAGGTGATGCCAGTAGTGATTCCAGAAATAGAGGCCAGACAAGATGTATGTGTGTCGCATAAATGAATCCAGAAATATCCATACGTGTTGTAAGAATCACATAAAACTAACTAGAACTGAAGTACAGTAATTGACAAGTAAATGAGAGAACTATCAGAGAATGTACTCTCCTGATACTCTGAAAAGAGTAATGTAATATCAGATGTCTGCACCGGAGTCACAATGTCCTAAATAGAGAAATATGGGTTATAATGTGTTTAAAATAAGACAAATGAAGTTTATGATGCATCTACATGATTTCTAGGCCAATCTAGGTCAAAGTCAACTCTAAGTCAAACATGGTCAACTGTCTAGGTCAACTAGGTCCAAGTCAACTTGGTCAACTCTGGGTCAACTCAAGTCAATACTCTAGTCAAACTAGGTCAATAAAGTCAATATTGGACTTAGTGGTCCAATCTAAGTTATTCTATAGGGTTAACTCAAGCTAGACTAGGGTTACCATAGCTAGGGTTAGCTTCTAGGCTAGTCCACTAGGTCTCAACAAGTCAAGGTCAAACTAGAATTCACCAATTCAATAAATCATCAAATAATTCAAATAAGTCAAAATGACCAATTTACCCCTAGGCTAAAAATGATAATTAAATCATCCTAATGACATAGTTAGGCTCTAGATCATGCAGTCTCTAGGATTTCTCTGGCAGCACATCAAAATCACAAGTCATGACTTAAAGCAGTTTTTAAATAGTTTAAAAATTATTAAAAATCACCAAAATCATAATGTGAAATAATTATCAATAAATAATAATATAATTACAAAATTTTAAAATTTTCCTCATCTGGAAAACTGGGTGTTACAGCGTTGGCTTTGGAGGAAAGAGTATAACACCCTTGTGTGTCCGAAAAATGGTGCAGGCAGGTAGCTGCGCCACTCGAGTGAATATTGTCACCCCCATTTCCCGTATTTCGTATTAATACTCGTAGTTGGATTTTGCCATGTATTTTTATTTTTTCTCGACTTGCGGAATTTTAGGTTTTCTCGTATTTTGGGTTTTGGCTCGGCTCGGTTTTAGTTGGTTGGTTTGGCTTGGTTTGATTTTAAACCAATGAAACACTTTAACCTATACTCCACCCTCATTCCACCACAATCACCCTCATTAAATCCCCGCCTAACATTCTCTCTCCTCATTACTCTTCCATTAATTTTCCATCATCTTCTTCCTTCTTCCACACAACACCCCACCCATAGGCAAGTGCACCTTGCCATAAAACAAGAACCCATTTTGAGTTGTCTATTAGATAGATTAGCCCTCTAGAAACAACAATAGAACTTGTCATTTTTGATTTTGGTCCATGGATTTCCATAGATCTAAGTTTCCCCTATTTTCGGATTTACAAGGTCTTGACCTATTTAAGTTGGATTTTTGTGGGTTTTGATGTTCCTATGTTGGGGAGAATCAAATTTTACCCAAGATAGAACTTTAAAAATCTGGATTTGGAGTTGTGATGGCCAAGTTGTGGTATTTTGAAGTTTTGGAACCCACTGGAGCTCCTTCTTAACAAATAGAGAAGAAGACCCTCCCTGCTGGCCCGTCCTGCGCTGGCGCGCCTTGCGCGCTGCCCAGCCACCCGCCTTGTGCAGCGTCCTTGCGCACATGCCCGTCCTGCGCTGGCGCACCTTGCGCGCTGCCCAACAACCTGCCTTGTGCAGCGCCCTTACGCGCGTGCCCGTCCCGCGCTGGCGCGCCTTGCGCGCTGCCCAGCTACCCGCCTTGCCCAGCGCCCTTGCGCACGTGCCCGTCCTGCGTTAGCGTACCTTGCGCGCTGCCCAGCCACCCGCCTTGCGCAGCGCCCTTGCGCGCGTCTAGCCCCACGCTGGCCGCGTTCTGCGCACGCCGCCCCCGCGCGCTGCGCTCTTGTGCGCGCGTCATCCCCGCCTGCGCGCCTAGCGCGCCCGGCCTGCTGCGCCCCGCGCAGTTTGTTCCTGCGACCCCTTGCGCGCTCTGCTGACCCGCCCATCTGCGCGCCCTAACGGCTGCGCCTCCTGCGCACCCTAGTGGCAGCGCCCCCGCGTCCCCTAGCCCGAGCCCTAGCCCGGTGCCCTTTGGGCTGCCTCTTGACCTAGCACACGTTGTGCTATGGTGTCCCTTGGTTTTCCCTTGGTCTTTTCCTTCTCTTGTTGATTTGTGTTTTCTGAGATTTCTTGCCCACAGCACGACTTGACTTGACCCGACACGTCTTGGCACAAATTTTCTAAGAATTGACTTGTGGCTAGCTTTCTTAATCCTGACCATAACCTGAGATGAAAACTTGTAACCCGCAACTTGTAACTTGATTTCCTTGATAACTTGATAGTGGCCAGCGGTGGCACACTTCTGACTTAACTTGACTTGATAACCTGATAACTCGATGCTGTTGCGATAGCTAACTTAACTTAACTTAATTTGACTTGCCCCTGATACCGTGGGTGTTCTTTCTTGTTGTTTGTGCAAATCTACTTGTCTTGTCTTGCATCATGCCTAGGAAGTGACTCCATGGGTACCACGGCCAGGGATTCGCACTAAATATGGATTAGGCTAATGATTAGATCAAACTAGAATATGGAGAATTTCCAGTCACAAGCAATCTCGTTATCTGGGCACTTTAATGGACTTGTAGCTTGCCGATGAGTAGAGCACATTTCCAGTACACTGTCATGTGTTGCACCCTCTAAGTCACCTAAGGGTATATCGTCTCCAGGGCGATGTACCCAATCATACTCTCAACCCGCGGAAGGATAACTGGATAGTCTGCAGGGCTTGGGACTGGTAATTTCTCGTCTGCATCTTGTTAGTAACTAGGCTTGTGATAACCCTAGTTAGCTAAGTAGTAAGCCGTAGTATTTGCTTGGTCGCTTGTGAATGGATGGTGTCCAGCATTGTCTAAGTCTCGTCTAGTCCCAGTACCTGGTACTCCTGAACATGGTTGTTTTACTTATCTTTAACAATAAATGGGTAGAGACAATGTGCTATTCAGGTGAAGGGTTACGACCCCGGTCCTTATTTGGTTTACGGGTTGTAACCTGGCTTCCGGAATGGTTCCATGTCCCTAGTCGTTTATTGTCTTGTTGTACTCTTATTTACTAGTACTTTCTTCCATTTTCTTATGTTCTGATATACTGGCTTTTGTTCTTATTTTGTTGCCTCCTTTGTGGCACTTGTTCTTTCTGGGGTTTGACCCAGCTGGTTTTGTGTGGCCAAATTTCGGAGCAGCACCCGAGGATCTACCGAACCTCCAGCCCGATGGTGGCAACTAGAAGGAACCCGGGCTACGAGCGGGTTTTCTATTTTGTTTCGCTTACTCTATTGTAAAATTACTCTTTTGAGGCGTTTAGCCGACGAGCACCTGTTAGCTCGATGCTTATTTACTTACTGTCTGCCTACGGGCTGTAAACATGATTAACAAATCCTAGGGTTGATCATGTATGACTAAACTCTTGCTAGTTCTCGCATTTTGTACGACTAGCTTCATGATCAGCTGAATATGTAATATTTGGGATGCCTTTTATTATATATTTGGCGGTCTAACATCTTGTAACTATATTACTTGCTTGAGATTGAGACAATAGGCTTGACCTTAAGAGACTGTTGGCTTGTAGTAAACCCTCATATCTAGACAGCCGTGACCGTATAGCGAGATGTATTCCATTTCGATATACGTAGCTGGCTATGTACGCCCCCGCTTTCTAGTATTCTGGTTCTGGGGCGTCACATGGTTTAAGTGGTGGCCCATGCAGGTCTTGACATTCAAAAATGTGAGGGTTTACCTAATAGATGTCTCAATCAGTACTCGTCCTTGATCTCCGTTCATATCCTTTGAATCTCTGGATTCTTGCCCTGATCGTGTGCTTGCAGCGTTGATCTGTCCTGGTCCTTTCTTATTGTTTCCCTGTGTCGTCTTTTTCAGCGACACTGTACCTGACCCCACCGATCAGCAAGGTGGAGCACTTCCCGTGGACCAGCAGCAACCCGGAGATCAAGTCCAGCATTCCGGAGTAGCCTCCAGAGTTGTACCACCCGGAGGGGAACCCCAGTTCGGCCCATCCAGCCTGCAGAGCCTGACGATGGCACCTTGGTAGGTCTCATCAGGACCTTGATAGCTTTCCAGGATCGTCGAGGAGACGCATTGCACCAGGTAGTGGCAGATGCCTTGACTAGAGGCGGTCATCCAGGGAACAGTGCGGCCAACAGCTTTAAGCGCTTGAACCCTCCATTCTTTGACGGCAGCGAGGATGCGATTGCCGCGGATGCTTGGCTCTAGGATACCGAGGTCATTCTAGAAACAGCTAGAATGCCTGAGAATGAGAAGGTGTCGGTGGTACGCCTACAGTTGCTGGACTTAGCTCGCAGTTGGTGGACGGCGCAAGCCATGGGATTAGTGGCACCCATTGCTTGGGCAGTATTTAGAGAGAGATTTCAGGCAAAGTATTTCGATGCTGTAGCTCGGTACGACCTACAGACGAGATTTACCAACTTGAAGCAAGGAGGCAGAACGGTCGACGGTTATGCATCTGAGTTTTCTAGACTCAGTAGGTTTGCCCCCACCTTGGTGGCAACCGAGTTTGATAGGGCCCAGCGGTTCCAGCAGGGACTGCATTTGGAGATCTTGTTACCAGTCGAGCAGTTCGAGCACCAGACGTTCGATGCAGTATTAAGGGCAGCTAGGAGGCACGAGTACACCTCCCAGAGGATTGTGGATAGGGCCGGAGGTAGGAAGCGATCCCACAACCAGATGCAGCAATCATCAGCTCCAGCCCCGACAGCAAGGGGTTTGAATATTGGAACTCCGAAGCGGGCGGCCTCAGTAACGTCGGTTCAGCATTCAACCTCGACGTACCCGCAGCATCAGACGCAGAAGCAGACTTCTGCGATGGGATGTTCTCATTGTGGGAAGCCAGGGCACGTGGTGGCAGATTGTCACAGGACGCAGGGATTGTGCCTGGCTTGTGGAGCGGCAGATCACAAAATAGGAGCTTGTCCGAATAGGGGTAGTTCATCCTCTTCCAACCTAACCAGTCCATCGGTTAGGGGACCAGCACCTATGCAGCAGCAGCAGTACCCGAGGCCATTATTGCCTCAGGCCCAGGCATTTTATCAGCAGAACCAGCAGTAGTATCCCCAGGCTCAAGTGCAGAGTATGCAGAGAGGTTTCCAGCAGAGGGGACCCGCAGCTAGAGGACAGGGTCAGGCCATGATGATGACTCTGGAAGAAGTTGCACCAGGTGAGGTAGTGGCAGGTACTATTCTCGTCAACTCCTTTCCAGCATCGGTATTATTTGATTCTGGTACATCGCATTCATTTATGTCTGCACGATTCGCGACACGGATAGGATTGGAGCCCGAGTCATGATCAGTGAGGCTTAATATACTTACTGGTAATGGTCTTGTGGGAGTAGATCGAGTGTTTTCCTCGTGTCGGATCGTAGTTAGCGGTAGAGAGTTCCCCGCTAGATTTATAGAATTTCCTATGGCAGACTATGATGTAGTATTAGGCATGGATTGGTTGAGGAACCAGTATGCTAGGATAGACTGCCACATTGGCAGGGTTGTTTTTAGCATTCCAGGCGAACCAGAGTTCTCTTTTTCCAGAGGCACAGTGGAGCCATCTTCTCCAGTATTGCGGATGGCAGTAGCAGCAGTGCAGTTACCCAGGATAGTTGAAGAATTTTCAGATGTCTTCCTAGAAGAACTTCCAGGAATGCCGCCAGAGCGGAAGATCGAGTTCACTATAGACTTGATTCCCGGGACAACACCAGTATCAGAGCGTGTCTACAGAATGGCACCTTCAGAGTTGGAGATTTTGTACAAGATGATTGAAGAACTCAGGACCAAGGGATTCATTCGTACAAGTGGATCGCCTTGGGGAGCCCCGATGCTTCTTGTGAAAAAGAAGGATGGTACGTCCAGGCTATGTGTAGATTATCGTACCTTGAACTCGATGACCATCAAGAACAGATACCCTCTCCCGAGGATAGATGACTTGTTTGATCAACTCAAAGGGGCTTCTGTGTTTTCAAAGATAGACATGCGGTCAGGAAACTACCAGATCAGAGTCAGAGAGCAGGACATCCCGAAGACCGCATTTAGATCGAGGTATGGACATTGGGAGTTTCTTGTTATGCCATTCGGAGCAACCAATACGTCGGCCGTATTCATGGACCTCATGAATCGTATCTTCATGCCTTACTTGGATCAGTTCGTGATCGTGTTCCTAGATGATATCCTGGTCTACAGCACAAGCGAAGCAGAGCATGAGCAGCATCTCAGAATCGTCCTTCAGACGCTTAGAGAGCACTAGTTGTACGCCAAGTTCAGTAAATGCGAGTTCTGGCTCGATCGCATTTCGTACTTGGGTCACATCATTACCCGAGGAGGAGTGGAAGTGGATCCCCAGAAGATTGTGGCTATCGAGTCATGGCCAGTACCTAGCTCAGTGGTAGAGGTTCGCAGCTTCCTTGGATTGGTCGGCTACTACTGGCGATTCGTTTCAGATTTTGCAAGGATTTCAGCGCCGATGACCCACTTGACCCGCAAGGATGTGCAGTTTGCTTGGACAGCAGAGTGTCAGGAATCATTTGAGAAGTTGAAGCGAGGTTTGATAACGGCTCCCATTCTCACACTTCCAGATGGGACCGGAGGATTCACGGTTTATTGTGACGCTTCAGGCAGAGGATTGGGGTGTGTCTTGATGCAGCATAGGAAGGTAATATCTTATGCATCACGTCAACTTCGTGATCATGAGAAAAATTACCCAACCCATAACTTGGAACTGGCAGCAGTAGTGTTTGCATTGAAACTTTGGCGGCACTACTTGTACGGAGACAGAGTGGAGATATTTACCGATCACAAGAGCCTGAAGTATGTTTTCACCCGGAAGGACCTTAATATGCGGCAGAGAAGATGGCTCGAGCTACTGGTGGACTACGATGTGGACTTACAGTATCACCCAGGGAAGGCCAACGTTGTAGCAGATACGTTGACCCGGAGAGCCGGAGTTTATTTCCTAACGGCGCAACCAGAATTATTGGCAGATCTTCAGCAGATGGGAATCGAAGTGGTTCTTCCTACCAACGTGGCATTGATGGCCAGTCTACAGGTTCAATCCAGCATAGTTGAGAGGATTCGGATGGCGCAATCTACAGATTCCAAGATTCAGCGGCTCAGAGCAGAGTGTGAGGCAGGAAGAAGGCTAGAGTTGTGCATTCATGAAGATGGTACTCTTCGACACGGCACTCGTCTTTGTGTACCCAGTAGAGATATCAAACAGGAGGTCATAGTAGAAGCTCACAGTTCACAGTATTCTATTCATCCCGGTGGCACGAAGATGTACCGTGATATTCGTTAGCATTTCTGGTGGAATGGCATGAAGAGGGAGATAGCCCGGTTTGTCTCTCAGTGTTTGGTTTGCCAGCAGGTTAAGGCTGAACATCAGAGGCCCGCTGGACTTCTTCAGCCCTTGCCGATTCCAGAATAGAAGTGGGAGCATGTGACCATAGATTTTGTGACTGGATTGCCTAAATCCCCAGCTGGTAGAGATGCTATTTGGGTTATAGTCGACAGGCTCACGAAGGTGGCTCATTTTCTCCCATTCAGAGTTGGGCAGTCTATGGCTCAGCTAGAAGAAATGTACCTCAGGCAGATTGTCAGGCTTCATGGGGTGCCGGTCAGTATTACCTCGGACAGGGATTCAAGATTCACATCACACTTTTGGCGTAGCTTGCAGGAGAGTTTGGGGACTCACCTTCAGTTTAGCTCAGCTTACCTTCCGCAGATAGATGGCCAGTCGGAGCGCACAATCTAGACTCTTGAAGATATGTTAAGATCTTGTACACTTGACTTCGATGGTTCGTGGGAAGATCATCTGCACCTGGTGGAGTTCTCGTACAACAATAGTTTCCAGGCCAGTATTCAGATGGCCCCGTTCGAGGCACTGTATGGCAGGAAGTACAGATCCACGTTAGCATGGGACGATGCCGGAGAGAGGCAGATGCTCGGTCCAGAAATAATTGCCCAGACAGTTAAAGTAGTCAGAAAAGTCAGGGATCATCTTCGAGTTACCCAAGATCGCCAGCGGCATTGGGCCGATGCTCATCGGCGACCCTTAGAGTTTGCAATCGACGACCATGTATTCCTTAGGATCTCGCCTAATCACGGCGTCATTCGCTTTGGCGTACGAGGAAAGCTTAGTCCTAGGTATATAGGGCCGTTCGATATCCTGGAGCGAGTAGGAGATGTATCCTATCGTCTCGCTCTTCTGCCGTCGCTAAGTGAGGTGCATGATGTATTCCATGTGTCCCAATTACGATGGTACATCCCGGACCCGAGCCATATCCTAGACCATTCGGAACTGGTTGTTGGTACCAACCTTTCGTATGAGGAGAAGCTCGTGTCTAGTTTAGACCGGAGGAAAAAGATACTCAAGAACAAGACTATTAGTTTAGTCCGTATTGCTTGGGGTCATCACTCTCTAGGTGAGTCAACGTGAGAGCGTGAGGATGATATCCGATCGCGATATCCCTACCTGTTTGACTCGTAAGGTATAATGTCTTTCTTATGCCTTATGCTTTTCATTCCTTGATTGCACGTGTGATTGTATGATTGAGTTGCTTAGTGTAGTTATTGGTGCTTAGTGTAGCTTGCCGTGGCAATCTCTAGCTCCTTGATTAAATTTTGAGGACGAAATTCTTTTAAGGTGGGTAGAGTTGTCACCCCCGTTTCCCGTATTTCGTATTAATACTCGTAGTTGGATTTTGCCATATATTTTTATTTTTTCTCGACTTGCGGAATTTTGGATTTTCTCGTATTTTGGGTTTCGGCTCGGCTCGGTTTTAGTTGGTTGGTTTGCCTTGGTTTGATTTTAAACCAATGAAACACTTTAACCTATACTCCACCCTCATTCTACCACAACTACCCTCATTAAATTCCCACCTAACATTCTCTCTCCTCATTACTCTTCCATTAATTTTCCATCATCTTCTTCCTTCTTCCACACAACACCCCACCCACAGGCAAGTGCACCTTGCCATAAAACAAAAACCCATTTTGATTTGTCTATTAGATAGATTAGCCCTCTAGAAACAACATTAGAACTTGTCATTTTTGATTTTGGTCCATGGATTTCCATAGATCTAAGTTTCCCCTATTTTCGAATTTACAAGGTCTTGACCTATTTAAGTTGGATTTTTGTGGGTTTTGATGTTCCTATGTTGGGGAGAATCAAATTTCACCCAAGATAGAACTTTAAAAATCCAGATTTGGAGTTGTGATGGCCAAGTTGTGGTATTTTGAAGTTTTGGAACCCATTGGAGCTCCTTCTCAACAAATGGAGAAGAAGACCCTCCCTGCTGGCCCGTCCAGCGCTGGCGCGCCTTGTGCGCTGCCCAGCCACCCACCTTGTGCAGCGCCCTTGCGCGTGCGCCCGTCCTGCTCTGGTGCACCTTGCGCGCTGCCCAGCCACCCGCCTTGCGCATCGCCCTTGCGCGAGCGCACGTCCTGCACTGGCGCGCCTTGCGCGCTGCCCAGCCACCCGCCTTGCACAGCGCCCTTGCACGCACGCCCGTCCTGCGCTGGCGCGCCTTGTGCGCTGCCCAGCCACCCGCCTTGCGCAGCGCCCTTGCGCGCGTCTAGCCCCACGCTGGCCGCGTTCTGCGCACGCCACCCCCGCGCGCTGCGCTCTTGCGCGCGCGTCATCCCCGCCTGCGCGCCTAGCGCGCCTGGCCTGCTGCGCCCCCGCGTAGTTTGCTCCTGCGACCCCTTGCGCGCTCTGCTGACCCGCCCGTCTGCGCGCCCTAGCGGCTGCGCCTCCTGCGCACCCTAGTGGCAGTGCCCCCTAGCCCGAGCCCTTGCCCGGCGCCCTTTGGGCTGCCTCTTGACCTAGCACACCTTGTGCTATGGTGTCCCTTGGTTTTCCCTTGGTCTTTGCCTTCTCTTGTTGATTTGTGTTTTCTAAGATTTCTTGCCCACAGCACGACTTGACTTGACCCGACACGTCTTGACACGAATTTTCTAGGAATTGACTTGTGGCTAGCTTTCTTGATCCTGACCATAACCTGAGATGAAAACTTGTAACCCGCAACTTGTAACTTGATTTACTTGATAACTTGATAGTGGCCAGCCGTGGCGCACTCCTAACTTGACTTGACTTGATAACCTGATAACTCGATGCTGTTGCGACAGCTAACTTAACTTAACTTGACTTGACTTGCCCCTGACACCGTGGGTGCTCTTTCTTGTTGCTTGTGCAAATCTACATGTCTTGTCTTGCATCATGCCTAGGAAGTGACTCCCTGGGTACCACGGCCAGGGATTCGCACTAAATATGGATTAGGCTAATGATTAGATCAAACTAGAACATGGAGAATTTCCAGTCACAAGCAATCTCGTTATTTGGGCACTTTAATGGACTTGTAGCTTGTCGACGAGTAGAGCACATTTCCAGCACACTGTCATGTGTTGCACCCTCTAAGTCACATAAGGGTATATCGTCTCCAGGGCGATGTACCCAATCATACTCTCAACCTGCGAAAGGATAACTGGATAGTCTGCAGGGCTTAGGACTGGGAATTTCTCGTCTTCATCTTGTTAGTAACTAGGCTTGTGATAACCCTAATTAGCTAAGTAGTAAGCCGTAGTATTTGCTTGGCCGCTTGTGAATGGATGGTGTCCAGCATTGTCTAAGTCTCGTCTAGTCCCAGTACCTGGTACTCCTGAACATGGTTGTTTTACTTATCTTTAACAATAAATGGGTAGAGACAAGGTGCTATTCAGGCGAAGGGTTACGACCCCGGTCCTTATTTGGTTTACGGGTTGTACCCTGTCTTCCGGAATGGTTCCATGTCCCTAGTCATTTATTGTCTTGTTGTACTCTTATTTACTAGTACTTTCTTCTATTTTCTTATGTTCTGATATGCTGGCTTTTGTTCTTATTTCGTGGCCTCCTTTGTGGCACTTGTTCTTTCTGGGGTTTGACACAGCTGGTTTTGTGTGGCCAGATTTTGGAGCAGCACCCGAGGATCTTCTGAACCTCCAGCCCGATGGTGGCGACTAGAAGGAACCCGGGCTACGGGTGGGTTTTCTATTTTATTTCGCTCACTCTATTGTAAAATTACTCTTTTGAGGCGTTTAGCCGACGAGCACCTGTTAGCTCGATGCTTATTTACTTACTGTCTGCCTACGGGCTGTAAACATGATTAACAAATCCTAGGGTTGATCATATATGACTAAACTCTTGCTAGTCCTCGCATTTTGTACGACTAGCTTCATGATCAGCTGAATATGTAATATTTGGGATGCCTTTTATTGTATATTTGGCAGTGTAACATCTTGTAACTATATTACTTGCTTGAGATTGAGACAATAGGCTTAACCTTAAGAGACTGTTGGCTTGTAGTAAACCCTCATATCTTGACAGCCGTGACCGTATAGCGAGATGTATTCCATTTTGATATACGTAGCTGGCTATGTACGCCCCCGTTCTCCAGTATTCTGGTTCTGGGACGTCACAAATATACTGTTTTCTGAAGTAAAGAAAAGGGCGGGGCCTACCACCATCTTGTTTCTGAGGTTGGCGCAGTCGAGTAGCTGCGCCTCTGGCTTAAAGGCTTTGGCTTCTGAAGTAAAGAGCGATAAATACCCGCTCTTTAAGGACTTTCCTCTTAATTGCCACGATAATATGGGGAATTCCAAGGGTCTAAGACTGACACTCATCGTGATGAGTTTTAGGTTCATCCCATTAATACGGAAATTCTGACCGTCGGCCATATGGCCTGCACTCTGGGCCATTCTCGATCCTATAAAAGGGGAAGTTCTCCTATGAAGAGTTGCTATCTTCTTCTTGGCATCCTTCACTACCACGCGAGATCCAAACTTAACTTCGAGCGGCGATCGGCCTTGTATAAGTTGGCTGCTAGTAGAGGCTTTTCTCGTTTATAGGAGCCATGTTCTTATAAAAGAACTCTGTGTAGAAGAAGCCATCGCTGCCCTTAAGAAGTAGGTAAATATCCTCCTTAGGGAGTTCAACTCTGGGCGACGTCTGGGGATCTGGGAAATCCAAGCCACGGGTTCGAGATTAGGGTATATATATATATATATATATATATATATATATATATATATATATATATATATATATATATATATATATATTTATATATATATATACAAAAAAAATATATATAAAATGATTATAAAGCAAAAAATAGAAAAAAAAACTAATATAAAACAAAACACACACACACACACACACACACACACACACACACACACACACACACACAGCCAACTCCAACCCGAGCCCACAGTAGCAAAACTGAAACCCCCCCTTTGGGCTTCAGCCGAATACCTGACCCCTCCCTTCGTTTATAAATCGACATATATATATATATAAATATATATATATATATATATAAATATATATATATATATATAAATATATATATATATATATATATATATAGAGAGAGAGAGAGAGAGAGAATTTTGCAAACCCTAACCCTACCCCGACCTCGCCGTCGACCACCTGCGCACTACTACACCGCCGAAGGCTGCCGCCCATCACTGGAAACGTGCGACTGTGCGCGACAGCCACAACAGAAACTGTCAGCGAGAAGCCAATTTCGTAACGGGATTTCTCAGCGCACGCTCGATCGGATCCGTTTCTTCGGGTATGACCCTAACCTATACGTCTATATTTCTCTTCAAGTAGTTTGTGTTAGTTTGCATCATGTCTGACGAAAAACGAGTTCTAAAATCGAGAAAAACTTAATTTGTTGGACGTTAGAAACTGTCCCAACGTTTCCTGTTTGCGATCGATTTACGACCAGTGGATTGCGAGTCGATTCCCGATACGGCGTGCGCCCCAACAAATCGGGCTACATGGTTGCAACCTATAAGCATCGAAAGGCACGTACTGGTGTTGTGGACGTGTGGGATTCGACAGAACTCGATTTCTCTGCGTGTGCATGACGAAATCGATGTGTATCTGTCGAGATACCCCGTATCGTCCCTTTTGTAAATCAGTTAATGACTTCGTGTATGTTTGTCATTTCGAGATGAAACTTGTATTAACTGGACCGTATCATTTTTCTGGTCCTGTATGCCAAGTTTGGTCTGATTCTGAGAAAGTCAAGCGAAATTGTGCACGGTCCACTGGAATCCAATGTTGGACATACGGTTGGGTTCGTCTTGACAAACCAGAACCATAGACATATAGTTTGATGACTTTAGAGATCGTAGGTACAGGCACATTTTTCGGTACAAAGTGGGTCCAACGATGGACATCATTTTGGCACAAAAATTACCATTTTGCCCCTGTGTCCATAATTGGACTTATGGGCAGGCTATCCTAGCTAATTTGACTATTCTGAAAATATTGGTAATGTTTGTTTCAACATTAGGAGACTGTTACGCGAGTTGACCTTTCGTGGCTCATTTGAGTGGTTGGTAGTATCGATTTCCTCAGCTCAAGACAGCATGCGAGTACATTCTCTGATAGTTTTCATTACTTTGATATCTACTATATCTGAATCAGTTGTAGTGTTTTACTTGATTCTCCACACGAGGATACACGGACTAGTATACGTTGGATCTCGTCATGAGATGTTATTCCTAGTTTACCAAGTATGTGAGTACATTGTTCGATCTGGTTTCCTATACTTGTATTGACACCAATTTGGGAGTGGGCTGGCCCCCTGCTCTTTAAATTCCGTGTCATGACGTGTCATGGTTGGATCCGTTATACTACTCGGGGATGGGGATTTATTAGAGGTTATGCGATCATTACCTCCACTTGTTTACTACTTGTGCATAGCTTCGCCCTTACCACACATAGGGTGTAGCCTGACCTGATACTACTTGTGCACAGCTTTCCATTTTGGCCGGTCTGATCCCTTTACTACTATACTACTTGTGCATAGCCGGTCAAATGGAACAACCTGATCTTGACCCAAGCTGATCACATAACGCTCTAATCTCTCATGGTACTTTTTATGTTTACATCGTACCTTAGATTACTTTCACTGCTTATATTCCAGTTTTACCTTATATCTTACCCCATGATATGATATCCAGTTCACTTGTACTGTTTTACTTTCAGTCTTGATATTTTATCTTGTATTTTATTATAATTGTCTCTTATAGTATTTGTCAATTCACATGGAACTGTTATTGGCGTTTGTACTTGCTCATATCCTGACAGGATAACCCCCGCTGTTTTTCAGAGGACTTAGATGTAGATTGCTCAACCTTCTATGAGTTTGGCATAGATGGAGACTACGACCAGGACTTGCCTGTGGATCCGGTGCTCGTAGAGGTCACACCACCTGTAGTGACTTAGATTAGCTAGATTTTGTCTGGGTTTTTATTCCAGCTTGATACTTTGGGTCTGGGTTGTAGAGGCTAAAAATTAAGCTGCACCACCCATTAAAGTGTTTGATCTTCGGATGGCGCCAAACCATTATGTTGCGGCAAACTATCAAGTTGCGTAGCATCAAGTTGCGTAGCATCAAGTTGCGCAACATCTGGTTGTGCTGGAGTCAGGTTGTGCGAGCGCCACTTGACGCACTTTTTCGAGAAGCTGTAACGGCGTCATCATTGCCAGACAAACTGACAGTACGGAGATTAAGGAAAATCCATTCGAATCCAGTGTAACGCGGCGCTCGAGAAGATTTTGTCAGCATGTAATTAATGTTGACAGCTGGTTCACGCAAGTCATTGTGTAGCACAAGAATTAATCAGTACAGTATAGAAGACCCAGTCAAAGGTGCCAGTTGTTGAGTTGCGCTCATGCGCATCCTGGCTAGTTGGCGCCACCTGATCAACTCTTATTTTAAAGTAGGGTGATATGGCATGTAAGCCACCAACTTCACAGAGCGTGCTCACTACACCACCCATGACCACGCGCATCTCAATCAAACGATGCCATGCGTCCATAGCAGTTGGTGCAACCGCTCGCGTAAGTCGCTATATTGCGCCCACGCACAACCTGATGAAGCTCGTGTAGGGCAATCAAAGAGTGTTCAGAACAGAGTGACGTGGCACGCAAGCCACAAACTTCGCAGAACGTACCCACTATACTGCCCACGATCACGCGCATCTCAATCAAACGATGCCACGTGTCCACAGTAGTTGGTGCAACCATTTGCGCAAGTGAACAGGAGGTGCGCAACCTGAAGCGCGTGTAACCCAGAATAACTGCTAAACAGTTATTTCAAGAACTCTATAAATTGAGTTTCAAATCAATCCCAAAGGATCAAGAGTGATCATAATCTCCTGCTAAAGTGTTGTTGCATCCTCCAAAGGCTCGTGTCTTCGATATCACATCGTCCAAGGAATAAAGTGATCGTCTTCTTATCAGATTCCTATAGTTGTACTTCTCCAGAAATCAATTGTACTCTTGCACCCTTCTTTCTAAGTTTGTAAAAAAGAATTTTGTTCTTGCAAACAAAATGACGACTCTGCTGGGGACGAATTTCTCCTTCGACGAGAAAGTGACAACTCAATGTGATACCGCGTCAATCGGCAAGACGCAGAAGACCCTGGTCGTTCAAGTCGACTAGACAGCCTATGAGGCCAAGATCAATGCTGGGTTGCCAAGCGCACTGCTACCGCTGTTAAGAGCAAGACCTGCTCTATTAGGACTCCTAAGTCGTCGATGACACAATCTCCTGCCTCTGTGCAACATGCGCTCATCACTGCCTTGGCACAATCTAAGGGAAACAGCCTTTTGGCTAACCCCTCTACTTCTTCGACTCTGAAATTAAAGGAGACTTCGTCTCGACACACTACTGGACAAAACAAAGGAAAGCGCCCTTTGGCCTTTTCCTCCCGAGTGCAACCTGCGCATGTTCCTGCTCCGATGCAACTTGCGCATGTTCATGCTTTGGCGCAACCTACACATACTTCTGCATTAGCGCAACGTAAAGAGAAACACTGTTTAGTGGCTCCCTCTTTGCTACCAAACCAGAAGTTTAGTGAGAAATTACTAAATCAAGGAAAATGCACTTTAGCTTTTCCTCATTCTGCTCGAGTTGTTAACTGGGTGGAAAGTACTGCTAATTCAGATAGGAATTCTATTCTCCTTAACAGAGACAACCAAATCTCTGTCTATTCAGAATAAACTTTCCACACAAAAGGGTATTATGCCTACTCCAAATAGGTCAGGACAGGATCTACCAAGCCTATGTATCTCAAGATCCCGACAAAGCAAACTGCTAGTATCTCAAGTAGATGCACAAGTAGCTCCCCTATCAGACTTGCGCACCTATATCAACAGGTGCTAATTAGGGTCAACCTCGAAAAATCACAAGATGTATCAAGCGCAACCTGCACCAGTTGCTAACTTGCACCAGAGGAAGAATTCTGAGGTAAAAAATCCTGAGACTTATGCTAACCAGCTTAGTACTTCCTTATACACTCATGATACGGAACACCGCAAGAACAGGAACCATGTCCCGAATATCATCAAGGACTAGATTTCTGCAACTTTTCGTCCTGTTAGTGACCTTCGTGAACTCCTAATACAGAAACGAAAGGTTGCAAATCCATCCCGTCCAGCGGTGGACCAACAGCAAGAACATCATTGCAATCACCACCATGAAGTTGTCATCAAATGTTGTTGTCAGTCAGCCAAGCGGTCCGTCTTTGACCGTTTGAATTATGTTCAGACCCCTGAACCAATCTTAGTGGACGAAGATGAATTACTCTATGCTCCTGTCAACATGGAATGTCGAAGCGCGGGGGGTGGAAAACGTCCGTCGTAATGTATCCTGCAATCCCAATCAACAGTACTTAGATCAGATTCATGAATCCAGTGAAGGAGTATACCAATATACTAGATCAAGAAGACGAGAAATAATCGGTCAAAGGAATCTTTCTTCCAACCAAGACATAATCGGTCAAAGGAATCTTCTTGATTCTAACCAAGATTCCTTCAGTCAAAAAGACATCCCTATCAATTATTCTGGGGGTAGTTCCTTATATGACTTTGATTCTGACAGTAAAAGTTCTGAAAGGACCATTCTTTCCACTAGCTCATCTTCGAGGGCCAGAGAAGTGAAGAAGTGACTGCTTATGTCGTACAGAAGATCAATATACTTCAAATTCTAACAGTCAAAAGCAGAAAATTGTAGCTTTGGAGGCTAGTTTGAAGAACATGGTAGAGATGATGACAGGCATGCATGCTGTGATTATGGCACAACATACAGTTCCACCGATTGCGAATCTGATTTTGACTCAGGAACCTGTAACAACATTAGCTCCCATCAATATTGACCTGGGAGAACAGTCTCCTCACACCGCTTTCATTCCTACGTTGGCCATTCCAAGTCAATCTGGTGTCGGGGGTGGTACCTATCATGCGTACCCCCTTCTAACATATCAAATCAATCTACTCCTCTACAATCAACGGGAGATACCAATAAGGCTGTAAGGCTTTTATGTACTTAATTCGAAGCCTTCAAACAGAATGACGGCCTGCAGAAGCTTGGGATCAAATAGCCTTATCCCATAGAATAGAAAGAGGTCCAATTTCCTCCTAAATATAAACCCCCTACTATTATGCTATTTGATGGAAGCACGTCTCCAAGTCAATACCTCAATCACTTTGAAGTAATTACTGATCAACTTCAACCAAATGATGCGCTTCTTACTAGAGTATTTGTTGGGTGTTTAGCTGGTATAGCATACGACTGGTATCGTAGTTTACCAGATGGTTGTATAACGTCGTTCGCTGGCTTCAAACAAATGTTCTTGGAACGATTTTATGAGGGAACCAACGACATAACTATGTCTGCTCTCATCAAAATCAAACAACGTCGACGTAATGAAACTACTGAACGTTCCATTGGACGATTCCGCCGTGAAGCACTCAAAATGCCTCTCGGAACCCAAAATGCTTTGACTATAGACACTTGCAAATCAAACATGTTGACTATAATCTGCATGTGGACGGGATCGACACAATTCCAGGATTGGCCTTCCTTCATAGTGAATGCTAAAACAGCAGAAGAGAGCGCTGACAAGTTTAAGCAATTAGGTATTCAAATGCCTAATCTTGACAAAGATGAACACGCTACACCAAATAATAGTGGCCGTCAGAACAATCGCAAGAGCAAGGAGACTTTGGCCATTAATCTCAAAGGCAAAGAAGCCCTAGTTATTAATGTAAATTAGCCAACATCTACCCCAACAACAACACCACAAAGGCCACCACGTCCAAAAGAAGAATACTCTTTTGATGAAGATGATATCATGAGTATCTTTGATTGTCTCATCAAGAGCAATAAACTTCAACTGCCAGAACCAAAATGGCCAGAGGAAGTTAGTAAGACTGACCATCCTAAATATTGTGTTTACCACTGTAGAAGCATGGAAAAGTATAGTAATTCTTATGCGGCCCAGAATCAAACATAAAACTCCATGCGCCTTAAAACTTGGGAAGTTTTCTTGGGGCTGAAAATTTTTGAGAGCTTCATACGGCTCAGAAAGCTTCACGAGGAGCCATGTGGCCTTATGCGGTTCAAAATAGGCCTATACAGCTGGGCATAATTACTCCGTGCAGCTGGCCATTAATGCTCTGACAAAAAGTGACAGCTCTGACAGAAGTGATGGCTCTGACATAAAAAAGAGACACGACATGCTCATAAAAAGACGAGAAAATCTTTATGATAGCTGGCACAGTTCACAAATTCCAAGAAAGTTCTTTATGCGGATTGCCTGTGTGACCTTCATGTGGCTCGTTTATGAGGCCACCCTCATGCGGCTCGGTTATGGGGCCACCCTCATACGACTCAGTCATGAGACCACTCTCATGCGGCTCAATCATGGGGACAGTCTTTCATGCGGCTCAGCCAGGATGCACCATTCATGGGGCTCGTAACATAGCGACAGTTGGGACACGTGGTAGAAGTTGACTAAGTCTTAAACAACTCGGATTTATTACAACCAACAGATCATAATAGTTCAGATTTATTGCAACCGACATAACAGTCCAGATTTATTGCAACAAACAGATCAAGATTAATCTTAACCAATCCCCAACTGCCTACTTCTCAAGGTACAGTTACAAGGATGTGGCCAAGTACCTGTACACCCCACTCATCACAAACTCCTATAAATAGCCTAGAATTATTCCTTTGCACACACACAGAGATATACAGAGCAAAAAGCACACACACATAGAGAGAGAGAGAGCATTTCTTCGTCTGAGCCGAGGTTGCGTTCGATCGTCCAAGGAGTAAGGCAGAGTTGATAGCACTTTCCCGAGCCTCTACCGTCACCTCCAGAATCCAAATTAAATAATTGTACTTAGACTGCTTTTCCTAAGTTTTGTTCCTAGGCTTTTTTTGTACAAGCGAGTTTGTAATTGTGAATTAAAGTTTAGTCCTCCCATAAAACTATTATGTTCTTTGATAATCAATGGCAAACACGATGGCGACTCTGCTGGGGACTAACTTCTCCACAGTTGAGAAGTTGGTGACGCAATCGAACGTAGCTAAGCTCAGCTTCACGCAACAGATGCTGGTTGTTCGCTTCGACCAGCAAGCATTTGAAGAGATGCTCTCTGACGGGAGCGCTAGCCCGGTCCAGAAGTGAGCCGGCATAAAAAAGGCCCGCAGGGAGTGGAGGCCCAAAACTGCTGCTCCTTCCCAAGCTCTGGAAGAAGTGTTCTCTGCTGCCTAAGACGGCGAAGAAGACTCACATGCGGCCCTACTTCAGGCCGCAGAGGACCCTGCTGTCCCCAAGCATGGCAAAGAAAAGCACAACGATGTTAGACTTGCGGGAGCAAATAGAAATTCTGTGCGTTCCAAGAAGAAGTCGTATATGGGCGCCAGCCATATGAAGGCTCATGCGGCCACCAATCTCAGCTGTATAGAGAAGGCTCATGCGGCCACGAGCTCCAGCCGCATACAGAAAGCTCATACGACCGTCAATCTCAACCGCATGCAGATCGCTCATGCGGCCACCTATCCCAGCCACATGCAACATGCTTATACGGCCGCCAAGCCCAGCCGCAGGAAGATGGCTCATGCGGCATCCAATCCCAGCCGCAGACCATCAGCCCTATGCGGCTCGGGTTCAGTCTTCGACCGCCTCTCATGCGGTCCTGATCTCAGATGCTCCCAGAAAGATGTCCCAGACTCTGTGCGACACATTTTGGACTCTTTCTACTACGCGCCCTTGGGTGCTAGAGCGAAGAAGTCTAGGACAGCGTGGGCTCGTCGAGCTCAGTCAGCTGTCCCAACTTCTGACCATCAGGGAGTCCCGCTAACTGTTACGCGGGCCTCTTATAGAAAGTTGTACAAAGCTACCCGTGTCCAGCCTCCGGCAGCCAACGGACAGGGTGGTTCTCAAGAGTCTTCCAACAATGATCAGGGGCAAGTACTTTTACTAGCCCCACGTCAGGGAGCAAACATGATACCAACACACTCGTATGCTCTTGACTTCCGGGCCCACAAAACGAGTGTAAAGGTTGCTCGAGATGTACTTGACTTGCGTGATGTGATCCTTCACAAGCGCAAGGAAAGGGAAGAAACCTTGGTTTATAGAGAGTCCTTTTATGGACATCACTGCACTCAAGTCATTGTCAATTGTTGCTGTAACAAGACAGCAGTACAAGAGGACCAGCAGTCCGTCTTCCAACGAATGCAGCAGCCAGGACCGGTCCTAGAACAAAGCTCGGGAGACGAGGCACTTCCTTTCGCGTCTTACAATTCTGTCCGAAAAGTCTCTACCGGCATGGAAGGGAAGAAAGTAAATATCTCCAGTCCGATGATCTCAATTAGCGCGGCTAAGAAACTCTCATCCATGCGGGTTATCCACAACCACCACAGGAGGAGTTTATCAAGGCACCCACTCGAAGACGAAATCTTTAACACTTGGAAATTTGTCATCTACATCCCTAGGGATAGCCGAAGCTGGGGGTAGCATTCCCCGGAACATCTACAACAATCCGTTGTTCCAAGAAGATCAACCTGGGGAGGCAATCCCCCCAACAGATGTAGCAGATTTTGACGTCCCTGAAGACGTCCACAAGTGCCAAGATGAGGCAACCTCCTATGCAGGGGATGGCACTTCCTCTGAGTCCGAGCCAGAGGAGAACATTCTCACATACCCTGACAACTTCTCTATTCAGGGGTATGATTCGGAGAGCACGTCTTCTACAGTCCCTTCTACTGCTCCTCATGTGAGAACAGTATTCATGACTAAAAATGATCAAGACGGTCCTAGTGATCGACAGCGCCTCGACACTCTTGAGGCCATACTTTATACCTTGGTTAAGTCAGTAGATGAGATCAAGGCGGCTCTACCAGCTCTCCAAAGAAGGATGCCTGGCCAAACAAGCTTGGGTCCCGTCGTCATTGCGGATTCAAACACAACTGCACCAACCTCGGGCTACAATCCACCCGGAATGTCAGCTCCTACTGCTGCAGAAGAGGCCAGGGAGGCGAGAAGAGAAGTCCAGGAGCTCTGGCAATGTTTCACGCCCGAGAAAACTCTCAGGACCTCAGGATACGACAGCTGTATCCTGCTGTATGGAGAGATGTCCCCTTCCCTCCTCGATACAAACCATTCAACATCAACCCTTATGACGGGAAGACATCTGCAAGCCGATATGTGACCTACTTTGAGGTCACAATAGATCATCTGCCGCATGACGATGCCATCCTTATACGATTGTTCGTTAGGGCATTAGAGGGAATCGTATTCGACTGGCAGCACAACTTGCCGGACAACTGCATCCATTCCTTCGTCGGCTTTAAACATATGTTCTTGGAGAGGTTCTATGAGGTGGGACAAGATGTGACTATGTCAACCCTCATAGACATTGTTCAAGGAGAGAATGAGCTGACAAGGAACTACATTGAGCGATTTCGCTAAACCGCGATAAAGTTGCCCTCCGGTAACCTGGACTCTTCCTTAATTAAAATTTACCAAAAGAGGCTGCTCCCTATAATCAGCCTCTGGATGGGCGAAAGTCAATTTAAGGACTGAAAGACTTTCATCATCAGCGCCACTAGCACAGAAGTCAAATTGAAGAAAGCTTGCCAACTGGGATTGCACATCTCGAAAGGGAAGGACAAGGGCAAACGCCCTAAAGCCAATAACAACAACGGCAGTAATTTCTCCAATAACCGAGACAACAAGGGTAAACAGGCTATGGTGGCCGACACAGCCCAGAAGCCCGAACCGAAGCAGGCAGAAAAGCAGTGGCCGCAAATGACTTACTCCTTCGAGGATAGTCATGTCAAGCCCATCTTTGATATGCTCTTACAAGGAGAAAAAATTTAGCTCCCTCCGCCAAGGCATGAACCTCGACCTACAGAGATGGAGAGTCCTAAGTACTATCACTACCATCGCTATGTCCACCATGCTACACAAGACTGCTTCCAATTGAAGCGGTACATCCAGAACCTCATCGACTCCAAGGCCCTGGCCATTGATTTCGAGGAGGTGACGGTCGCTGCCAACATAGTGTCAGTCCAATTCGGTAGCTTCTCGCCGACGAGGACCCAAGACGGCATAGTACCCGTCCCTCGGACAAAAATTGAGGTTGCTGATTTTCTACCTCCCCGAGATCAGGCTGCTGGGCTGGTACCCCTCACCACATCACGAGAAAGGTCATGTGGGTCCACCCGGACTTAGTATCTGAAGTAACCCAGCCAGCATCACCCTCCACTGGCAAGAAGAAGGACAGGAAAGTCAAGTCCTGCCGCACAATCTCAGCCGACGCCGAAGAAGTGACAGCTGTCGTTACCCGGTCTGGTGCACAAACTCAATCCATGCCGGGTAACACGGCTGAAGAACGTCAGTCGGCCACTGCTGATACCCCAGGACCTTCTCAGCCTCCGCCGGCAGATAAGCCTAAGCCAAAGGAGACCCGTTTTGACAAGCCGCTCCGGAAAGACACGTCTTAGGGACTGGAAAAGCCCTACAATTTTGATATTTTGGCATAATTGGCCAACACAGCAGCCAAATTGTCATTATATGAGCTCCTGAGACTCTCCAAAGATGTTCATGTCGTACTGAGCGAAGCACTTCAGAATACCGACGCATATCTGGCTCAGGCCAAGCTTACATGAGAGAACTCGCCAGCAGATCTCCAGGACAGCGCTTGTACAGGTGCAATGCCGAATATTGTGTTCACTTCGCAGGATATGCTTATCAAGACCAATTTGCACGATCGCCCTCTGTATTATACTGGATACGTCGGCGACATCAAGGTGGATCGGATGCACATTGATCCCGGTTCTTCGATAAGCATTATTCCGAAGAGCTTGCTTCACCTCCTGTAACACCCAATTTTCCAGATAAGGGTAATTTTGAAATTTTTTAATTATAATTATTATTATTGTTATTTATTTCATATTATAATTTTTGGTAATTTTTAATCATTTTTAACTATTTAAAACTGTTTTAAGTCATGACTTATGATTTTGATGTGCTGCTAGTGAAGCCCGAGAGACTGTCTGATCTAGAGCCTAACCATGTGATTAGGGATATTTATTTATCATTTTTAATCTAGGGGTAATTTGGTTATTTTGGCTTATTAGAATTATTGATTAAAATATTGGATTGGGATTCCTAGTTTGGACTTTGACTTATTGAGACTTGTAGACTAGCCTAGTACCTAACCCTAGCTATGGTGACCCTATCCTAACTTAAGTTAACCTATTTTAGTCACTTAGAATTAGTTTTGGAATGGAAGGATTAAGTTTAGTGTAATCTAGTCATGACTTATGGTTTTATGAAATGGCTTATGACTTCATGACTTATGGTTTTATGATTAGAACTTAAGCCCATGGGCCAATTTATGAAACCCTAACCCTAATTAGACACCCATGGCCAGCCATAGGAGAAACCCCCTATTTAATGTCATGTTGAGGTGTTCTTGCCTCTTTTAGAGCTTGACCTAGAATTTGAAGAAAAGGTATTTTCTCCCCTTCCAAAAATCCTAATAAATTCATTTTAATTCCTTTTTAACCCTAGCCTTTTATATTAGGATCTAATTTCTGGTTGTTTACTATTTTTGGAGGATCATCTCAGTTTTAATGTCATTTGGAGCTTGGGAGTTGCTATTTGGAATCCTTCCATTTAGGGCTTTCTTGGAGGATTGACACTCATGGGTAAAACCCCCCAAATTATATTTTATTCCTGATTTTAGTGCATGATAGCTTAGGTATAGGTGTCCACTAGCTACAGGAGAAATTTCGTGTCATTTGCATTAGGTTTAGTGCCCGTATCGGACACGTATCACTAGTGTAGGCTAGGTGTTCGATGAAATGCCCCTTAGGGATTTATTTTTGTATTTTGAAAATCTAATTTCATGGATCCCTAGATCTAGGTGTGTATGTTAATTTTTGTGAAGGGTGTTTGTTATTTTAGTGTCTTTTGTGTCAGATTTTCGAATTGGACACGCTGTCCACGCACGGTGCACTGTGTCCTACATTACGGGGTCAATAACTTCCGACACAAGACACGTGGGCACGCCATTTTTGGCGAGGGTCTTGGGGCATCATCTGCCATCTTTCTCCCAAAAATTAGGATTATTTGGTTGCGTGTGCGAGGAGAAATACTTCCCGCACTGGCCGCGCGGCCTGCCGTTGCGCGCGCAGGAACGCCGCTGATACGCAGTCGGATCGGATACGACACATGTCGAGGACTCAGTACAGGCTATCCTAGGGGTAGCCCTACACCTGGAGCACATGTACGGAAGGCCATGTGTCACCATGTGGCCTATGTCGCATGCGGGACAGGCGTGCACACAGTACACGTGTGCGTGTCTGTGAGTGTTTGAGTGTTCTGGACATGCTTGTGTCCACTTGATGGGACAGGAACGAGTGTCTCGACACATGCACGTGTTTGTTATGATTTACCAACCCTCATTTTGGATTATTAACATGTTTTTAGTATTCGAAATTGGTTTTCCCCATTGGACAGATACCATGCATTCAGTATTGAATTTTTGAAGGTTGATTTCCCTATTTTAAACTGATTTAAATGATGTTTTAAATTGCCAATTTGATCTTGCATGTGTATCAACTACTGCTAGGTTTGGTGTTCAAGTTGGATTAGGTTTTGCATTAGTAAATAGGATTTCGAATGAGGCTTTGGACTGCTTGTTGAATGTGACTGATACATTCTGTTTTGGAATTCCTGAAACTTGCATTCCCTTTTTAACTGATTTCGAATGTTAAGTTTCATGATTTATTCATCTATACATGTGTATTAGACCATTGTAAAGTTGATTATTGGTTAGTGTTGGGTTTTTAGTTTTCGAATATGATTTTGAAGTGTTGAACTGCTATAATTTCACTATCAACTGATACCATGTGCAGTCTTCAAATTCCTAATTTTAATTCCCTTTCTAAAACTGAACTTGATATATAATTTGCCATGTTAGGTTCAATTTCATGTGTAGTTACATTACTTAGATGTTGGTTAAGATTTGCATTTGAGAGTTTGGGTTTCAAACGGAAATGGAGATTCAATCTGGGTTCGAATTTTATGAAGGGATTCAATTGGGTTGGATTGTTATAACTGTCATCTAGATTTTCATTTTCCTGAACCAAAATCTGAGAATTAGTTCACTGCCATTTGATACACCATGCGCCACTCATTGATTTAGTTGTATTGACACATTATGTTTGTACTGTACTGTTAACTAATAGTTTTAACTGTCATGACTCTTTATGTTTCAGAACACTATTTTCTATTTCCTATTGACACTAACCTAACACTAAACTGCCATGCTCTACATACACACCCTCAAATGTAGACACACACACATACATTGCAATGATTCTTTTCTGTTTCACAAAGTTCCTGGACACATGATACACACTCCTTGTTTCCATGTACACACACACACACTTGTATTCACACTATTTCCTATCACCTAAAACCTAAAATTTGGTTCCCTGTTTACATGCACACATGCTCTACACACACACCCACATGTTACATGTACACCTAGACAAAAACACAAATATCCCTACCCTATCACTCTATGTATATATATATGTATATACATATCTATATGTAATATTATCATGTAGCCTATAAATGTATGATTGTGTGTTAATTATATTAAATTAGATATAGTTTGATATATGAAATATGTGGGAATATGCAATAAGTGTGAAATGGACTATATGTGTTTTAGCCTATGGCCTATAGCCTATGGCTCATAGCCTGTGTATATGCCATGGATGCCAGTTAAGGTGTGTGGTTGGCTTGTATAGCATAGATATTGTGTGTATATGCTAGAATAGGCTGGTTAGGCTTAGTAAGACTTATTTGGGTTAGGCTTGACCTAGTTGACCTAGTTTTACTAGTGTAGTTGACTAGAGTTGACCAAGGGTTGACTTTAGCCTAGATTGACCCCAAACATCATGTAGATGTATTGTAGAAGTCTGTTTTACTATTTTAGACTTGTAGTGACTTGTACTGTTCTATAGGAGACAGACACCACTCCTCGGACAGTAGATTCTCTTCAGATATTTAGGATACCAGGCGAGTATAGTCTATGATAGTTCTTCCATTTACTTGTCGTTTACTGTACTTCAGTTATAGCTAGTTCTATTTGATTCTCTATTTTCAAACACGATTTGATATTATTGGATCCATTTCATACGACACTCATTTATTCATGTCGGGCCTCTATTTCTGGAATCACCTACTGGAATCACCCTGGAATCACTTACTGGTATCATTCGTATTCTGGCTGGACTTGTATTTATTCGTGTCGAGTTCTGGATTCACTTGTACTTGTCGGGCGGGGAAATATTGGAGTAGACATATGAACATACCCAAATACTGGAACCACTTCCTTGGAATTATACTGGAATGATAGCCATCCCACACTTGGCCGAGTGTGCGGTGTGTCGTATTACCTACATCCGTTTACATATCGATCCCGATATTTTAAAACACACTGTTGGAGTATAGTTTGGACTCACCCTGGAATCTTTGATCACTGACTGGACTCACCTTATACTGGACTCATCTTGTGCTGGAATCACCTGGTATTGGATTATATTGTCTGGACTCACATATGACTTTTATTATACTTTCTGGAATTATATCATGCTACTCTAGTTCAGCTAGATTATATTTTACAGCCTTCATTGCCATGTTTCTCTTCTTGTTTAGTTACTTTACTTTTCTTGTACCTTAACTGTTCTCTACATTATTACTCGTATAAACTGCCATGATTCATCAATATAACTGTCTATAACTGTTCATAGTTCTCTGTCATTTACTTGGGATTTCTTGATGAGTTGTACTCGTTCCTGTCTTGACTAGACCTGTTGAAAAATTTACAGATGACTACCCCGAGGACACTTGCCCTACATATTATGGACCCGGAGACGGGATGGCTACCTTCGGCCCCGACACTCAGGAGTGATCGAGATTTAGTTTAGTAGACAAGCATATATTTTTCATGTTGAACTTGTTGTAGTTGATTTGAGACTTGTGTAGTATTTGAGATTGTTGAGAGTTGTTATTATTTTAGTAGTTTTCTTTCTATTTCTTGGTTATTTCTTCTGTGTTATCTTATCGTGCTTAGACTATGATTGAGTTTCAATATCTTATACTTGTCCTCCGTTCGGAATTGATCATGATGAGTACATTTTATATTGCGTGAGTTGTCGGTTAGATGGTAACCTAGGACAGCGTTCTACCGTCGACACTGCGGCGTAGGCTGGGCGTTGTTACACACTCGTACTCTCACAGTGGGTGCGGGTCGTGACACATTTTTAGTGGTGGCCCATGCAGGTCGAGTTTATGTAGTGGTATTCGAACTAGAGTATCACTACAACCTGTGATAGGATTGAAAGATAGGCTTTAACGGAGAGGTACTCAATCACAGTTAGGACTACTTGAGAAGATTCCTGGGAAGACCCTTGTGAATCTCATTATAAACCATCTCAAAATTCGATTCTGACAGTATCTGTCTATCTTCCTTGATTCTTCGTTGAATTTGTTTCTCGATATTCATTATTGACTTGATTTCCTACCAAGATAACATTATGGGCTAGGTTGCCTCATTCATGGAATCTAGAGTCTTCTACAGCCATATCAGCTGGTTGGGCGATAAGATAGAGTCTGATTTTGGATATATTTCTCGGGTGTGGGAATTTATAGTTTTCGTAGCCAAGCTAGCGGCAAAACAAAAATTTTAAATACCATGATTCTAGAGGTATGTACATTAGTTGTGGACTCTATGGATTATCGCAGCCATACTTACTGGTGTGACGAGGATTCTGGTAACATGGTTCTGGATAGATGGGTATGATTACCAGATTGCGGAATAGAGACCATATAGATAGTGCACTAGTATAATTGAGTGGAATATCAGGGTAGATATTACTTGAGTGTCATAGATTAGATAGAGGGAGCTAGGCCACTTGTAGCGCAGCACTGTACCCCGCACCATCAGAGTGATACACCCCCGAGGGACAGGGCTTTTGCGCTGACAGTCGAGTAGACCGACGCTACGTGTGACGGGTTAGCAGGTCTGCTTTCCTGTTCTTCTTTCCATCATTTTGTGTGATTCCATTAGTACCTGTCAGGATGTTTTGTGCTGTGATAGATAGTATAGTGACCCTGATCAAGACCGTGATATCACGATCAGTAGGATTATGTAGCATGTTAACTATCGACCTTGATTATTGGGGGTTTGACCTAGAAAGGGTGCGATCATTTTAATTTCGAGGACAAAATTTTTCTAAGGGGGTAGGATTGTAACATCCAGTTTTCCAAATGAGGGTTATTTTGAAATTTTGTAATTATAATTATTATAATTGTTATTTATTTCATATTATGATTTTTGGTAATTTTTAATCATTTTAAACTATTTAAAACTGTTTTAAGTCATGACTTGTGATTTTGATGTGCTGCTAGTGAAACCTGAGAGACTGTCTGACCTAGAGCCTAACCATGTGATTAGGGATATTTATTTATCATTTTTAGCCTAGGGGTAATTTGGTCATTTTGGCTTATTAGAATTATTGATTAAAATATTGGATTGGGATTCCTAGTTTGGACTTTGACTTATTGAGACTTGTAGACTAGCCTAGTACCTAACCCTAGCTATGGTGACCCTAGCCTAACTTGAGTTAACCCATTATAGTCACTTAGAATTAGTTTTGGAATGGAAGGATTAAGTTTAGTGTAATCTAGTCATGACTTATGGTTTTATGAAATGGCTTATGACTTCATGACTTAAATGATTAGAACTTAAGCCCATGGGACAATTTATGAAACCCTAACCCTAATTAGACACCCATGGCCAGCCATAGGAGAACCCCCCTATTTAATGTCATGTTGAGGTGTTCTTGCCTCTTTTAGAGCTTGACCTAGAATTTGAAGAAAAGGTATTTTCTTTCCTTCAAAAAATCCTAATAAATTCATTTTAATTCCTTTTTATCCCTAGTCTTTCGCATTAGGATCTAATTTCTGGTTGTTTAGTGTTTTTGGAGGATCAACTCAGTTTTATTATCATTTGGAGCTTGGGAGTTGCTATTTAGAATCTTTCCATTTGGGGCTTTCTTAGAGGTTTGACACTCATAGGTAAAACCCCCCAAATTATGTTTTATTCCCAATTTTAGTGCATGATAACTTAGGTATAGGTGTCCCCTAGCTACAGTAGAAATTTCATGTCATTTGCATTAGGTTTAGTGTCCGTATCGGACACGTATCACTAGTGTAGGCTAGGTGTTCGATGAAATGCCCCTTAGGGATTTATTTTCGTATTTTGAAAATCTAATTTCATGGATCCGTAGATCTAGGTGTGTATGTTAATTTTTGTGAAGTGTATTTCATATTTTAGTGTCTTTTGTGTCGAATTTTCGAGTTGGACACGTTGCTCACGCACGGTGCACTGTGTCCTGCATCACGGGGTTAATAACTCTCGACACAGGACACGTGGATACGCCATTTTTGGCGAGGGTCTTGGGGAATCATCTGCCATCATCCTCCCAAAAATTGGGATCATTTGGTTGCGTGTGTGAGGAGAAATCCTCCCCGCACTGGCCGCGCGGCCTACCGTTGCGCGCGCAGGAACGCCGCTGATACGCGGTCTGATCGGACAAGACACGTGTCGAGGACTCAGTGCAGGCTGTCCTAGGGGTAGCCCTACCCCAGGCGCACGTGTACGTTAGGCCACGTGTCACCAAGTCGCCTGTGTCGCGCGTGGGACACGCGTGCATGCTTGCACGACACTGCGCACAGTCCAGTGCACGTGTGCGTGTCTGTTAGTGTTTGAGTGTTCTGGACATGCTCGTGTCCACTTGGTGGGACACGAACGAGTGTCTTGACACGTGCACGTGTTTTTTATGATTTACCAACCCTCACTTTGGATTATTAACTTGTTTTTAGTATTCGAAATTGGATTTTCTCCATTAGACTGATATACCATGCATTCAGTATTAAATTTCTGAAGGTTGATTTTCCTGTTTTAAACTGATTTAAATGATGTTTTAAATTGCCATTTTGATCCTACATGTGTATCAACTACTGCTAGGTTTGCTTTTCAAGTTGGATTAGGTTTTGCATTAGTAAATGGGATTTCGAATGGGGCTTTGGACTGCTTGTTGAATGTGACTGATACATTCTGTTTTAGAATTCATGAAACTTGCATTCCCTTTTTAACTGATTTCAAATGTTAATTTTCATGATTTATTCGTCTATACATGTGTATTAGACCATTGCAAAGTTGATTATTGGTTAGTGTTGGGTTTTTAGTTTTCGAATGTGATTTTGAAGTGTTGAACTGCTATAATTTCACTATCAACAGATGCCTTGTGCAGTCTTCAATTTCCTGATTTTAATTACCTTTCTAAAACTGAACTTGATGTATAATTTGCCATGTTAGGTTCAATATCATGTGTATTTACATTACTTAGATGTTGGTTAAGATTTGCATTTGAGAGTTTGGGTTTCAAACGGGAATGGGGATTCAATCTGGGTTCGAATTTTTTGAAAGGATTCAATTGGGTTTGATTGTTATAACTGTCATCTAGACTTTCATTTTCCTGAACCAAAATCTGAGAATTAGTTCACTGCCATTTGATACACCATGCACCACTCATTGATTTAGTTTTATTGATACATTATGTTTGCACTGTACTGTTAACTAATAGTTTTAACTCTCACCTTGACACATTGTAATTAATTTCAGAACAATATTTCCTATTTCCTATTAACACTAACCTAACACTAAACTGCCATGCTTTACACACAAACCCTCACATGTAGACACACACATACATACATTGCAATGATTCTTTTCTGTTTCACTAAGTTCCTGGACACATGATACACACTCCTTGTTTCCATGTACACACGCACATGTATCCACACTATTTCCTATCACCTAAAACCTGAAATTTGGTTCCCTGTTTGCATGCACACATGCTCTACACACACCCCCACATGTTACATGTACCCCTAGACACAAACTCACATGTCCCTACCCTATCACTCTATGTATATATATATGTATATACATATCTATATGTAATATTATCATGTAGCCTATAAATGTATGAATGTGTGTTAATTATATTAAATTAGATATAGTTTGATATATGAAATATGTGGGAATATGCAATAAGTGTGAAATGGACTATATGTGATTTAGCCTATGGCCTATAGCCTATGGCTCATAGCCTGTGTATATGGCATGGATGCCAGTTAAGGTGTGTGGTTGGCTTGTATAGCCTAGATATTGTGTGTGTATGCTAGAATAGGCTGGTTAGGCTTAGTGAGACTTGTTTGGGTTAGGCTTGACCTAGTTGACCTAGTTTGACTAGTGTAGTTGAATAGAGTTGACCAAGGGTTGACTTTAGCCTAGATTGACCCAAAACATCATGTAGATGCATTGTAGCAGTCTGTTTTACTATTTTAGACTTGCATTGACTTGTACTGTTCTATAGGAGACAGACACCACACCTAGGACAGTAGATTCTCTTCAGATATTCAGGATACCAAGCGAGTATATTCTCTGATAGTTCTTCCATTTACTTGTCGTTTACTGTACTTCAGTACTTCAGTTGTAGCTAGTTCTATTTGATTCTCTATTTTCAAACACGATTTGATATTACTGGATCCATTTCATGCGACACTCATTTATTCATGTCTGGCCTCTATTTCTGGAATCACCTACTGGAATCACCCTGGAATCACTTACTGGTATCATTTTTGTTCTGGCTGGACTTGTATTATTTGTGTCGGGTTCTAGATTCACTTGTACTTGTCGGGTGGGGAATTATTGGAGTAGACATGTGAATATACCCAAATACTGGAACCACTCCATTGGAATTATACTGGAATTATAGCCATCCCATACTTGGCCGAGTGTGCGGTGTGCCGTATTACCTACAGTCGTTTACATGTCGATCCTAATATTTTAAAACACACTGTTAGAGTATAGTCTGGACTCACCCTGGAATCTTTGATCACTTACTGGATTTACCTTATACCGGACTCATCTTGTGCTGGAATCACCTGGTATTGGATTATATTGTCTGGACTCACACACGACTTTTATTATACTTTCTGGACTTATATCATGCTACTCTAGTTCTGCTAGATTATATTTTACAGCCTTCATTGCCATGTTTCTCTTCTTGTTTAGTTACTTTACTTTCCCTGTACCTTAACTGTTCTCTACATCATTACTCGAATAAACTGTAATAATTTATCAATATAACTGTCTATAACTGTTTATAGTTCTCTATCATTTACTTGGGATTTCTTGATGAGTTGTACTCGTTCCTGTCCTGACTGGACCTGTTGAAAATTTTACAGATGACTGCCTTGAGGATACTTGCCCTACATATTATGGACCCTGAGACAGGATGGCTACCTTTAGCCTCGACACTCAGGAGTGATCGGAATTTAGTTTAGTAGACTAGCATATGTTTTTCATGTTGAACTTGTTGTAGTTGATTTGCGACTTGTGTAGTATTTGAGATCGTTGAGAGTTGTTATTATTTTAGTAGTTGTCTTTCAATTTCTTGGTTATTTCTTCCGTGTTATCTTATCGTGCTTAGACTGTGATTGAGTTTCAATATCTTATACTTGTCCTCCGTTCGGAGTTGATCATGATGAGTATATTATATATTACGTGAGTTGTTGGTTAGATAGTAACCTAGGACAGCGTTCTACCGCCGACACTGCGGCGTAGGCTGGGCGTTGTTACGCACTCGTACCCGCACAGTAGGTGTGGGTCGTGACACCTCCTGCACATCCCTATGCATCGGCTGACTCCTACCAGTACCGCCATCAGCAGTTTCAATTCAGGGAGAAGCTATCCCATTGGGAAGATTCGCCTGAAGTGCCAAATTAGCGACCTTCAGTCGGAAGTGACCTGCTATGTCATAGACGCAGATACCTCCTACAATATTCTCTTGGGGCGTCCGTGGATACATGACTATATGATCGTGCCCTCCACATTGCACTAATGCTTCAAATATGTTGATAAGCACGGCTTCGTAAAGACGGAATTTGCCGACATCGATCCTTTCAAAGGGGTCGAATCCTACTATTCGGATTCCTACTTGTATAAGAAATTAAAGAGGCACCTGATCAAGAAGGATGTTTAAGAGCAGACGGAGGCCATTACAGGACCTGAGGAACCCTTGAGAATCCATCTCCAACCCCGCAAACCAGGCATGACTGCACCTCTTACAACCACTCTGCGTAGAGAAGCAACTAGTCTCCCGGTGCTCACTACACAAAAGGAACAGATGACAATCCGACTGCCAAGGTCTGGCCAAGGGCCGAGACCCACTACGGAGCCACTGACAATCAGGCTGCCAAGAGCCGGCCAACGACAAACAGAAGAGATCAATCCTTCTGTTAAGCCTATGACGATTCGTCTTCCCAGGACAAGTCGACAGCCAAGAGCTAAGCCGGGGACTGCTAGTGAGCCAACAACTCCACTTCCATTACTAAGCGCTAAGCCATGGATCGCTAGTGTGCCTACGACCCCACGTTCAGCACCACCAGTGGAGCCCCTGATGATCAAGCTGCCCAGGTCATCCTTTCAGTCTTCATTGATACAGGGGGTAGCTGAAGAGGAATTAGAGCTAGCCAAGTATGTGGCTTCCCACACTGATGTTCCTTCTGCTGACGATGTAATCCCACCTAAAAAGATATCTTACTTTATCAATAAAGGGCTATCTTTGAACTACCTCGAGCTTAATAAGCTTTGTGTAATGTATGCTATGGAACACGATATAGGCACCAACCTACACACCTATGTGATAAATGTCTATACCGCGACTCACTCCCGTGGAAGGCGCTTGCTTCATAGTCGAGGGAGAAGATCATCCAATCATCTTCGGTCGAAAGAATGATCCACAGCCCTTCAAGATAGAAGCAGTTGATCTCGAACTCGACACCAGGAGACTACCCCTTTATCTGTATAGCTCCCGATCTAAGTACCTCATGCAGAAATAGGGGTATGATATGGAGACTATGCCAGGCTTGAATTACGGCACCGACCGGCGATTACCTTTGCAATTGCCAGTCCCGGCTAGAAAACTACGAGATTACTACAACATAACCAGACGTGGTCTAGGCTATGTTACACCCGCAACAACTCCTGAGAGCTCAGATAAGGAATGCGAATGGCATTCTCATTCAACCGGATCACCCACTTCCGATTCGGATGTCAGCATCGGGGACATATTCAGGCAAGTTTGGTCTGTCAATATGGCATTTGCTGACGCCTATGAAGAAGACGAAGATGTACCCGAGCTCCTCGAGTTAGAGCCTTGGATTCAGCAGCTAGATGCGCAGTGGAAGAAGCGTTTCGAATAAAGAGATCCTCCTACCGAAGATGAGGTCACGCAAGTTGACCTCGGCGATGAATCCTCTCCAAAGCCAATCTTCGTCAGTAAAATCCTGACAGACGAAGAGCGGGAGTCGCTTTTGCAGCTTGTCAGAGAGTACATTGATGTGTTCGCCTCGAGCTATGAGGACATGCTAGGGCTAAACCCCGAGTTTGCTCTCCATAAACTCAACATTCATCCAGACGCAAAGCCGATCAAGTAACAGCAACGACGGTTCCGTCCGGACATCATGAATTCTATCGAAGCTGAGGTCAACAAACTGATAGCCAGCGGCTTCATCCGGTAGGAACAACATCTAGAATGAGTCGCTAATATAGTACCGGTCCTCAAGAAGAATAAAAAGATCCGAATTTGCATCGACTTCCGAAATCTGAACGAAGCATGTCCTAAAGATGAGTTCCCTCTTCCTATTACGGACATAATGATTGACAACACATATGGCTTTGAGCGCATGTCATTCATGGATGGCTTCTCAGGATACAACTAAATCAAGATATTTCTTGACGACGAAAAGCATACATCATTCCGAATACCGATTGGCGTGTACTGTTATACAGTCATGCCCTTTGGTTTAAAGAATGTCGGTACCACAAACCAACGAGCTATGAGCGTCATCTTCAGAGATCACCTGCGTAAGACAGTAGAATGTTATGTCGATGACATCGCTGTCAAAAGTCGCTCTAAGGAAGATCATCTGCATGATCTGAGGACAGTATTCGACCTGATACGAGCGCACAACTTGAAGATGAACCCCACCAAATCCTTCGTGGGCGTATCTAGTAGAAAATTCTTGGGTTTTACCATTACTGCCCAGGAAATCCATATAGACCCTGAGAAAACGAAGGCAATCATGGAGATGGGTCCCCCGAGAAATCTTTGGGAACTCAGAGGCCTCTAAGGGAGGCTAGCTTACATCAGGAGGTTTATTTCTAACCTCTCCGGGCGATGTCAACCATTCACACATCTCATGAAAAAAGGCGTCTCCTTTGTATGGGATGAAGAGTGCCAACGTGCCTTTGACAACATTAAAGAATATCTATCGAATCCTCCAGTCCTGGTGGCCCCGGTTGCTGGAAAGTAATTTCTGCTCTATGTGCGAACAATGGAGCATTCCCTCGGTGCTCTATTGGCACAAAACAATGATGCAGGGCATGAACAGGCTATCTATTACCTCAGTCGGATGATGATAGGACCTGAGCATAGATACACCGCCGTGGAGAAGGAATGTCCTGCTTCACTATTTAGAAGACGCGACACTATATTACAGGACAAACCATCCATGTTATATCACAAGTCAACCCTCTTAGGGTCCTCATGACCAAACAAGGTGCACTCAGCTCTCGCCTTGCTACCTGGGTGATATTCTTGTCGCCCTACGACATGATCTTCGTTCCACAAAAGGCTGTTAAAGGCCAAGCTCTGGCAGACTTTTTGGCGGCCCATCCAGGTTCGAAGTCAACCAGAATATATGAAGAGATCCTAAAAAGGTCGCCAACTCAAACATGGCTTCCCAAGATACCGTCTGGCGAATGTTCTTCGACGGTGCTTCAAGAACCGGGCCCAAGGGCAATATCGTCGTTGGGGTCGGAGTGGTACTGATTTCTTCCTCTGGCTTGGTGATTAATCGGGGGTACTCACTCATGGAACCTTGTTCAAACAACGTGGCCGAGTACAATGCCTTAGTTATCGGCCTCCGACTGGCAAAGGAACTGGGGGTACAGTACCTGGGAGCATATGGCGATTCACAGTTAATCGTCAATTAGATCCGGGGTTCTTACGAAGTTTGTCATGAAGACATGATCCCCTATCCTCAAATGACAATTGCTATCATTACGTCCCTAAAAGGATTCTTCATAGAACATGTTCTCAGACTCCGGAACATTGAAGCCGACGCATTAGCAGGACTGGCTGCTTCTCTAGCGGTCCCAAATTATACTCATCATTTGGTTGACGTAATAGGCCACGAATTGGTCTATCCTAAGAACAACATCCAATTTACTGTGAGTTATTCTGCCCTGACGGTCAACGAGACACAGGACTGGAGGCTTCCATTTATCAACTTTACAGTCTATGGCATCTTGTCAGAAAACCCGAAAGAAGCCACTTCTATTAGAAGACGTTCTCTCAGATTCTTCTACGATACTGAGACAAAAATGTTGTATCGGCGATCCTATGATGGACTACTGCTTCGGTGCTTATCAAATACAGAAGCCAAAGAAGCTGTACGCGAAGCTCACGACGGCGTTTGTGGGGCCCATCAACCTGGTCCGAAATTACAAGACCGTCTTCGCCGGATGGACTATTACTGGCCTACGATGGTGGAAGATGCAATAGACTATACAAGAAAGTACAAAGCTTGTCAGGTCCACGCAGATTTCATACACCAACCATCTGAATTCCTACATCCGACGGTGGCATCCTGGCCATATGAGGCATGGGGAATGGATATTATCGGTCCAATCACCCCACCTTCATCCAGAGGACACCGTTTTATACTGGCGATTACGGATTACTTCTCCAAATGGGCGGAAGCTGTTCCTCTTGTAGAAGTGAAGACATCAAACATGATCGACTTCCTCAAGCATCACGTCATCTATCGCTTTGGACTGCCTCGAAGGATCATCCACGACAATAGTCCGCAGTTCGCAAGCCACGCCTTCTATCGGTTTTACGACAAACATCAGATTCAGAATGTTGCTTCAATACCCTACAACCCGGCGGCTAATGGTTTGGCTGAAGCATTCAACAAAACTATAATCAAGCTCCTCAAGAAGTTCTTGTCCTCAAACAAATGCGACTGGAATGAAAAGCTTGGCGAATGCTTATGGGCGTACCGTACTACAGTCCGGACAGCCACTAGGAATACGCCATTTTTTTTGGTGTACGGAAGTGAGGCAGTTCTTCCACTGGAGACTCAAATCCCCACGCTCCGCGTCGCCCTCACTTACCGATTGACGACGGATGATAATTACCGTCGCCGGCTACAAGAGTTGGTGGCCTTAGATGAGAAGCGTCTATTAGCTCAACAATGAATCGAGCTTTATCAAGCGCGCATCTCTGGAGCCTTCAACAAGAAGGTTAACCTCAGAACATTCCAAGTGGGCGATCTCATTTTGGCAGTTCGGAGGCCGATGGTTATGACTCACAAAACCGTCGGCAAGTTCCAACCAAAGTGGGAAGGCCCGTTCATCATCGAGGCTGTATTCTCCAATCGTGCACACCGTCTCGCAAAACAAAACTGATACTTGCTTATGATGCCCATCAACAGCAAGTTTCTGAAGAAATACTATGTCTAAATGACACCATCCAAATCAACCGGATTGTTGAGTTATGTACCCTTAGGTACCGCTGAACTTACACTCTGGTCACTCCAAATAAATCTATATCACATCTTCTGGGTAGTAAGTCATGTATGATCATACCTCTGAACTTCCTTCCTAAAAGGGCATTTTCCTCATAATCTATTACCCGCGCTTTTATTGCACAAAAAAGGTAACAGATCCATAAAATTCTCGAAACAGCCACATCGATGTCACCTCTGAGTTGTTTCACTTCCATAAAAAACAAACCATCCCTTACGAAGAACTTTCACGTCCATATTACCTATGAGTTGTTCTATGTACCCTTCGTGTAGTCCACTCCTGCTACGTCCTCATTACCTCTGAGTAGGAAGACTCCGTTGTAAAACCCTCATATTTACTACGTCATCATTACCTCTGAGTAAGTATGTTGGTTTTCTCTCGACTTATTATCTGAACCCAAAACCAGGGTACGCCATGGATAATAGGCCCACAAATGTCCACAGTTGACCACAAATGTCCACAGTTTACCACAAATGTCCACAGTTGACCACAAATGTTTGCTGTTGACCACAAATGTTGTACTAGGTTCTCTAGTACACGCGCCTCTTTTCTCATAATCTCATGCCTCTGGAACCCAACTGTTCCATGGCATTCTTTCGTCCGATACCAAGAACTTCCATGTCCACCTTATCGCGGAGTTGTTCTAGGTATCCCTATCAAACTTATTATCCATACCTAAAACCAAGGTATGCCAGGGGTAATAGGTCCACAGAAAGTCCTCCAGTGGGGCAAAATACCATAAAGCCATAAATACGGTACAAGCACAACAGATAAAGAATGATGTAAACATAGTCATTCATTAAAAATCAAAAGTACTACATTTTTAGGGACTATGTCCCTGTTAAAATGAAAGAACATAAATGATAAAAAGAAAGAAAAAGTCGATTATGGTACGGCAACGCACAGCTCTCTGAGACGGTCCTTCAACTGGGCCGTCGATCGCTCAATCCTCCGCTTGGCCCGACGCTCAGCCTCCTGAGTCAACCTCTCTGCATCCTCCAGATGCGCATGCGCCTGCCAGCCGTCTTCAAGCTTCTTCAGTGCATGCTCCAAGGCAGTAGAGGTTCGGGTAACCCGATCGGCGTCCTGGAGAATTAGCTCCTTGTCTTGGCGAGAAGCCTGGAGCTCAGATTCCAAAGTAGCCAATTGCCTCTGAAGCTGGAGGATCTGCTCCTTCATATCGATTATCCCACGAGAGGCGGCCTCTTCCTGAGCAATGCAATCCTCTCCCCTGCGGCTTAATTGATCGTACTGTAGAGATAAATATCGAAGGTCCTTCACTAGAATAGGCTCGGACGTCTCCCGTATTGTCCTTACCTTTTCCATGGCTGTTATAAGGAAGACACGCTCCTGATCTATTGCTGAAGACAGATCGACTTGCCGTAGTACTTGAAACTGGGCCACGAGCTGATTGGCTTCTAGTAATTTGGGCTCCAAAAGCTCGACCATCCCTGCCCCGTCGGGGATAGTTCTGAGGAGTTCAATCGGGCCGCGGGCACATTGACGGGCCAATGCAAAAGATATCCCCCTCTCCGCAGCAGCTTCAACCCCTCACTTCAGGTGGCGGTAGAAACTGTCAACCACGTCCTTTGATTATTCATCCAGAACTTCCAAAGAAGACGGCGTCAAAGGAAGAGTAGCTGGCAGAGTTGAAGAAGATGCACTGGAACTTGACGCCCCTTCCACTAGAAAAACAAGTTCCGAACGATAGGATGCTTGAATAGTGGCCATCTCCTCATCCGCAACCCAAAGAATTCGGAGACTTGGCAGGACGAAAAGGTCGACCTCCGGAGCCACATGAAACAAGGAAGGTGCAGGGACCATTTCTCCTCGTCCCGGCCGTTCTATTGCCTGTTCTCCCAAACTCGAACCGGCAGGAGGCCCCTCGACATGAGTTAAAGGAGGAGGAGGCATACTTTCTTCCACCAGATCTTCTCTGGTGACTTCTCCCCCGATGATGTCCGTCATTGGCAGTGAAGGAGCATGACCTGTATGTCCGGAGCAACCATCGATCAGCTTAATCCGAAGAATATGAAGATAGAGCAAATGAACCTCCTCACTAGTCAAGACTTGACTTAGATTACCATGGAAGGGTTGCTGAAGCTGAGACTCGATCACAGCCATTGTATCTTCCTCACCAGCGACATCTGAGCCGAATGCAGCTGGTTCCTCTACCCCAGCCGCCCCGGAGGTAGACGCAATTGGGTCAGCATTATCCGGCTAGAATTCAACAACCTCGAGGATTGGCTCAGTAGATCCCACATCACCCTGGGTTGAGATGTCAGCAATGGAAGGAACCTCAGCCGTCGCCAGAAGAACCCTTGCAAAAATAAGCTCGGTACTCATATCACTAATTAAAGTGGCTAGAGCCGGGTTGACCTCAGAGACAGCAGCCGGCTCTCGAGGGTCCACTTCTCCTGATGCCTATAAAGAAAAAAAGAATGATCATATCATAATGCGGAAAAGAAGAGTTAAAAAAGATGGTCGTAATTCGATTCACCTTCGAAACGACATCAACATCCTCGCTTCTCTCCCTAATGATTGGCCCGCGAGGCTTGACTGCAGCCCATTTCCGAGAGTAAGTTATGCCGCCAACAGCGGACCCATGCCTGCTTCGCTTTCGTGAAGGACTAGGCGCAACAGGGGGCTGATCTGCCACCACATCATCTGCAAGAGAAAGAGATAAGTCATCAGGGTCATCATCCTCATCCACGTTAATGGACTCCGAGTCTGACACATCGACTGTGTTCCCCTTCTTTTTTCTCGCCTTGGACCCTTTCGGCTTTACCTCCAAGCCAGTACAGACAATAAAACTGGTACTTAGGTCAAAATTACGAGGGGGCTTGTTCACCATAACATGGTACAGAGCCGCCAAGTACAAAATTTGTGCGGACTCCCTAGCATTAGGTATAGAGAAGTTGGTGCGGGTGTGAACCATGTTATAGTAGTGCCAAGCCCGGATGCCGTCGAGGACGCTACCCTCAAAACCCAGGCAGGAGCTGGAATTATCTAGGAACATCTGACTGTACCCAAACTGCCGGGAGAACCGACTGGGTAAGTAAGGCTCCAAGAAGACGGAGTTACGGTTGCGATATACCAGATATGCAGGACGGATGTTCTGCAACCAGAGGAGCATTTTATCGGACAAGAGGTGGGGAGGCCCAGTACCATCAAGATGTACACCATTCACTTCTTCACCAGTAAAATAAGGAACAGACACGAAAAAGGTGTATATGTTCACTCTTGCCAGTGCCATCCGACAGGCTGGTATAGTACTGTACTCCCAGGGCATACGGCGATACTGGAAGATGAAAGCATCATCAGCAGTTACGTCGTCTTCTGGGTCAGGCCTTATCAAAGACTAGCAGTGCATCAACAGCCACCCCATCAGATAATGATAGGATAGCTCGATTCATTCAAAGTCCTTTGCCGTATCACAGGCAATGACCTTGGACGAGAAAGTACGGAGGCCACGGTGTATGCTGCATACCATTACAGAAAGGAGAGCTAGTCTGGCCCCAAAGACCAGCTTCACAGCGGGAAGGATAAAGTTACGGCTGATCCTCTCAATAGAACCAGCCCCTCCCGAAACTACGCAGTTCTACAGCCATACCATCAGAAATCCCGCCAGAAGAGCCTTGTCAGACATCTGCTGGGTATCCTGATAAAAATAAATAAAGGAGTCAGTTTGACTCCCAAATCTGTCGCCTGTGGTTTTTATCCTCTTGGCGGTCGACACCTGGTCCTGCACCTCCTCCCGGGTTCGAGGACTTCAGGAAGAAACCCGGCCTGAGGCGTCGAGCTTAAAAAGGTAACCGAGCCAGGCCTTCGTATGAGGAAGGTTCCCTTCCAAGCTGTCGTTCTTCTTCTTCGACATCTGCTGGCACGTTCTGTGGTGACACAACAATTCCAGGTAGACAGCAACAAAGCCCGGGAACCGCGGCTCCAACTCCTCGAACTCTTCGTTCGTGGGGGTATATGCTTCGAAGACTTCATTTCCCAAGGGTAGCCTGGAGACTTCACGCATCTCGTGGAGAGCGAGCCCCATCTCCCCTCTAGGGGTAAAGAAGGTCCCCGTTCGGCGGTTGTACATTTCAGGAAGAGCTATGAAGAGCTTCTTATTTATGTGCAGACCATAACAGGTGTCCCGAATGGCATGATAGAGGCCAATCTCGCGCAGGAGATTCCCTTATGACCGCAAAATCCACATGGTCAAGTTGGTCCACGAAGGGATGGTGTTCATCCAATTCAGCAGCACCAACCGACCAGTGGGGTAGGACCCCTTCTGAGCAAGCTAGTTCATAAAAGTGTCAGCCTGAGAGAACCGAAAGTTAGGACCCTGCACATTTAAGAAGCTACCCGAGCCAACCCCGTCACGTAGCAGCTGATCGGTGTCTTGCTCGCGACCACCGACCCCAAGTTTTTGTTATAGTGAATATCACCCACAAACATCCCCTGCCGGCTCGGAGTCAAGGAGTCCACCATTTTTCTGTCCATTGGCAGCATGTTAAACCACGACAGCGGGAAGTGACGCTCCATCTGAGGAATGTGGATCGCCATCCCGTTAGAAGAAAAACTCCAACTTTCAGATATATCTAAAATGTTGGGGTTCTTTACAGTCAGGGCATCCCCAAAAAGAAACGCAGGTTTCAGGTGTTTGCCCCCCAATTTCCCCGAGTTCATCATGCCTGAGAGAAAGTAGAAGGACTGGTTCTTGATATCCCTCAGCCTCTCCTCAGGTTCATCTTTAGGAAACTAGTCCGACACATAATCAACTAAATGATCAAACCTCACACCCACAACAGATTGGGCTCGACCTACCAAGAGTTCTCCCGCAGTATTGACTGGCAACTTTACTGAAATAAGACAAAAGAAAGAAGTCAGAAGATAGCCAGAGAAAAACCACTTAATGTTTCTGAGCTTATGCGGCTCTGATTAGGTGGGACTTCATGCGACCCAGTTTATAAGGATCTTATGCTGCTCTGTTTGGTTGGTTATCATGCAGCCCAGTTTATAAGGAGCTTATGCGGCTCTGTTTGGTGGGACATCATGCGGCCCAGTTCATAAGAGCTTATGCGGCTCTGTTTTGTGGGTCTTCATGCGGCCCAGTTCATAAGAGCTTATACGGCTCTGTTTGGTGGGTCTTCATGCGGCCCGGTTCATAAAGTGCTTATGCGGCCATGAGACGTCTCTCATGAGGCTCGGACATGAGGCATACTCTCATGCGGCTCAGTCATGAAGCAACTCTCATGCGGCTCGGACATGAGGCATACCCCATGCGGCTCGAACATGAGATATTCATGCGGCCCATACATCATAGCATATGCGGATTCATCATACTGAACTTAAACAGTTCAATGAAGACGAAGAGAGCATTATATGCCAAAGACTCGCGCATAAAACATGCGACATAGCCATTATGGTTAGGGTTCGAATCCATGTAGCTCTTCTCACTGCTCTTACCGTCAATAGCAGGATGAACGTCAGGGTGAACTGAGATCGCCGACGAAGAGGCAACTCCTTTGCCCTTCGCTGCATTACTAGAGGAAGCCTTGGAAGCCATTGATGATCGAAAGAGGAGAAGAGACGACGACTAGGGCACGAAAGCTTTAAGAAAGAAGAGAGTAAAGAATCTCTCTCATCAAAAATCACTCATATTTATAGGCTGACAGGGGAACGTGAACCGATAGACGCTTTGGATTTTGTGCTGCCTAGAAGATAAAGTCGACCCTTCGGATTCTATCCCCTTTCATGCAAAAAAGAATGCTCAGAATCATTAAGGCAAATCTAAATATTTAATGCCGACTCTTGGGATCCTATCCAAAAGACGGCTTTAAAAATCAAAACAAATCAAAAGCAATTAATGAGACGCCTACGTGGCACGAAGACTATCATGCGGCCAGAGAATACTATACGGCCAGAGAAGTCTATGAGGCATGAAGAGCTTATGCGGACATACCCATGCTTCTTATTCAATGTATTTTAATTTTACAAATTGAAAACTTTGAAGGGGGTCTTGTAGAAGCATGAAAAAGTATAGTAATTCTTATGCGGCCCAGAATCATACATGAAACTCCATGCGGCTCAAAACTTGGGGAGTTTTCATGCGTCTCAAAATTCCTGAGAGCTTCATGCAGCTCAGAAAGCTTCATGCGGCTCAGAAAGCTTCATGAGGAGCCACGTGGCCTTATGCGGTTCAAAATAGGCCTATACAGCTGGCCATAATTACTCCGTGCAGCTGGCCATTAATGCTCTGACACAAAGTGACAGCCCTGACAGAAGTAATGGCTCTGACATAAAGAAGAGACGCGACATGCTCATAAAAAGACGAAAAAATCTTTATGATAGCTGGCATAGTTCACAAATTCTAAGAAAGTTCTTTATGCGGATCGCCTGTGTGACCTTCATGCGACTCGGTTATGAGGCCACCCTCATTCGGCTCGGTTATGAGGCCACCCTCATGCGGCTCGATTATGGGGCTACCCTCATGCGGCTCAGTCATGAGACCACTCTAATGCGGCTCAATCATGGGGACAGTCTTTCATGCGGCTCAGCCAGGATGCACAATTCATGCGGCTCATAACATAGCGGCAGTTGGGACACGTGGCAGAAGTTGACTAAGTCTTAAACAACTCAGATTTATTGCAACCAACAGATCATAACAGTTCAAATTTATTGCAACCGACATAACAGTCCAAATTTATTGAAATAAACAGATCAAGATTAATCTTAGCCAATCCCCAACTGCCCACTTCTCAAGGCACAGTTACAAGGATGTGGCCACGTGGCTGTACACCCTCCCTCATCACAAACTCCTATAAATAGCCTGGGATTATTCCTTTGCACACACACACACAGAGACATACAGAGCAAAAAGCACACAGAGAGAGAGAGAGCATTTCTTTGCCGGAGCCGAGGTTGCGTTCGATCGTCCAAAGAGTAAGGCAGAGTTGATAGCACTTTACCGAGCCTCTACCGTCACCCCCCAGAATCCAAATTAAACAATTGTACTTAGACTGCTTTTCCTAGGTTTTGTTCCTAGGCTTTCTTTTATAAAGCGAGTTTGTAATTGTGAATTAAAGTTCAGTCCTCCCATAAAACTATTCTGTTCTTTGATAATCAATGGAAAACAACTACATATTCATTGGACATCCAACTCGAGCATGCTATGTGCTCAAGGATAAAAGTCAGGAGATGGTCAATTACGGTCCAATTACTCTCCAACAAGACAAGAAAACCGTAACTGCTAATGTCGTCTCTTTACAGTTTAGAGATTTTCCAGCTCAACTTGTGCAGGACGGTGTCATCCCCATCCCGAGAACTACTCTAGAGATTGTTAATCTTCCACCTGCACGAACTGATAGTCGTGTTCCTCTATCTACTGATAAAGGAAAAATTATATGGATCCATCCAGATTTAGTGGCGGACTTCGAAACACCATCTTTTTCCACCAAGTCTAAAAAGTCCACTAAATATAAATCATGTCATATGATTTCATTTGGTGAACATTGTCTTCTACCTATAACTGCTACCTTCATCTCGGCAGCAGATAATTCTTCTTCTTCTTTCCCTGCTGAGACAATATTGTCAAAGTCAGAAGCCAAATACCAATCACCTTTCCATCTGTATAGTCCATAGTCTCATAAACTAATGACGAAAATGGGATATGATCTACAAAAGGCCTCTGGTTTGAACCATGGAAAAGGATCTCCTACACCTCTTTCCCTATGTCTTTCTCACAACTAATCTCGGGTTGGTTTGGACTACTGGACAAACTTTTCATCTTGCCAAAAGAAGCCTTTCAGAAACAAGATCCAGACAAAGAGTTACAGTATGGCGTCCTTTGAACCTGTATCCAAAGAAGAAGTCTTAACTGGTACCAGGTCTGGGAAACCTTACCTAAGAGACTATTCAGAAGGTCAAGAAAATCCTGCTCCAGCTCTGGAGGCTCCTCAAGCACCATCTTCTCCTGCTGTCAATGGTTCATCAGCTTCATCACCTCCAATAGAGCCAACTCTTCCCAATCCGACGACAACCGACAAATAAAAATAGCATGTCCATTTTGATAAAGTAGTGAAGAAGACTTCAACTTTGGGACTTGAGAAGCCGTATAACTTTGTTATACTGGCTCAGCTGGCTAATATCCCGGCACGATTGTCAATTTTTGAGCTACTCCGTCTTTCAAAGTAAACTCGAGAAACATTGAGTGAAGCTTTGACGCAAGCTGATACTTGTCTAGCACTTCTCAAGAAGCCAGAAGAAGAGCCTATAACATGCCTTCATTGTCATAGTGTGATAGAGCTGATGCCAAACATCACCTTTACACAAGATGATATGTTGTTGGAAGATAATCGTCATGATCGACCCCTCTACTTCACGGGATATGTCGATACCATAAAGGTTGATCGTATTTTGATCGATCCTGGGTCTGCACTTAGAATCTTGCCAAAGACTCTACTAGATGCATTAAAGATTCATGTACACAATCTTTCAACAACCATCACGACAATCTTGGAATTCAATTCTGGAAGAAGTGAACCTTTGGGAAAGATCCGCCTGAAAGTTTAAATAGGCAATCTTCGTACAAAGGTTACTTTCTATGTGATCGATAATCATGGCTCTTACAATGCTTTGCTGGGAAGACCCTTTCCGAATGAGCATAACATTGTACCATCCACTTTACATCAATGCTTCAAATATGTGGACGTCAATGGAGAAGTCCAAAATGAAGTAGCCGACCTAAATCCTTTCAAGGACATTGAAGCGTATTGCACGGACTCTCGGATGTACAAGAAGGAGTTCATGAAACTTGTATTGGAGATGGATAGTGAGGAAGATCAGAAACATACTTCAAAAGATGTTCTCATGATCCCCATCAAAGGACGTGCTACTCGTTCCTCTTCTTCTCAGACGTTGACTATACATCTTTCTTCTCATAACAAACAGCCTCCTGCTATAAAAAGGAAACAAAAGGAGCTCGCCTCTTCTGAGCCTTTTGTTATCGACCTTCGCCATAACACTACGCCAAAATAGACAATTTACGACACTATGTGTTGTCCAACAATGACGGAGTAAAGTTGTCATTAATGTTTTGACGGATTAAAACTTTCGTTTAATATCAGATCTGTTTCACTTATGTAATAGATTTGGCTTTGACATAGTGAAACCGTCGTTTGACATTGAAAATTATGTTGAAAAATTGGCTTCTAAAATTTTAGATCCTTACTCCTTTTCCAAAATCGCAAAACTCCTCTGCCACAGCCCGCACCCACAAAAACTTTTCTTCTCCCCTCTAATAACTTTTCTTCTCCCACCATTTTTCTTCTCCCCTCAAAACCCTCTCACCCCTCAAAACTGCAAGAAACCCACTCCCAAACCACGTGCAGGACAACTCCCCCCCACGCCACCCCACCCCCAAACCTACTGTTGAAGCGCCATCGAACCCTCTCAAATCATTAGGTAATCGTTGTATTTTCTAGAATTTGTTTTCTAGGGTGGTTTATTTGCTAGGGTTTGTTCTAGTTTGTATCTAGGTTTATTTTCTTTATGTAGCAAGTCCTCATTTTAGGATTTACTAGGGTTTTCTGTGATCTAATGGCGACAATTTTTTTGTTAAATGTAAATAAGCATGTGCATTGTAGTAGGTAACTATATTTGTCCTGCATAAATCTAATAAAAATGAATAAATTATGTTATAATTCGTTTATGGTTGTCATTACAGTATCATGGGAGAGAACTTGCATTATGGAACCCCAATCAATCCAGAGGTGCCAACACAGGTCCCTGGAGGATCATCTAGTGGTTTTGCTGTAGCTATTGCTGCTCAACTTGTCGACTTTGCTTTTGGTATGTTGCATGCTTCTCATCTCTTTCATCAATGGGAAAATGATGGAATTTAGACATGCACACACAGCCACAAACACTATCATTTTCTATTACTTGTTATCTGCTGTTATACAGGTAGAAAGCAATTCAAACTTATTTCGAACTATCACTATTTTTTTCTACATGAACAATGGATAACAAGACTTCTGAATAAGAGATGACCAACAAGTCAAAAACAACAACAAAGCATTTATCCTAAAATTTTGGGGTCTTCTATTATGAACCCTTAACTTCCATTCATCTATGTTAAGGGCAATCCAATCTCCTCTCTCACATTAGCAAAACCTATATCCTTTTCCAGAGCCTCAATCCTTTTTAACATCTCCTTGGACTATTATCTTATCAATCCTTCTAACCGGAGTATCCCCAAATAGTAGATGTATGTCATACAATTCTGGCACAAGTTGATGAAGCCCTATAATCTCTTTCAGTTGTGTGTAGTCGTGAAATTCACCGACGTGTTTCCCATATTATATTTTGTTTGGATTTTAAAGAACCATTATTTTAATAGTTCATGTAACTGTCTCCAAAAAATTGGATTAAGTCTTTGTTGTTGTTGCAGACATCACTTGTTTAAGCTGCGGTTTCGATAACCATAATGTTTTCTGTCTCCTCATGATACAATTGACTTGAGTCTTACAAACAATGATCATGATTTTTTTTAACTATGCCTTCTCTAACATCAGCTAAGCCATGATACTTCTATTCCATTTGACATCTTTATGATATTAAAATTCTGCTCCAAACATTCTATTTTTTTACAGATTGGTGAGTTCAGGAAGTCTACCTTGAGCTCACTCCAAAAGTTTGTAATAAAGGTGTTGTTCTTGTTGTAGATATGACCTATTCAACAACAAGTCTGTGAGATATCAGTTTAAACATTTATATTACAAATTGTTGCTTTTTATCATACAATGTCTTCTGTTAAGTATCATACAATGTGCTGGACTCTGAATGAGCAATCACATTTAAGAAATTTCCATTTAGGACATTCAAATGTGAACTAATTGCAATACTGAAGCCTTGGTGATCCTATTACTTCTTTCACCTTTATCTTTGTTAATTTTATTCTTGTTTTACAATTTGGTGAGTTCAGGAAGCTTACATCCAGATCTGTACTGGGATGGTATTATTTTTATAGTGATCGAAGTTCTCAATGTAGCTACTCTGATCTTAACTGACTAAAATTCCCATCCTCGTCCCAGTTCAATTGGAGAATGTGCTATTTCTTCCATCATCAAGTTTGTATGTAGTATAATGAGTTACTATTTTTCTAATATGCCTTTGTCTTTAACATACAATAGTTATAGTTATTATTTTAACTTTTACATATTAAAAATCTCATAATTCGGTTTAATGCTTAAATATGAAAAATAAATATAAATATTTGATTGTCGGGATATTTCTGTTCTATATACGTGTCAAGTGGACTCAGTTGATGGAATTTGTATTTTGGTAGGTACTAACACACTTAGATGTGTTAAGAGTCAGCATCTTATTGTGGTATGTATGGATTTAGACCTTCTCATGGAGCTGTATCTACTATCGGAACTTTGAAAAACTAGAAAAGTTTAGATATTGTTGGTATGACACTAACACTATGTTTGGGAACATAGGAGGGGAGGGAGAGGAAAATTTGAGAGGAAGGAAAATTGAGGGAGAGGAAAGTTAACTTTACCTCTTCTTGTTTGGATTAACAAAAAGTAGGGGAAGGAAAAGTTTAAAAACAATTTTTTATTTGTTTATGGATATAGGTATAATTACTATTTCCTCCTTGGTATTCTCAAATGATGATTTAATATTAACTTTTTGAGGGGTAGTGGGGTAAATTCACTCAAATTCCTCTCATCTCTCTCCATTTTCCTCCCACATTTGGGAGGACAATTTTTTGGTGGAACCCACCTACTTTTTCCTCTCAAATTTTTCTCCCCCATGTTCTCTCCCCCTTTCCAAACACCATTATTTAAAATTTTCCTCTCACTTTTCCCTCAACTTTTTCCTTCCTCCTATTTTCCACCCTTCCCAAACAGTACCTAAATTACTAACCAATTTCTTTACATGTTTATTATACATATACAAGAAAGCATGTATAGCCTTTACAATCTGTTTCATGGCAAAATTACAATGCAATTAGATGTTATGGTTGGTATAACACTAACTTACTAACCAATTTCTTTACATGTTTATTATACATATACAAGAAAGCATGTATAGCCTTTACAATCTGTTTTATGGCAAAATTGCAATGCAATTAGATGTTATTGTTCTTATTTTCTAAGAGACTTTAGGAATCACAATCAAATTATATATATATGAAATTTTATTGTGATTCCTTTTCATTATTTGGCTTTTCGTCCAGACTCTGTGTAGTCTACGGAACTTGGAGGGTGCTCCTTGGTTGGCCAAGCTTAAACTGCATATCTTAAAAGTAGGGTTACCAACTGGCCACCTAGGTTTCACCATGGATCTCTTTGCCTCAACTGTAATGATAACAAGTCTTCAATTTTTGTAAGTTTTTTATTATAATTGTCAAGATAGAGTGCAACTATTACAAACATTCCAGTGTTTCTGATTCTTGACTTCGTTTTATCTGCATCACAATCAGGAGTAGGTTTGATGTCGTCCCTTTGCCTTATATGAGCAGTTAAAAGGGGTATATCAATATCTATACAAACTTTCTTTCAAAAATTTAATGGTTATCTGGCTTGCAGCCACCAATAAAAAGGCAAAAATCATTAGTATCACAAACTTCCGTGAAACCAGCTGTCCAACAAGAGCCATCAATCATAACCTTTAGCAATGTTCTTAGGTGGTTATCATGTTTCTTCTTTCTTCATTTTCCACATACACGCAAGTGTGGATTGAAAGCAAGTGTTTAGACTAAAGCTATCAAAGTTAAGTTGAGAGTTGTACCAATTTGTATCACAAGAAGCACAAAAGTCAAATTTCAAGTTAATTATATCAGTTTTCAGTAACTAGGTTGCTTCTACTGCGACCTCAGTTCACAACAATAGGTAGAGCGTGATAAAAGTTGAAGTCCTCTTTGGATCAGTAATGTTATATACTATTGTTGGCGGTGCCTTAGATTGTTCTACAAACTTTGCTATCGTTCTATTTGTACAAAACAATAAAAAATATCTTAGTCCTCTGGGCAATGTTTCAGGGCATAACCCTTAGTGCTTATAGCTACCATCTCTAGAAATGAGGCACCGACATAGAGGATCGACGTCTAGTTGCAAACATAACTTGTCAAATTTTTTATGGAGCTTTTTTTAATACTTTTTAGCTGACCCCATTTGGACGAGAGAAGGTAGACGATTTAAGACACTGCGAGCCTGAAGACCATCTCTAAATGAAATGAGGGTAATGTTGCATTCATTATAAGTCTTCCCAAATTAATATTTGAAGCCTTGTGGCAATGGGGTGCCTTTTGCTTGTTCCTGGTGATGTACATGTTTAGTTTTCTTTTAAAAGGTCTGATGTCCTTCTTAGAACATCCTTCTATCATATACCACAATGTACAGCCGTTAAGGTACATGAATTTTGTTGCCACTGAAGTTAATTTAAGTTATAGTACATAGGTCAAAAGTAAATGTATGCCAGTTTTCTAAAGTTCATTTTTTGCCCATGCCTTGAGTTCATGAGCCACCTTTTGGACAATAGATGGTTTGCAAACAACCCATGTGATACTATGTCAAAAAGAAGTAAAAAACTAAGAAATATTGGAGTGGGCTGATCTCATAACTAGTATGTTTTTATTATTTATAATAACGTCAATGAGAAAGTGTGAAACTTGATAAGAGTGTATTTCTTGGCACTTGTCAATGCTAGAATCTATTAGAAGATTACTGGTGAGTGGTGACAAAAATATACCACCAAGATTACTGGCAAATTAGTTGAGTTAGAATGTGCTGCCTTTATAGCTTCAAGGCTAATTTGCACTACCGCCTTCAAGATCATAGAACCAGAGAGGAAGATATAATGAGATCCCCTAACATTTGAAGGGCATATTTTCTGACTGAATGTACTGGTTCATGATTGGCATAGTATAGATGTCAGTGTTACAAGAGTTGTAATATGTCTTTACAATCTTTAAGAACTTGTGTGGTTGTTGCATTATAGACCTCAGTGTTACAAGGATTTTAATTACACATGAAATAATTTACACATGAAAGACTGGAGTAGTTATTCACTTTTGTCGCTATCTAGGAAGCATGAACTCTCCAGATATACAATCTTTAAATCAAGATCAGGTGCAAATATTGGTAGATTCTTTCAATCTTTAGAAGAAGAGACAATGATGTACATTAACATTGCTCATTTGATGAATCAATTATAAGGATTTTAATTCATATATTACATTAATACAACTGGACCCAAAATGTAAGCTTCAAACGTTATACACCCACACCCCTTATCCAATCACGAGGACAAATGTGCTTCAGCTCCCCTTTCTATTTTTTGTGTGTTATTAAATATTTTCTGGTTGACCTGGCAATCCAATAACTTTTGAGCCATTTCAAGATGGTTTGCACGAGATCCATCTATACTGTGTCGTGTTGGAAACATACTACTACAAGAATCTCTAAGAATGCATTGGAGAGGAAGGCATTTTATGTTTGCTGATGATTGCTTTCAGTTTTTTAGGGTTCCAACGCAGAAAACGTTGCATGTTATAAGTAAAGGTATTGAAACTTTATCTGGATGTAAGTATTCGTGCATATTGGTCTTTCTTTATTTGTAGCCCAGGGAAGTTAAAACACCCAGCAGGCCATTTAAATTTTATTGAAGAAGTTTTTGTCAGCATGTTATAGAACTGGCAGATCATATGTGCTGTATCTTTGATTATACAGATCTGCCACCGAACCTTATGAATATTGGTCAGTTCATTGCTTCAGATGTACCTAGTTTAAAATATTTCCCAGAGCTACATACAAAAATGCAACCAGGAACATCTATTTTCACAGCTCTTTCCGCCGTAATATTGTTATTGCAAAGGTACACATGTTAGAACCTTGTTTTATAATACATACTTGATGATTTAATGTTGTAGGAATTCCTATACCTAGAAATTTTGAAAGTTATGCTTCTGTACCCACAACCGAAACCCTCATCAATAAATCCTTTGAGTTTATAAAGTTTCTAGAGTACGTGCAGATTAATATGGTAACTAATGCCGGGTGAAATCATGAAGATGCTAATAATAATGATGTGTTCTGACTCTAACCAGCCACCATAGGCATCTCAACCACTGGGGTTGAATAAACATATGATCAATGAGCACCTTATAATATATGCTTCGATAAGCTTATATGTAAATTGAATTAAATTGCAACAACTCTAATTTCTACTCCAAGAAAGGTACAAACAGGCCCACTTGTCTTAATACATGCAAGTTCAATAAATTAAGATAGGGTTTATCAATGGCAAAAGTGATAGAAATTGGTGATGAAGGGCAGTATCAATCAGTGAAAAAGGGAAATTATCTCATATTAAAGAGTAAGGAAATTAGTAACAATTGAATGGCAGTATCAATCAGTGAAATGAAAAATATCTCTGGATAAGAAGTTACATATGATCCATCTAGACTTAAAATCTAAATCAAACATGAAATCTTACTTTAGACTCGAATGCTTATCAAAGTACCTGAAACTGAAATCATCAGAACCCTCTTCTTTAACACCAACATGACTAGATTATGCCAGCATGTTAACATTTGTACTGTGAACAACATTATTTCTAATAACAGTTTGTCATGTAAGTGATAGTAGCTCTGCTTTCACATATGATCAATTGAAGCAAGTGTTCAAATTAAAATAAACTAATTTCTCTTCGACTCAATCTCATTATAGATCTCAATTATGAACCATAGTTTGCAGTATCAGAAGATACAAATTCGATACGGGCGATACTGATACAGTTTGGCATGTCATGATCTGATACCGATCGATACTGATACCGACACCAACATTGGGGGTGTCTTTTCTAGTCAATTGAACAAAGCAAATTGAACGAAAAGACCAATCTGTAAGGTTGTAAAAGCATGTGAAAGAAAGAAAAAGCTCATCTATTCCAGATAAACCAATCAACAAGGATTACTATTATTTTATTCAATTCTAAAACTACTAAGAAACAACACTGAAAATTCTTAAAACTATAAATATTTTTTTCAAAAACTTTAATAATTTATTAACAATTATTAGCTTTCCGATACCAAAATATCCGATATTTCAATCCGAAATCACTGATACCAATGATCCTAGTACTCATAGGCAGGATACGATACCGATTTTGATACTGATAGTGTGAACCTTTGCTAAGACTAGTTTAATGTGCAGCATATAAGACTAGTTTAATATGCAGCAGATAGATCCTCTCAATGACATTATCGCAGAAGGTAAACTCAATGTAAGGTTATCGATCCATAATCTCGAGTTATGGGAACAACCTTTCTATTCTTCCACACACTGTATTAATGGAGGCCTCGTGGCTCCTAGGATGCCTAGAATACGATGCTGAACTTTTTACTAGTCTAAAGGTATATGAATGATACAACTAATAACTTTACAGGTAGTACCAGATGGAGGGTTTTGTTGGGAATCTGATGACTGAGTTCAGTTGAATACTTGAGGCACATGAGTTACCGAAGTTTTTCTTCTTCTTCTTTTGATTTCCATGTAGTTCTCTGCAGAAAACCTGCACCTTTACAGTTTTTTCTTGGTCCTGTAATTTAAATAATTTCACATATTTTTTTCAAATCTGATAATTATGATTGCCACTTCTAGTTGTTTATAACACATCCACCAACTTTTGAATAATGAAGTATTTGACAAGTATGCATTGAGGTACATTTTCTATGTTTAATAGTAAATGTTCTCTCACCCACAATTGTTTCTCGTTCTTTATAAACTATCACTTGGTGCCTGTTTGTTAACACAAAATTCCTTTGTTGTTCTAGGTATCTGGGGAGGAAAAGGTCAGGGTAAAACTTTTCAAATTGAACTTATATTTCGGGCAATGGGAGTTGAGCCTGTCATTATATCTATAGGGGAATTGGAATCAGAGAAAGCAGGTAATTACGTATATCTAATAAGCTCTTAAATAAATTATGTTACACATTACTTTTATTCTTATTTGACTTTTGGAATGCCTTTCCAATTCAACATATGCTATCTGATTCTAAAACCATGTATCTTTGAGGTAGCAAACAAAGTGGAAGGAGTTCATTTGCGTACTTATGGTTTTATTTTCTTTGTTATATTCAGCTGTCTTCTTGTAGGAACTTATTAGAGTTAATTGCTTTATCCGAATATGGTTCAATGGCAGCTAAATTATGTTGTAAATGAATTACGTCATATGAGTCTATGAAAAAAACTTTTCCTTGTCATTTTGCATAACCGATGGGTGAAAGGTGGACATGCTGATACCCCAAACAATAAGAGACTGATAGAGAGCTAGCGCAGAGCTGGAGCACTTTTTATACAACCCTAAATGGCTCAGATGATGATTGGTAAGTTATCATTTGGTTATATTTTTTTTGTCTTAATGCCATTCTTCTTTAATTATCTTATACTTTTTTTTGAAATGTGATGCAAGTGTTAGATCAATAAACTAAGGATCCTGTTGGAACTGCCATAGGTTTTCATATTGAACATTTGTTATTTTTGACTTGATTTTGTTTAGTTGCTAGTTGTCAGATTGCTAAACATATTAACATCACACATGAACATAGTGCAAGAAATAAATACCATCAAATACTCATTACATAGGAGAAATTACAGGAAACATGCTTGCTAGATGTTCCCTGAGAGGCTGAAAGTATGAAAAGCTTGCTAATATACTTATTTCATCTATCCTTGTATAATAAATCATTTACTTCATCTTTTTCTGAGTTTCATGTATTGATATAGTAACATAGACTAGATATTTCTGGATGTGAATAAAACTTGCCTACCATTGTCACAGATATACTGCATTAAGAGTCTGTATTATGCACCATCGCCTGTAGATATCATAAATGACCTCCACTAGAAAGTTTATGCAATGTACACAATGCTGGTTACTTTAGACCGACTTTATGACACATTGGGATTTCAAGACATTTCAGTTATTTCCATTTGTAACTCATGTTCTTTTAATTACTTTTACCATGTCAAATTATATCATATTTCATGTCAAGAAAGGTCTCATTACTTTGCATGATACCAGTCATGTTGTACTATTTTTCAGGCCTTCCATTCAGTAAATTATGTTACCATTTGAAATCTAATGATTATGTCTACTCGGTATGTGGTGATCCGAGCTTGAATCTATGGATATAGGTATTGATACTTATTAGTTTGTTTATTTTTGCATCAAAGGGAGCACAATAAAAGAGATCCTCATGTTAATCCAACACTTGTCTACTATAATGTTTATTGATTCTTTGAAGGTACCATACTTGTCCCTACATTTGGAGGTTTTAAGAAGCATAGTCGACCAACCTGCCATATGTCTTACTGGTAATGTACCGTAGTTTTTGACATTAATATAAATGTTAATATGAAGCTTATAATATCATTGTTAATAAAATTTTTGACAGCAATGAGTTGTCCGACAGAGACGAAAAGTTTGAAGATATTACCATTGGAGAAATAATTAATTGGCCAAAATATTCAATTCAGTTTGTGAGATTTTAATTTTTTTCCTGCTGCTGTTGAGATTGTAAGCTAGCAATAACATTCTCTTTTTTCTGTTCATCATGAAAACTAAGTCGTTGTAAGCTAGCAACGTTGGGGTTTCATTTTGATTTTGATGCAATATTGCTATGTAAAGTTGATACATTTATTAGTTAATACAATTTTTATTGAGTTACTTTAATTGTTGATGATCGTTGATGTTTATATGAAATTTTATTTCAGATGTATTTGAGTTTTATATAGAGGATGAACATGCTTATATAACTTGGATATGGATGAATTGATTTTTTTTTTGAATTTTGTTTCCAGAAAAACGACAGACCTTAACTGTTGAAAAGAGAGAGACAAAGACCGACCAATTCACAGATTATTTGACAGTTTTAGCCTGTTGTTTTTATTTGACAGACAATAACTGTCATTTTTTTCAACTAGGAAACGACAGTCCAAAACTGTCATTTATATTTTGGGACGCGTTATTAACGACGGATGCTCTGACGGATCAAAACTGTCATTTATCGTGATTTACGACGGTTTTCGTCTGTCGAAAAATGTCTCTTTTGGCGTAGTGTAACAAACCTTCACCTTTACATTCTCCTTCTCTTCCTCTGGTAATCAACCTTACTAAGCCTTCGGTTAAGGATAAGAATCAAGTTGTAAATGATGATGTACAAATCAATAAAGTAGCATCTCCTTTACAGTATATTGATGTTCTTTATTATACTTGATGTTATTTAAAAATGTTAAATAACTTCGAACCACTTACCATAGGAGCAGTTGAAGCTTTCCAAAACGAAGTATTGCTCGAGCCAATACAAGACTTCTTCTTCTTAGTTCCTTCCATTAAGAAAGATGAACTTTCTATACTTTTTAGTAAAGAAAAGGAACAGAAGATCACGCCCGATAGTGAAGAAGAAAATCACGATAACGGAAGACTTCATCTATGTTGTTATAGTCAGCAATAAAAAATATCATTCAAAAGATGGGCTATAATTTTAAAGCTGGTCTCAATGGCGGCAAAGGAAGACGAACTCCTATTCGTATTCCTGCTCCAAAAAGAAAATTATAAGAATACTACAGCAAGACGAAGCGGGGATTATGTTATACTTCACCCATTCTGACTCCAGAAGCTTCTGAATCCGATGAAGAAGAACGATCTAACTTTTCTGATTCTATCTCATGGGATTCAGACACCAGCGTAGGGCACATCCATCGAGTGACTTTATCTTCCAATATGGTAACTGTCGAGTTCTCGAAAGATGACAGAGACTTTGTTGAAGCCTCTGAATTTGATCCTTGGACACAAAGGGCGGACACTCAATGGGAGCTTCACTTTGAGCAACGTGAGCCACCTACTGAAGATCAATTGGTTCAAGTCAATGTTGGAGATGAAACTTCCCTAAAACCAATATTTGTTAGCAAAAGACTCCCTGAAGTAGATAAACAGGAATTGATCCAACTCATTAGGGAATACATTAATGTATTCGCTTGGAGCTATGAAGACATGCCAGGATTGGATCTTCAGATCGCTACCCACAAGCTCAACATTTTATCGCATGCGAAGCCAGTCAAGCTGCAACAACGTCGGTTCTGGCCCGACATGATGGATGCCATAGAAGCTGAAGTCAAGAAACTCATTGCATGCGGTTTCGTCAGAGAAGAACAATAGCCGGACTGGGTGGCTAATGTTGTCCCAGTTTTAAAGAAAACAGGAAAAGTCCGAGTCTGCATTGACTTCAGTGCCTTAATGAAGCTTGTCCCAAAGACGAATTCCCTCTTTCAATCACTGATGTTATGATTGACAATACTTGTGGATTTGAACGTATGTCTTTTATGGATGGATTCTCTAGATATAATCAAATAAAGATGCATCCAGAAGATGAGAAACATACATCTTTTTACACTCCTCTTGGAGTCTATTGCTACACCGTCATGCCGTTTGGTCAAAAATGCTGGTGCAACCTATCAGCGGGCCATGAGTACTATCTTTCGTGATCATTTATGAAAGACTGTTGAATGTTATGTTGACGATATTGCTATCAAAAGTCATCTAAAAGAAGACCACATTCAAGGCTTGAGAACTATTTTTGATCTAATACGCCAGCATCAACTCAAGATGAATCCCACCAAGTCATTCTGGGAGTCTCTAGTGGCAAATTTCTTGGATTCGTTATTACCTCTAAAGGTATACACGTTGACCCTGAGAAAATAAAAGCCATTCAAGAGATGCATCCTCCACGCAACCTAAAAGAGCTAGGAGGATTCCAGGGACAGCTTGCGTATATCAGGAGATTCATCTCGAATCTCTCTGGACGCTATAGACCATTCACTCAACTCATGAAGAAAGGAGTGTCTTTTATTTGGACTGAAGAATATCAAGAATCATTTAAAGACATAAAGCGGTACTTGATGAACCCTCCATTTCTAGTGTCTCCAATGTCAGGGATACCCTTCCTAATATATGTTCGAGCAATCGACCATTCATTAGGTGCTTTATTTGCTCAAAAGAATATAGAAGGTCATGAACAGGCTATCTATTATCTTAGCCGTATGATGATTGGAGCTGAGCATCGATACACTCCAGTAGAAAATGAATGTCTAGCTTTGATGTTTGTTGTTCTAAAGACAAGACATTATATCACTGGCCAAACTATTCATGTTATTTCTAGAGTTAACCCTCTCCGGGTCCTGATGAAGAAGCCCAGCACAGTCAATTCCAGGATTGCAACATGGGCCATATTGTTGGAACAATATGCTATGGTTTATGTTCCTCAAAAGTCTACTAAAGGTCAAGCCCTTGCTGAATTTCTGGCAGCTCATCCAATTTCTGAAACGTCTAAACCCTATGATGAGATTTCAGACAAAACTTTGGAGTCCAACATGATTTCAGATAAAACTCTTACATGGCGTCTATTCTTTGATGGTGCATCCAGAATTGGACCAAAAGGTGCTATTGTTGCTGGAGTTGGAATCGTCCTCATCTCACCAGAAAGGTTAGCTATTCAAAGAGCTTATTCTTTAGATGATTCGTGTTCCAATAATGTGGCTGAGTATAATGCCCTACTTATCAGTCTTCAGTTGGCTAAACAATTAGATATTGAGTATCTTGAAGTTTACGGAGACTCCCAACTGATTGTCAATCAAATTAGAGACACGTACGAAGTTCAACATCAAGATCTGGTTCCATATCATGATGGAGCGATCAGGATGGCTACTTCATTCAAAGGCTTCTTCATTAAGCATGTACGCCGAGCGTGTAATACGAAAGCTGATACACTCGCTAATCTTGCAGCAGTATTAGCAATTCCAGTAAGAAGGCAACAAATGATCATCATCACTAATAGAGAGTTATTTTGTGTCGAGAATAACTGAAATATTGAAGTCAATAACCCAAGCATGGAATTCAATAATTCAGTTGAAATTTGTATTATCAGGGAAGATTAGAGGACTCCTTTCATAGACTTTGTGGTCTATGATATCTTACCCGAAGATCCAAAGGAGGCTACAATAATTCGTCGGCAGTCACTCAGATTCTATTATAATCATGCTACAAAGACCCTCTACCGACGAATATTTGACGGCTTACTCCTACGCTGTCTCGCGGGAGAGGATACAAAATAGATACTTTGTGAAACTCATGACGCTGTTTGTGGTGCACATCAATTGGGTCCTAAGCTATAGGATCGTATTCGACGTATGGGTTACTATTGGCCCTCGATGATATTCGATGCAATCGAGTATACAAGAAAATGTCGAGCATGTCAAATCCATGCTGACTTCATCCATCAACCATCAGAATTCTTTCACCCGACGGCAGCATCTTGGCCCTTTGAAGCTTGGGACATGGATGTCAACGGTCCTATCAACCCTCCCTTGTCTCGAGGACATCGGTTCATATTGGCCATAACTGATTATTTCTCAAAGTGGGCTGAAGCTATACCTCTAGCTGAGGTCAAGACAAGAAGCATTATCAATTTTATTAAGCATCATATGATTTACAGATTCGGTGTTCCTCGACGAATCATTCTTGATAATGGGCCACAATTCATCAGTCAGAAGTTCACTCGATTCTGCGATGACAATATGATCAACAATATTGCTTCTACAGCTTATAATCCTGCAGCTAACGGATTGGCAGAAGCGTTTAACAAGACCATCATCAAATTTCTCAAGAAGTTTGTTTCTAACAACAAACGGAACTGGAGTGAAAAGCTCGGAGAATGTCTGTGGGGTTACTATACTACTATACGTACTCCTACAGGCTGCACACCTTTTTTTTTGGTATATGGATGCGAGGCCGTCTTACCATTAGAAATCCAGATCCCTTTCCTAAGAATTGCCATTGCCAATGAACTCATAACCGAAAACAATGAACGTCTGAGACTTCAGGAGCTTGAAGCGCTTGATAAAAATGGCTCATAGCGCAACAACATATTGAGTTATACCAAGATCGTCTATCAAAAGCCATCAACCGTAAAGTCAAAGTTCGAACATTTCAGAAAGAATAACTAGTTCTAACCGTCAGACGTCCTATGACTATGACGCACGTGAGCAAAGGCAAATTCGAAGTGAAATGGGAAGGTTCCTACATTGTAAGCAAAGTTTTCTCCAACGGAGCTTATCAATTAACTGGTATAGATGGTCGAGTCGCTATGATGCCTATTAATGGCAAATTTCTTAAGAAATATAATCTTTGAAGACAAAGAAAAAATATCAACACAGAGACTCAGAATGTAAATAATTTTTTTTTTCATTTGCATAAATTTAGATAGAAGGAAATACATAAAATTAACGAGGACTGGAGCCCTCTTGATTGAAAACATATTTCGCAAGAAGCTCGAAGACTTTATTGTCCGATGACACCAACAGTTCACAGGCAGCCTTCCTCAGAGCTTCTTCCTCAGCAGTACTCCCAGGATCGAGTAATTTGGCGAGAATATCCTGCTTCTGTCCAGGAACAGCCGAGCTTTCTCCCACTATGGCTGAATGGGTGGCGAAGGCTCGTCGAAAAGAGTGTCGAGGGCGGCCTCAATTTTTGGGATGACTTCCACCTCCTTAGGCATGCCTTCTGAAGATATTTGCAAATGAAAGAAAAGAGCCTGGCGCAAAGCAGCGCTCAAATCCTCTACATCGTGGATCCCCAAGCGATACATCAGATGGAGGAATTCTTTCCTCTGTTCTAGTGCGTCACGATCTTCGGAAGATGATGGCTGTAGAAGCATAGAAAATAACAAAAAAAGCCCATACGGCTCAAACAGAAAGAGCCTCATGCGGCTCAGGAATCCGTTAGACATGCATGATGTTCAAAAGTCTTTTAAAGCCTCATACGGCCCGGATAGTTCCATGCGGCTCAGGAAGGAGCCACGTGACCCTAAGCAGTTCGCCTTTACAGCTGGCCATAAAGCACTGCCTCATTAAATATTCTGACGGCAGCTCTGACAGAAAGGCGAAGTGACAACTCTGACATAAAGCTGCAATGATGACCCTGACATGATGGCGTGCTCCTAGGAAAAAGAAAAAAATCTTTTATAGCTGGCATGATCCGCCAAGTCCAAAGCTCCCTATGCGGTTGCCACACCTATGCGGCTGTCACCCCTATGCGGTTGCTCTCTTCATGAGGTTGCTCTCTTCATGCGGTTGCTCTCTTCATGCGGCTGCCACCTTCATGTGGCTGCCACCTTCATGCGGCTGTCTCCTTCATGCGGCTGGCCTCTTCATGCGGCCGCCACTCTCATGCGGCTGCCTCCTTCATGCGGCTATCCCCTTCATGCGGTCGCCACTCTCATGCGGCTGCTACCTTCATGCGACTAGGAGTATGGAGGCCACCCATATGCGGTTTATTTAGAGACCGTATTCATGCGGCTCTTTCAGGACGTCCCACTCACGACTGTTGAGACACGTGGCGGTCCTCATGACAGTTGAGACACGTGGCGATCCTCATGACAGTTGAGACACGTGGCGATCCTCATGACAGTTGAGACACATGGCGGTCTTATCCCCTCGGAGTTATGGCTGCTAGCAAATCATAACAACCCAGATTTGTTATAATCATCATAATTACTCGGATCAATTCAGATTTGTTATAATTAAGCAAATTGAACACGTGCAGGAGATCCAAGCTTGTCATGACAAATTATGAAGATTCATTGCAATCAGCATTAATTGCCTATACGGATTTGGCGGAATCAAAAATTAACTGCCCAGATTCGTTGCAATCAAGATTAATGGTCCAGATTATTGGCCACCGACTTTTCAAAGAGGAATTATTGCAAACCCTAATGATCACACCCCCACTTCTATAAATAGCAAGGTGTCATTCCTTTGCAAACCCTGGGGGGAGAAAAAAGAAGAGGAGAAAAAGAGCACAGAAGAGCGCAAGGAGACTCTCTCTATCCGGCTGGACATAAAGAGAGACAAAAGCACGCACAGAGGATTCTTCCCACGCATCCCGAGAGCATTTATTCATCAGAGCCAAGGCTACGTCCGATCGTCCAAGGAGTAAGACAGAGCTACCGTCGCTTTCCCGAGCCTCTACCGTCACCCCCTAGAATCAAAAATAAGCAATCATACTTAGATTATTGTACCTTGGTTTTTATCCCTAGACTTTCTTTGTACGAACGAGTTTGTATTGTGAGTCTAAGTTCAGTCCTCCTATATAATTATTCTGTACTTTTACAATCAATGGCAAACACGATGGCGACTCTGCTTGGGACTAACTTCTCCACGGCTGAGGAGTTAGTGACGCAATCGGACGCAGCCAAACTTGGCTCCACTCAACAAATGCTGGTCGCCCGGTTCGACCAGCAGGCGTTTGAAGAAATGCTCTCCGACGGGAGCACTGGCCCGGTCCAGCGGCGAGCACGCACGAAGAAGGCCCGCAGGGAGTGGAGACCCAAATCATTCGCTCATCCCCAAGCGCTCGAAGGAGTACTCTATGTTGCCCAAGACGACGAAAAAGACCCTCTTGCGGCCCCACATCAGACCATAGAGGACTCTGCTGTCCTGTAAAACCCCTAAATTTCTACTATTTATTTTTTATTAAATTTGGTACCGATTTAAAATTTTGTACTGTACGTCGCGTAGTCGTATTGTACGTCGCGCACGAAATTATTTGTCTTGCTCGTCGAGTGCGAATATGTGCGAGCGTACATATTTTTGAAAAACATTATTTTTATTATTTTTAATGTAGACAAAAATTATTTCTAGCTATTATTTTCATGTTTATGACTTTTATGAAAAGCCTTTCATTTATATAATAAATAAATTTTTCCTATAAAATGGTAAATTAGAAAAGTATATCTTTGTAAATATTAATTGTATAAACATATATTTTCGTAATTATTTATTTGTTTATTTAAAATAATGTAATTTTTGAAATTAATATTATTAGTATTTTTGGAAAGCGTATTTTGAATTTATTATGGCGATTTAAATTTTGCTTTGAATTTATGGATTTATTTAAATAGAAAAATATATTTGAAATTTGATTTATCCTATTCGATTTTAAACTAAAATTTATTTGATTTAAATTGGATTTGGAATTTAATTTGGATTTGATTGATTTAAACTAAGTTGAGAATTATCTAATTTGGGGTTTTAAATCTATTCCTAATCCTATCCAAAGTGGGAATTCCCACATCCTATAAATAGGCAGGTACTCCTCCATATTTTTCATCCACAATTTTCTCCACAAACGTGTCGTGCACTGTGTCAGTATTCATCCAGATTATTATTCCATATTTTATTTACATATACAGCTTCATCTTTTTCGTGTCGGACACCCCCCGATATAATCAAATCCTAACCCTATCCCTAGCCCGATCTATCCCGACCCCGGTCGTTCCCGACATCACCACCCACTGGAACATCGTCGGCATCCCCACAATGGGCCACCCCGCCACAAACCAGCAACACCAAACCCCCAAAATACCACCACCGGACTACCGTCAAAATCACCATCACAACCAACGGACTGCGGCCACCCGCCACCATCAAGACGACCACCCGACGGAACGCAACACCACTGCCACCACTGACCCTGCGACCACCACCCTTCGATCTCGGCCGCCCAAACCATGGCCGAACAATGTCAACCACCCCAGCATCCACCACGACCAGTCATCACCACCACCGCTTCAGCCTCCCAGCCACCCGACCACCCAAATTTACAACCACCGTCACCCCAAGTGCCGCCGCCTGACCCGGCGCGTTCCCAGGCATCACCACCCCCAATTCAAGAGAAAGAAGAAAAAGAAATTTAAATCCTAACCCAAGACTAACCTCGTCGGACCTAGCCGCCGCCGTGCGCGCTACCGCGTGCCTCCCCCTTTGCCGCGAACCGCCACCCTCTCTAACCTCTCTCCTCCGTCGAACCCGCATCCGCGAGCGCCGCCCGACCAGCCGGCTCCTCCGCGTCAGCCAGCGCGCCGAAACCCTCTCCCGCAGTCGGCGACGGCAGCGCCTCCACGAAACCCTATCTCCGCCACTGCCCTGGCCTTCCTCTCCTCAACCCCGTCCGCCTGAACCCTTTTTTCCCAAACTACGCCGATCAAACCCCAACGCCGAACACCTTCCGCCGCCGCGACCCGAGCTCTCCGCCTCGCTCATCACCGATCATCCTCCTTCTCACTCCGTCGTGCGTGCCCTAACCACCCTCCTCTCCTGCCGGAAAAACCCCATCGCCGGCGTCTCCCGACCGACCCTCTCGAAACCCGACCGCCCGCCGCTCTCGCCCTTCCCCTTCCTTTTCCCTCTCCAGACTCTCTCTTCCCCCTTCGCGTTTCTCTCTCCCCCTTGCTTTCTTATTCTTGAAGAACAGCAGCAGTCAGTAGACTGCTGCACAGTTATATTGTTTATTATTTTCTTTTTATTTATTTTGTTCTTTTAGAATCATTATCATCATTATTATTATTATTATTATTATTATTATTATTATTATCTATATCATTATCATTATTAATATTATAGTTATTATTATTATTTTATGTCTTGAGAAGAGACAGCAGCTTATTCTTTGCTTTATGTATATTTTTGTATATTTTATCAAATTGTATATGGTATCTACTTAGTATAAGTATTATTATGTAATGATGTTTCTATTATATTCATTGTTAATATTAGTATTGTTGATTAATTATTTCAGAAATTTTATATTAGTATTTTTCTAAATTATTTTGTAGCAAAATTTTGTATTAGGCTTGGCCTATATTCCAAATTTTTAAGCCCTAAAATACTGTTGTATTATTTTATATTAGTTATGGCTTTTTAGTTAAAATTTAATTGATAAAAATTAGTTTTTAGCCTAAAATCATTTTCCTATATTATTTGTAATATTTTGAATGAAAGAAAAACATAGTTTTTATCTATAGTTGATTTTCAAATATAAGTTTCCAAATAAAAAGTATTTATCTAAACATATGTTTGACTAAAGTAGACTTTTCATCTATATATATATATATATATATATATATATATATATATATATATATATATATATATATATATATATATATATAAATATCTTAAATAGTTATTTATACTAAATTCCTCTTCAAAAATCAAATCTTGTCCCTGGCTAGTCATATTCCTATCTTCTTCTAAAACGTTGAACTTATTTATATCGTCCCTAACTAATTTGATCGTCCTGGACCCAATGAAACTGTCCGTGTCACCACCCGAGGTCTCCATGTATAGTTATTGCACCGAAGTCGCAGTTCATGCCACCTTGATCATCGCAGCACACCAGGCGTCCTACCAGGCAAGACACCTTGCCATTTGCTGTTTATTTATTTTAGCTCATATTTCATGCATTATTTATTTTCTTTATGCAAAATAAACTGTGATACATGGCATAAACTGTTAGAACTTACTGTTCATTTATATTTCCTACTATGTATTATTTTTCTTACATTAAACCTAGATTTATGGGACCACCTTGTGTGTTGCATTCATTGGCCTTGACACGTTGTACCACGAAGTTGTGTGTCATATGTAGAACACGGAAGTGCGTGATTGGCTGGCCACCAGTATGTACAAGCCGTGCGATAGGAATAACCGCTAATAGAGGTTGCATGCTAGTTTGACTTAGCAGTTATAGTGGTTTTGTGTTGTGGATACAACACAGTAGGCATTGGGCGGGGAGGACAATTCCTTAGCGTATGGGCTTCGATGTACTTTCCCTTTTGTAACCCGTGAGCTCCGTCGGAGACGCGGGTCAGATTACCCATGATTACTGACGGCCACTGACGATTCGGCGGAACGTCATGCTCTTATTGGTTGGGCCTCTAGTGCCCCAAGGGGGGGACTATGCCGATCCTATTTAGCCAGGGCCCATACGTAGGAAGGATTGTTCTTAACTACATTTCACTTAGAATGGTTAGGTACCTTTATCCGTTAGGTACGAGTACTTTTGGTTTGGGTACTTGTATCTGACCGTGGCTTGGAACAATAACTTGTCGCGGATTAGTTCGTCATATCTTGTCCTTGTTTGGTTGTAGGTGTGACTTACTACTTCGATGAGAAGGTATTGAACCTTATTGGGGTCCAGATACCATATCGGATTATTAGCATGGAAAGATACGTTACCGTGAATTAGTTTACCATCTCCTGTCCTTGTTTGGTTGGGGGGATGGTACGCTCGTTCAGTAGGTGCGTATTGGAGCATGTTATAATTCGATTGACTTATTTATTTGAGCAATATTTATTCAGTTTATATGGCATGATATTATGTGTCTTGTTACGTCCCTCTGAGGACCTGGTTGTCTTGTCAGGTGTGTGCTATTGTCTTTCGCAGGTGTTCTAGCTCTAGCCGTGATCTTCGCTATTTCTTCGAGGATGATTGCATTTGGATCATCTTCGCTTCGCTCGCCTCTTATTTCATTTTTATGTACTTTTCCTTATTTTGTTGGTAGTGGATTTGTCTCCGCCCAACATATTATATTAAGACAATTCTTTCTCATTATATGACATCTTTATTTTATTTATATTTGTGTGGATGAGATTAGTATGATTTCTACTGCATTTTACAGCTTATATACGGCTAGCATGTCTACGTTCCTAGTCCTACGTATTTTGGGACTGGGGCGTTACATGTTTTTGTGGTGGCCCATGCATGTCAAGATAAATTGTTTGGTTACTTTACTGTACCAAGCAAGCCTGCGTATAGGATTAGAAGTCTAGACTCTCATCCACATACTTGACCACTTTTCTTAATTTTATCTACCGTTTGACTCATCAATTGCATCTTGCTTGCTTTCTTCCATCCCTATTCTTATCTTCCCTTCGTGCTTGCTAGAGACTGACCCTATCAGTTAGTTTAATTCTTTAAGTTGGGTAGAATACCTTATGAACTAGCAACCCCTTTGACCTAGTGACCTATACCTTTGACCTAGTGACCTATACCCTTGACCTAGTGACCTATATAGCAAGCTTATTTAGATCCTAGAATCTAGAGGGCCTAACCCGTCTAGCCAACAAAGGACTTGGACAAGAAGACTATAGGACAACTGTATGACTTAGAATCATTCTACCTTCTTTTAATCTAAAATCTCTCGTTCCTATGTTTTTACCACTTTGACTAATGTTGTAACTATAATCTAGTTTTGCAAACTCATCCATTTATCGAGTTTGTTCATGACTTATGCTATTGAGCGGCCGCTCACTAACATATTGTCTAATCAGAACCAGTACATAATGGTCTGATCAACCAAGTGCACTTTGGTTCGCTTTTGTTTATTATTCTACGTGGATGGGGACATAACTAAACTTGTCCTTTAGAGTCCCATCCACGACTGCCTTGACAATTCCTTTGAAATTATTCGATCGTCATTAAATCACGTATTTCGTATTCGATAATGCCTCCTTTGAACTCTAGATTTCTTTCGCCGTCACCTATTTAAAAAGGACGAATGTGCTGTACTTGAAGTTCCCCCAGCTATCCTATCTCTTGTGACCATTAATTAACACTCAATGTGCCTATATCTTTGTCTTAACTACTCGTCCTTTCCCTCGACCCTAAATCCATAATCATGACTTTCTAATCACTTGAATTTAAGAAGTGATTACAATCGTCTCTTAATCATATCCTCAACCTAGACTACGACCATGTAAACTTCTTTAAACCCTTCTATCTACCGTTGTGCCTTCTCCCCCCTTGTATCCTCTCACCCCCCACTAATTCTTAATTTCGAGGACGAAATTCTTTTAAGTTGGGTAGGATGTAAAACCCCTAAATTTCTACTATTTATTTTTTATTAAATTTGGTACCGATTTAAAATTTTGTACTGTACGTCGCGTAGTCGTATTGTACGTCGTGCACGAAATTATTTTTCTTGCTCGTCGAGTACGAATATGTGCGAGCGTACATATTTTTGAAAAACATTATTTTTATTATTTTTAATGTAGACAAAAATTATTTCTAGCTATTATTTTCAAGTTTATGACTTTTATGAAAAGCCTTTCATTTATATAATAAATAAAATTTTTCTATAAAATGGTAAATTAGAAAAGTATATCTATGTAAATATTAATTGTACAAACATATATTTTCGTAATTATTTATTTGTTTATTTTAAATAATATAATTTTCGAAATTAATATTATTAGCATTTTTGGTAAGCGTATTTTGAATTTATTATGGCGATTTAAATTTTGCTTTGAATTTATGGTTTATTTAAATAGAAAAATATATTTGAAATTTGATTTATCCTATTCGATTTTAAACTAAAATTTATTTGATTTAAATTGGATTTGGAATTTAATTTAGATTTGATTGATTTAAACTAAGTTGAGAATTATCTAATTTGGGGTTTTAAATCTATTCCTAATCCTATCCAAAGTGGGAATTCCCACATCCTATAAATAGGCTGGTACTCCTCCACATTTTTCATCCACAATTTTCTCCACAAACGTGTCGTGCACCGTGTCAGTATTCATCCAGATTCTTATTCCATATTTTATTTACATATACAGCTTCATCTTTTTCGTGTCGGACACCCCCCGACATAATCAAATTCTAACCCTATCTCTAGCCCGATCTATCCCGACCCCGGTCGTTCCTGGCATCACCACCCACTGGAACATCGTCGGCATCCCCACAACGGGATACCCCGCCACAAACCAGCAACACCAAACCCCCAAAATACCACCACCGGACCACCGTCAAAATCACCATCACAACCACCAGACTGCGGCCACCCGCCACCATCAAGACGACCACCCGACGGAACGTAACACCACTGCCACCCCTGACCCTGCGACCACCACCCTCCGACCTCGGCTGCCCAAACCATGGCCGAACAATGTCAGCCACCCCAGCATCCACCACGACCAGTCATCACCACCACCGCTTCAGCCTCCCAGCCACCCGACCACCCAAATTTACAACCACCGTCACCCCAAGTGCCGCCGCCCTGACCCGGCGAGTTCCCAGGCATCACCACCCCCAATTCAAGAGAAAGAAGAAAAAGAAATTTAAATCCTAACCCAAGACTAACCTCGTCGGACCTAGCCGCCGTCGTGCGTGCCACCGCGCGCCTCCCCCTTTGCCGCGAACCGCCACCCTCTCTAACCTCTCTCCTCCGCCGAACCCGCATCCGCGAGCGCCGCCCGACCGGCCGACTCCTCCGCGTCAGCCAGCGCACCGAAACCCTCTCCCGCAGTCGGCGACGGCAGCGCCTCCACGAAACCCTCTCTCTGCCACCGCCCTGGCCTCCCTCTCCTCAACCCCGCCCGCCTGAACCCTTTTTTCCCAAACTCCGCCGATCAAACCCCAACGCCGAACACCTTCCGCCGCCGCGACCCGAGCGCTCCGCCTCGCTCATCACCGATCATCCTCCTTCTCGCTCCGTCGCGCGTGCCCTAACCGCTCTCCTTTTCTGCCGGAAAAACCCTATCGCCGGCGTCTCCCGACCGACCCTCTCGAAACCCGGCCGCCCGCCGCTCTCGTCCTTCCCCTTCCTTTCCCCTCTCCAGACTCTCTCTTCCCCCTTCGCGTTTCTCTCTCCCCCTTGCTTTCTTATTCTTGAGGAACAGCACCAGTCAGCAGACTGCTGCACAGTTATATTGTTTATTATTTTTCTTTTTTATTTATTTTAATTTTTTAGAATCATTATCATTATTATTATTATTATTATTATTATTATTATTATTATTATCATTATTAATATTATAGTTATTATTATTATTTTATGTCTTGAGAAGAGACAGCAGCTTATTCTTTGCTTTATGTATATTTTTGTATATTTTATCAAATTGTATATGGTATCTACTTAGTATAAGTATTATTATGTAATGTTGTTTCTATTATATTCATTGTTAATATTAGTATTGTTGATTAATTATTTCAGAAATTTTATATTAGTATTTTTCTAAATTATTTTGTAGCAAAATTTTGTATTAGGCTTGGCCTATATTCCAAATTTTTAAGCCCTAAAATACTGTTGTATTATTTTATATTAGTTATGGCTTTTTAGTTAAAATTTAATTGATAAAAATTAGTTTTTAGCCAAAACTCATTTTCCTATATTATTTGTAATATTTTGAATGAAAGAAAAACATAGTTTTTATCTATAGTTGATTTTCAAATATAAGTTTCCAAATAAAAAGTATTTATCTAAACATATGTTTGACTAAAGTAGACTTTTCATCTATATATATATATATAAATATCTTAAATAGTTATTTATACTCAATTCCTCTTCAAAAATCAAATCTTGTCCCTGGCTAGTCATATTCCTATCTTCTTCTAAAACGTTGAACTTATTTATATCGTCCCTAACTAATTTGACCGTCCTGGACCCAATGGAACTATCCGTGTCACCATCCGAGGTCTCCATGTATAGTTATTGCACCAAAGTCGCAGTTCATGCCACCTTGATCATCGCAGCACACCAGGCGTCCTACCAGGCAAGACACCTTGCCATTTGCTGTTTATTTATTTTAGCTCATATTTCATGCATTATTTATTTTCTTTATGCAAAATAAACTGTGATACATGGCATAAACTGTTAGAACTTACTGTTCATTTATATTTCTTGCTATGTATTATTTTTTTCACATTAAACCTAAATTTATGGGACCACCTTGTGTGTTGCATTCATTGGCCTTGACACGTTGTACCACAAAGTTGTGTGTCGTATGTAGAACACGGAAGTGCGTGATTGGCTGGCCACCAGTACGTATAAGCCGTGCGATAGGAATAACCGCTAATAGAGGTTGTATGCTAGTTTGACTTAGCGGTTATAGTGGTTTTGTGTTGTGGATACAACACAGTAGGCATTGGGCGGAGAGGACAATTCCTTAGCGTATGGGCTTCAATGCACTTTTCCTTTTGTAACCCGTGAGCTCCGTCGGAGACGCGGGTCAGATTATCCATGATTACTGACGGCCACTGACGATTCTGCGGAACGTCATGCTCTTATTGATTGGGCCTCTAGTGTCCCAAGGGGGGACTATGCCGATCCTATTTAGCCAGGGCCCATGCGTAGGAAGGATTGTTCTTAACTACATTTCACTTAGAATGGTTAGGTACCTTTATCCGTTATGTACGAGTACTTTTGGTTTGGGTACTTGTATCTGACCGTGGCTTGGAACAATAACTTGTCGCGGATTAGTTCGTCACATCTTGTCCTTGTTTGGTTGTAGGTATGACTTACTACTTCGATGAGAAGGTATTGAACCTTGTTGGGGTCCAGATACCATATCGGATTATTAGCATGGAAAGATACGTTATCGTGAATTAGTTTACCATCTCCTGTCCTTGTTTGGTTGGGGGGATGGTACGCTCGTTCAGTAGGTGCGTATTGGACCATGTTATAATTCGATTGACTTATTTATTTGAGCAATATTTATTCAGTTTATATGGCATGATATTATGTGTCTTGTTACGTCCCTCTGAGGACCTGGTTGTCTTGCCAGGTGTGTGCTATTGTCTTTCGCAGGTGTTCTAACTCTAGCCGTGATCTTCGCTATTTCTTCGAGGATGGTTGCCTTTGGATCGTCTTCGCTTCGCTCGCCTCTTATTTCATTTTTATGTACCTTTCCTTATTTTGTTGGTAGTGGATTTGTCTCCGCCCAACATATTGTATTAAGATAATTCTTTCTCATTATATGACATCTTTATTTCATTTATATTTGTGTGGATTGTAGGCCTCAAAAATGAAGTCACGCTGAGTTGATCAGAACAAGTCACGCAGAGTGATCCGAAAAGCAGCACAAAAGATACGCTAAGTTCTGCCTGTCCATCTCCTTTAGAAATTACGCAGAGACAGCTCAGCCATACGTCAGAATCATAATGACTGACAACACAGCAGTCGAGAAACGTCTCCTCGTATGCCACGTATGCACAGAACTCGAGAGATCATCGCCGTCTTTTGTGTGATTTTCGAAATCTTCTTTAGCAAGACTCACTCTTCACCAAGTTGGCGTGACTTTGGGTCTTATCTTCATTTAATGCGGCTGACAATATAATCAATGTCAGAGATTTTGTGTCAGACGAAGCGTGCCAAATCAAGACAGCTGGCGGTTTGCGTGGATTCTGAACCTTCTCCTTCCTCAAGTTTGTGTGGATTTTTGAGTTATTCTTCTCAAAGCCTGCGTGAATTCTGAAGTATTCTTCTTCAAAGCTTGCGTGGATTTTGCCTTCAACGAGTCTGCGTCAACGAAACTGCGTGGATTTTTGCCTTCAGCAAGACAGCGTGGATTTCATTTCAACTGGGGTACGTGGCAGCCATGCCACCGATCTCTCTCTCGCGTGCCCAGTAACTTGCACACGACCCATGCACTAATGCCATGTGTCCAACAGTTACTGGCCACGTCCAGTAACTACTCACTAACCCTGCGTGTATTTAGAGTCTGCGTGACTTTTCAAATGCACCAGTGGTGAGGTAGTTATCTTTTCAGTTACTGTTTTGACTCTATAAATAGGGTTCTTTTTCTCATTCATTGTATAGATACATTGATATCTACTGTCAAAATTTTGAGAGCTTTTCTTCTTCGCATAGTCCAAGGGATAAAGCGATCGTCTTCTAGATCGGATTCCTACAGTTGTAACTTTTCCAGAAACACAACAAATAAAGAGAATTTCTTTATGGAAAACAAATTGGCGACTCTGCTGGAGAAAACCATCTCCTCTTCTGAGATGGTAACAACTCAATGCGACACTTCGTCAATCGGCTCGACGAAGAAGGTGATGACGATCAAATTCGAACAACTCGCCTATGAAGAAATGCAGCGGGCTAAGGGTGGAAAGCCCATTCCAGCCTCCATCATCACTGCCAAGTCGAAGGGACACTCTGTCTATGTCCCTAAGAATCAGTTGGCAGTCAATGGTGAAGTCTCTGCCACAGTGTCTACTCCTAACACTGGCAAGAACTCCACTGCAAGCACGCACACTCTTGTGCGCTCGAAGATGACAGTAACTAAAAGTCACGTTGACAATACTGGCTCCTTAGCCGAATCTGTTCCAGCGTGCAAATTCAATTCTAAAAGTCACGCTGACAGTACTGGCTCCTTAGCCAAATCTGTTCCAGCGTGCAAATTCAATTCTAAAAGTCACGCTGACAGTACTGGCTCCTTAGCCGAATCTGTTCCAGTGTGCAAATTCAACTCTAAAAGTCACGTTGACAGTACTGGCTCCTTAGCCAAATCTGTTCCAGTGTGCAAATTCAACTCTAAAAGTCACGCTGATAGTACTGGCTCCTTAGCCAAATCTATTCTAGTGTGCAATCCCACATTCAAAAGTCACGCTGACAATACTGGCTCCTTAGCCAAATCTGTTCCAGCGTGTAATTCTAAAATCAAAAGTCACGCTAACAGCTCTGGTTCTTTAACCAAGTCTGTTTCAGCGTGTATTTCATCAGAGAAGAATAACTCCTTAGTTATCTCTTCTTCTTCACCGAGTTCTACTAGAACTGGGGGTGGTCTTCCACACAAAGTCCCTTCGAAAAGGAATAACTCTTTAATTGTTTCTTCTGCTCCTGTAGTTTTTACTCCAGGAACAGCTTTGACTGATACTTTTGTTAGTTAAAGGAAAGGAGATGGTCTTTTGACTACTCTTCCTTCTGGACATTCTATGTCTCAACATCTGAATGAGTCTAAGAAGAAACATTCATTAATGTCTTCTTCTTTGATTTCTTCAAATTGGGTACAGAATCTGTCCATTAAAGAGGGTCTGTTACCAACTCCTAATCAAGGGAGTGGTTTAACTCTTCCTTCTCTGCAAATATCCAGATCAATGGAAGGAAAACTCCATGTTTCCAAAATTAATATGTTACCATCCACTGATTTAAGAACAAAACTCAGCACTTCTGGTGTTAAGAAACCATACCAATTGGATATGAAGATAAAAGATCCAGATGCAGAGTATGCAAGAAATTATGTGGCTCACATTAATCACTCTTTGTATAATCAAGAGCCATCAAGACCCAAGAACAGGAAGTATACTCCTCAATCTTCACAAATAGATTTACGGGAATATCTTCAACAGAAGAGAATGAGTAATTCTATATCAAAGGAACATGCTGAATGTGACTTCTATCCAAGAGTCATAATTCAGTGCAGATGTGAATCAACAGTTCAAGACCATGGTGATCATAAATGTGACTTCCAGCCAAGAGTCACAATGCAATGCAGATGTCAAAATAAACGACAGTCTGTCTTTAATAGGATTCAGTATGAACCTATGCCTGATGAAGATGAGCCTTTGTTTGCCTCTGTCAACATGACTTCTCGGGACACCGGGGGTAGAGTTGATAGTCCAGATGGAGTATATAGAAACACCAGAGCAAGAGTCCTGGCTTCTAGTCAAAGAAATTTGATCCCTGAAATTGATTCTGAATTTCTTGGAGAATCTAACTTCCCACCTCTTCCTACTGGGGGTAATTCTCCTATAGTTGACTTTGATACACGAAGCAATGATTCAGAGCATACAACATCTACTAGTTCATCAATAATCCCTCATACAGTCACGACTTACATGGTTGATAGGAATACTGATGAACCTTCTTCTTCCCTGACTCCTCAAGATCAAAGAATTGCTTCTTTGGAACAGCAAATGAAGTCTATGACTGACACAATGAAGTCAATGTATGAACTCATGACAGCTCAGTTGCAAAATCGACAGACTGTATCAGATGCCATTCCAGTTGATACTGATATAAGTCCAGTACAAGTTCCTCCAACAGTACAATCCAATACTCCTGGACCTGCTCAACCAAATCCTAGTCTTTCTGGAGCTGGGGGTAGTGCTTACAATGCTGTTCCTCCTCCCAACTATTCTCTACAAGCCACAACTCCACAATCTTCGGGAGTTGTCTCTGAAGAATTGAAAAATCTCAAAACTCAATTCGAGGCATTCAAACAGAAGGATAGTTTACAAAGGTTAGGCATCAAGCAGCCTTATCCGATAGAATGGAAGCAAGTATCATATCCTCCTAAATACAAGCCTCCTACTATCTCATTCTATGATGGAACCACTTCTCCAAGTCAGTTTATCAATCACTTTGAAGTGATGACTGATCAACTACAACCAAGTGATGCCCTTCTTACTTGGGTATTTATTGGATGTCTCAAGGGAACGGCTTATGAATGGTATAGAAGTCTCCCAGATGGGAGTATTACCTCATTTGCTGGTTTCAAACAGATGTTTCTTGAAAGGTTCTATGAAGGGCTTAATGACATGACTATGTCTGCTCTTATTAGAATCAAGCAGAAAAATAATGAATCTACAGAGGAATACATTAAACGGTTTCGAAGAGAAGCTCTGAAGATGCCTCTTGGAACTCCTGATGCTGTCACCATTGACACGTACAAATCAAACTTGTTGCCAATTATCAGTATGTGGACAGGGTCCACTCAATTTCACGATTGGCATTCCTTCATAGTCAGTGCTAAAGCTGCAGAAATCAGTGCTGAAACCTTCAAAGGTTTAGGAGTGCAGATGACTCCTAAAGAAACAGGACAAGGTGCTAACAATAAAAATAATGCTCGCAAAGGAAAATAAACTCTTGAAGTTAATCTTCAGAGCAAAGATGCATCAAATGTTCAAACTCCTGCCTCTACAACTCAACAATCAAGAACACCTCGCCCCAGAGAAGAATATTTTTTTGATGACGACGATGTCCTTGGTATCTTTGAATGTCTGCTGAAAGGTAATAAAATACAATTACCAGAGATCAAGAAACCTGATGAAGCTGGTAAGACAGATCATCCTAAATACTGTCCATATCACAGAATGCTGGGTCATACAATTCGTACATGTTATGTATTGAAAGGAAAGATCCAAGAAATGATTAAATCTGGAGCTATCTCTCTTACTCCAAAAGAGAAGACCGTCACCTCCAACGTCGTCTCTATACAATTTGGAAATTTCCCTCCTCAACTCCTTGAAAGTGGGATTGTTCCTATTCCCAAGGCAACTCTTGACATAGTGAATCTTCCTCCTCAACAGTCTGAAGGATTAGTGCCAATCACTTTGGAAACAGGGGAAATCATGTGGATCCATCCTGATCTAGTGGCAGATTTTGAATCGCCTTCTCCTCAAAAGATTTTTTCTCAAAAATCCAAGAAGGCTGGAAAGATCAAGTCATGTCATATGACTTCTCTTGGGTCTACCTCTGACACAGAGCCAAAAGACAAAGAAGAAGCACTTGTTAGTGCTACTCGAACGGGGAAACCTTACCTAAAGGATTATTCTAAAAATCCTGAAGATCCTACTGATATCCTTTCAGATGCTAAAGATGCTCCTAATGTTCCTCCCGAAGAAGAACCATCTACTGAACCTGTTCCTCCCAAGCCTACGGCTCTGGAGAAAGGCAAACAACAGGCTCGGTTTGATAATCCAATCAAGAAGTCTTCTCCTCTTGGACTTCAGAAGCCTTACAACTTCGACATTTTGGCTCAGCTTGCTAATACTCCAGCTAGAATGTCCCTTTTTGAACTTCTACGTCTTTCCAAAGAGACTCGGGAGACGTTAAGTGAAGCACTTCTACAAGCTGACTCTTGTCTTGCACAATTGAAGAAGCCGGATGCGGAACCTGCCACTTGCTTACATTGCAACAGTGTACTGGAGATTATCCCAAATATCACCTTTACACAAGACGACATGTTACTGGAGGATAATCGACATGACCGACCTCTCTACTACACTGGTTATATTGATACGATGAAGATAGATCGTATTCTCATTGACCCAGGGTCTGCTATAAGCATAATGCCAAAGAGTTTGTTGGATGAACTAAAAATCCTTCTTCACAAGCTCTCCAAGACGGTTACTACTATCTTGGGATTCAATCAAAGCCGAAGTGAGCCTTTGGGAAAGATTCATCTGAAGCTTCAGATAGGTGATTTCAGATCTAAAGTCACTTTCTATGTGATCGAGATCGCGGGATCCTATAATCTTCTTCTGGAGAGGCCCTTTCTTCATGAAAATAATGTGGTACCCTCTATTCTTCATCAATGTTTTAAATACATTGATAGCAATGGAAGAGTACAAAAAGAAGTTGCTGATATAAATCCCTTCCATGGGGTTGAAGCTTATTTCAATGATTCCCGAATGTACAAAGAAGAGTATACAAGGATCATACAAGCTACGGAGAAAGAAGATGCACAAAGTGAGACTTTAATAATCCCTGTTAAATGTCGAACTACTCAGCAACAATCTCCTAAACCCTCTGGAGAAGATTCTTTCATCATTCCAGTGAGTGGACGGATCTCTCCGTTACCTCAGTCATCTACTCAGAATACACTGATCATTCCTGTCAGTGGGCGTACTACAGTTCCTGTACCTTCACAAGATACTCTGCTAATTCCAGTTGGAGGGCGGACTACTCTTCCTACTCAAACTTCAAGGGAGCTCACCTCTTCTGAGCCATTTGTTATCGATCTTAATCGAAACAAAGCTTCTTCTTCTTCTCCCCCTTTAGTCATTGACTTGGCTAAAATCTCTAAGGCTCAGCCTTCTCCCAATATAAATATTGCTGCTTTTACATTTAATGAAAAGTCTCCACCTTTGTAGTACGTTGATGTGTGTAATTATGTTCATAGTTATTTACATCTGTTAGATGACTTGAACACAATAACCATAGGAGTTGTACAGACTGTTCATACAGATGTATCTCTAGAACCTGTACAATCTTCATACTTTCTAGTTCCCAGCAGAAAGCCAGGAGACATTCCAATATTCTTCTACAAAGGGCCTCAAAATCCTTCTGATCTTGAAGATGATGACAAAAATGATGATACTGGAAGATTACAACTACGTCGTTATAGTCAGCAATCTAGAGACATCATCAAAAATATGGGCTATGACTTCAGGACTGGCCTTAATAATTGAAAAGGAAGAAAAATGCCTGTCCGGATTCCTCCTTTGAAATATGGAAGGACGAAATACGGATTGGGTTATACTGCTCCTACTTCTTTCATCAACATTATCCATGAAGATCTTGAGTCTGACGAAGATAAGAGACCTGATTCTTCTAGTACCACTTCTTGGGATTCCGATACGAGTATCGGTGACTTCTATTGCAACCTTCTGTCTTCCAATATGGTTTCCATTGACCATTCTGAAGAAAGTGATGAAGACGAAGAAGAGTTTGAAATCTCACCTGAATCAGAACAGTGGGCCCAAAGATTAGATAATCAATGGGAGTTCCGTTTCGAGCAAAAAGAACCTCCGACTGAAGATAAACTTGTTCAAATAGATGTTGGTGAAGAGGGGTCTCCCAAACCAATATTCATCAGTGAAAGTCTTTCAGAAACTGATAAGAAAGACATGATCAAACTCATTCGTGATTACATCGATGTCTTTGCTTGGAGTTATGAAGATATGCCAGGGCTTGATCCTCAAATTGCAACTCACAAGCTCAACATCTTGCCGAATGCTAAACCGATCAAACAACAACAGCGACGATTTCGTCCGGACATCATGGATGCAATTGAAGCTGAAGTCAATAAACTCATTACCTCTGGGTTTATTAGAGAGGAACAACATCCCGATTGGGTGGCTAATATTGTTCATGTTCTTAAAAAGACTGGCAAGATCAGAGTATGCATAGACTTTTGCGATCTCAATGCGGCATGTCCTAAAGACGAATTCCCTCTACCAATCACTGATTTGAATGAATGTCATTCATGGACGGGTATTCTGGGTATAATCAGATCAAAATGTTCCCAGAAGACGAGAAGCACACTTCTTTCAGAACGCCGATTGGTACATACTGTTATACAGTTATGCCATTCGGTCTCAAGAATGCAGGAGCAACTTATCAATGAGCTATGAGCACTATATTCCGTGAACATTTACGGAAAACAGTCGAATGCTATGTTGATGATATTGCAGTCAAAAGTCGACAAAAGGAGGATCATATCCAAGATTTGAAGACTATATTTGATCTAATACGTAAGCATCAATTCAAGATGAACCCTACTAAGTCCTTCTCAGGCGTCTCTAGTGGTAAATTTCTCGGCTTCGTCATTACCTCTAAGGGTATACATGTGGATCCCGAGAAGATCAAAGCCATCCAAGAGATGCGTCCTCCACGCACCTTAAAAGAGCTACGAGGATTTCAAGAAAGAATCGCTTATATCAGGAGATTCATCTCTAATTTATCAGGACGCTGCAGACCATTCAACAAACTTATGAAGAAAGGTGTCTCTTTTGTCTGGAATGATGAATGTCAGAAAGCATTCGATGATATAAAACAATATCTGATGAGCCCTCCAGTATTGGTACCTCCCGTCTCAGGAATACCGTTCCTCCTCTATACTCGAGCAATGAGTCATTCATTGGGTGCATTACTCGCTCAAAAGAATCAAAATGGCCATGAACAGGCCATTTATTATCTCAGCCGCACTATGACCGGAGCTGAACCTCGATATTCACCGGTTGAAAAAGAATATCTAGCCTTGATGTTTGCTGTCCAAAAGACACGTCATTATATCATTGGCCAGACTATTCATGTCATCTCCAGGATCAATCCTATACGGATCATGATGAAGAAACCCAGTGTTTTGAATTCTCGATTGGCTAACTGGGGAATCCTACTTGCTCAGTATGATATGCACTATATTCCTCAGAAATCAGTCAAGGGACAAGCTTTAGCTGATTTTCTAGCTGCTCACTCAATTCCAGAAAATTCAAAACTCTATGATGAAATCCCAGATGAAGTCCTAGATTCAAATCAAATTGCTGAAGAAGTTCCTACTTGGCGTCTATTCTTTGATGGAGCATCAAGAATTGGTCCTAATGGCGATATTGTTGCTGGAGTTGGAATTGTTCTTGTATCGCCAGAAGGTCTTGCCATCCAAAGAGCTTATTCTCTCGATCAGCCGTGTTCAAACAATGTAGCTGAGTACAATGCATTGCTTATTGGTCTTCAACTCGCTAAACATCTGAATATTCAACATTTGGAGGCGTATGGAGACTCTAAACTTATTGTCAATCAGATCAGGGGTACTTATGAAGTTCGCCATCAAGATCTGGTTCCTTATCATAGAGTGGCCATATCTATGGCCTCATCATTTAAGGAATTCTTTATTGAACATGTTAGGCGAGCATGTAACACATAAGCTGATGCCCTAGCTAATCATGCAGCGGTGCTGGCTATCCCAATCAGACGGTAATAAATGATTGTTGTTCGTAGTCGAGAATTATTTCATCTTGAAAATAACCTGACTCTAGGACTTCCAGTTGACATTGAAGAATCAACATCTCATGATGTCAACACAACAAGAGGATTTGGATTTAGTCATAAATCGATATCATCTTCATCCGATTCCAGCATGGAATTCATCTTCAGTAATTCGACTGAGAATCAGAATACGGATAAAGATTGAAGACTTCCTTTCTTAGATCTTGTATTATATGATATTCTTCCGGATGATCCGAGTGAGGCAGCATCTATCAGACGACGATCACTCAGATTCTATTACAATCATACAACAAAGACCTTATATCGTCGAGCTTATGATGGTTTACTCCTTCGGTGCATTGCCGGTGATGAAGCCCAACAAGTTATTCGTGAAGCACATGATGGAATTTGTGGAGCGCATCAACCTGGGCCAAAACTTCAAGACCGTATTCGACGGATGGGTTATTATTGGCCAACTATGGTATCAGATGCCATTGAATATGCAAGGAAATGCAAAGCTTGCCAAATCCATGCAAATTTTATACATCAACCTTCAGAATTTCTACATCCGACGGCAGCATCATGGCCCTTCGAAGCTTGGGGCATGGACATTGTCGGCCCGATCAATCCACCGTCATCTAAAGGTCATCGGTTCATTCTCGCAATAACCGATTACTTCTCCAAATGGGCCGAAGCTATTCCTTTATCTGAAGTTAAGACGTCTAATGTCATCAGCTTTATTAAGCACCACGTCATCTACAGATTTGGTGTTCCTCGACGCATTGTTCATGATAACGGACCACAGTTCGTCAGCCAGAAATTTACTCGATTCTGTGACGATCACCGGATCAATAATGTTGCTTCTACCGCATATAATCCAGCAGCTAACGGATTGGCAGAAGCTTTCAACAAGACTATCATCAAACTCCTAAAGAAGTTTGTCTCCACTAACAAACGTAATTGGAGTGACAAGCTCGGGGAATGCTTGTGGGCTTATCGCACTACAGTCCGTAATGCTACTAAGTGTACACCTTTCTCTCTGGTGTACGGATCTGAGGCTGTTCTCCCATTAGAGATTCAAATTCCTTCTTTAAGGATAGCAATCGCTAATGAACTCACTGCTGAAAATAATGATCGTCTTCGACTTCAAGAATTGGAGGCTCTGGATGAAAAACGGTTATCTGCTCAACAGAATATTGAATTCTATCAAGCTAGAATTTCAAGGGCTTTTAACAAGAAAGTCAGAATTTGAACATTTCAGAAAGGAGAACTTGTGCTTACTGTCAGACGCCCGATGACTATGACACACATGAGTAAGGGCAAGTTTGATGCAAAATAGAAAGGTCCATTCATTGTCAATAAGATCTTTTCTAATGGGGCTTATCAACTCACTACTCTAGATGGTAAAGCCACTATAATGCCCATCAACGGCAAATTCTTGAAGAAGTACTACGTCTAATATTTTTATCAAGATTGTCCTCCCATCACTCTCCAGCTGTTTCATTGTTCTTTGCGAAGAATCATTCTGATATCTATTATCCCCAGTGGAGATAGGTATTCTACTTTGTATCGTTTTCTCAACAAATTTGATATCCAGAAAATCATGTCCACATTACCTCTGAATTTTCTATCTCAATATCATATTTATGAAAATGATATTTAGTCTTTCTGATTTCTGAGTCAAAAGATCAATGAATAAAGGCAAAAATATAAAGTGGGAAGGATATATCGTAAACAAAGTTTCCTTAAACGGAGTTTATTTGAGATAAATCCCTCAAGAAAAAAAAGTACATCATCATGGAAGATCACTGTAATCCCTTTCATATTTGGGACGAGGACCACATACATAATCAGCAAAAGAATTGAATACATCTTTTCCTGACCGCACCAAGAATTGACAGGCAGCCAGCCTCATTGCTTCTTCTTCTTCGGTTTCTCCTGGTTCGACTAGGAAGTCCAGGATATCTTTTGGCGGCTTGGAAATAGACGAGCTTTCGCCCATTTCCTTCTTTTGCGGAGGTGGATGTTCTTTAAAACCTTCAGTAGCTTCAAGGGCGACTTCAGCCTTCTTTATGTTCTCTTCAAAAGACATTGTGGATAAAATGCGATCCTTCTATTCAAATATATGCTCTATTTATAGGCATATGGTTACAAGGATCGAAGGGACGTATTCTTTCCCGATATTCAGTTCATCCATTCATTTCTCACATTCATCCGACGTTTCACATGTTCATTAATACTTGACGGTTCGTCCGTTCATTTATTACATTCACTCGACAGTTCATCTGTTCATCGTTTCTTAACGGTTCATCCGTTCATAATCTTCTATCAGTTCATTAAGTGGGGATTCGTTATTTATCATGTTTTCATAACCTCTGAATCAATTCCGAATCTGCTTACTCATTTGTCATGTTTTGACCTCTGCATAGAAATCAATCTATTTTCTTTCGAGTTCCTATATATTATCATGTCCATAATACCTCTGATAATATTATATACTCTAAAAACAGAAAAGATGATTTTATTATCTATCATGTCCACAATTCATCCACAAATACAAATCATTGAGCATAGAAGAAATGTCATTTCCATTCCCATTTCACCACAAAAAGTCTATTACATTTTCTTAGACTTTCCTACAAATCATAATGGAAATCTATTACAAATCTTGGATTTTCATTCTATGTACAACTGAGATCTATTTCTTCTTGGATCTTCTCTGGCAATCTCGTTGTTTGTGGTAATTCCTGGGTATCCAGCAGGAATCAAACTCTGGTCTTATCTCTCAGACGAGAGGAGAACCACAGAGTAGGGCAACACGAAAACGTGTTGCTGCCAATACAACTGGTGGATGGGGGTAACCTCTCAAGGAAGACAGGAATGTATCCAAACCTTGGGATACAATTCCTGGTTCTGCCTTGAAAGGAACTCTACTACCCGATTTCTCGGTAGTAGAGTTAACTCCACCATCAAACTCTCGTGTATAAAGGCTCTTCCTACCATCTAAGGAAGACCCTTCTATCTCACGAAGAGTTCTGAGTTGTCTGATTTACGCGTCAAAAGCGTATGAGCTCCCTGATGTGGGTGTCAGAAGAACATTGTCCACAGCATCCACATCACCAATACCAGTTCTGAAGAAGGTTTTCAGCCAAAATTCTGCAAGAAACAGTAAAGAAAAATCAGTCAACAGAAACTGGCCAAGCAAAGACAGATGCATTCTGTTCATTTCAGGAAGATGAATTTGTCCTTAGCAAACAAAAAATTCGATGCGTGTATATTGAACTTACCGCTGAGTTTGCTGCTAAGGATTGACAGATCCATGTCTGGTAGCGTGCACAGAGATTTGACATCAGACAACATGGCTTTCCTATTTTTTTTTCTCATAGAAAATTCATTCTCAGAAGAGAGGAAGAAGAATGGGAAGATGAGTTTGCGTGGAGTTCATCCATCTATTTAAAGGGTCAAGTGCAGGTCTATTCTTGGAAAAGATCCACATAAATAGCGCTCGTAAATTGTGGAATGAGTGTCACGTGTACTTCGGGAGACCGTGCAACATTGGAAACAGTCAAAGAGTGCTAATTAATATTCTTCATTAAAAGGCACGCAGATCAAACACAAAAGTTGTACTTCATTCTTTAAACAGGCACTGATGGCCTTACAAAAAGACAAAAAAAGTGCAACAAAAGCGTAGAAAGTTACGCCCTATTTTCCAGAGCGGCTAAGTTTGATGCCTAACTCCTCTACGCTCTTAACTCCCAGGCGATGCAACAGAGTCTCGAGCATTTCACGCTTCTCCATAAGGCTCTGCCCATCAGAAGAAGACGAGCCATCCAATCCAAAGTAGCTCAAGAGATTCTTGGCTAACTGCGTGGAGTCGTCCTTGAGCTCGATGACGACAGGTTCGGGTTCTTTGCCCCCAAAAGTGGGGTCACCATGGGAACAAAAGCCCAACTTGCGTGCTTCCTCTTCGGCTGCTTCCTTTGGGGTCATATTTTCGAGAGATGAATGTCAAAGCTGAGAATCTCTTCCTGTTTATATAACAGATCTCGTCGACAGTTCATATTCCACCATAAATTGGACGCAATCAGTCTCGAAGAATGAAGAGTCATTATGACATTTAATAAGTTCATTTGGATGTTTTCAAAGAACTTCGAAGTCTTTTCGACTTTCGAAAAATTTTGGAGCCATCTCAGCGTGACTTTAACTCATTTCATCATCTTTATTTTCAAAGTATTTCAAAAATATTTTATCATTTTTCGAAAACTTTGAAGGAGGTTTTGTAGGCCTCAAAAATGAAGTCACGCTAAGTTGATCAGAACAAGTCACGCAGAGTGATCCGAGAAGCAGCACAAAAGATACGCTAAGTTCTGCCTGTCCATCTCCTTTAGAAATCACGCAGAGACAGCTCAGCCATACGTCAGAATCATAATGACTGACAACACAGCAGTCGAGAAACGTCTTCTCGTATGCCACGTATGCACAGAACTCGAGAGATCATCGCCGTCTTTTGCGTGATTTTCGAAATCTTCCTTAGCAAGACTCACTCTTCACCAAGTTGGCGTGACTTTGGGTCTTATCTTCATTTAATGCGGCTGACAATATAATCAATGTCAGAGATTTTGTGTCAGATGAAGCGTGCAAAATCAAGACAGCTGGCGGTTTGCGTGGATTCTGAACCTTCTCCTTCCTCAAGTTTGCGTGGATTTTTGAGTTATTCTTCTCAAAGCCTGCGTGAATTCTGAAGTATTCTTCTTCAAAGCTTGCGTGGATTTCGCCTTCAACGAGTCTGCGTCAACGAAACTGCGTGGATTTTTGTCTTCAGTAAGACAGCGTGGATTTTATTTCAACTGGGGTACGTGGCAGCCATGCCACCGATCTCTCTCTCGCGTGCCCAGTAACTTGCACACGACCCATACACTAATGCCATGTGTCCAACAGTTACGGGCCACGTCCAGTAACTACTCACTAACCCTGCGTGTATTTAGAGTCTGCGTGACTTTTCAAATGCACCAGTGGTGAGGTAGTTATCTTTTCAGTTACTGTTTTGACTCTATAAATAGGGTTCTTTTTCTCATTCATTGTACAGATACATTGATATCTACTGTCAAAATTTTGAGAGCTTTTCTTCTTCGCATAGTCTAAGGGATAAAGCGATCGTCTTCTAGATCGGATTCCTACAGTTGTAACTTTCCCAGAAACACAACAAATAAAGAGAATTTCTTAATGGAAAACATGGATGAGATTAGTATGGTTTCTACTGCATTTTACAGCGTACGTATATTTATTATACGGCTGGCATGTCTACGTTCCTAGTCCTACGTATTTTGGGACTGGGGCGTTACATGTCCCCAAGTCCAGCAGAGGAAAACACTACGATGCTGGACTTGCAGGGGGCAAAGAGTGACTCTACACGGTCCAGAAAGAAACCGCATAAGGGTGCTAGCCGCATGAAGATTCATACGGCCACAAAAGCCAGCCGCAAACAGAAGGCTCATGCGGCCAGTGCTGCTGGCCGCATGGAGTAGGCTCATGCGGCCACTATGACTCCTAGCCGCATGGAAGAAGCCCACGTGGCCACTACAGCTCCCAGCCGCAAGTAAACTGCCAGCCGCATGCGGGCTGTTTATGTGGCCACAAATGCCAGTTGCATGCAGGCAGGCTATACGGCTAAATATCTCAACCGCAGGCCATCTGCTTCATGCGGCTCAGGTTCGATCTTCGACCGTCTCTCAGGTGATCCTGACCCCAGATGCTCTCATGTGCCAGTCTCCATGGACTCTTTCTACTATGCACTCTCATGTGCTAGAAGGAAGAAGTCTCGGACAGCACGGGCTCGTCGAGCTCAGACAGCTGTCCTAACTTCTGACTATCAGGGCGTCCCGTTGACCATTACGCGATCCCCTGATGGAAAGTTGTATAAAACTATCCGTGTCCAGCCCCCGCGGCCAACGAACGAGATAATTATCAAGAATCTCCCGATAATGATCAAGGGCAAGTACTCGTGCTACCCCCACATCAGGAAACAGGCAGGATGCCTACACATTCATGTGCTCAGGACTCCCGGGCCCGTAAAGCGATTGACTTGTGCAATATAATTCTTCACAAGCGCAAGAAAAGAGACAAAAACTTGGTATGCAGAGAGTCCTCCCATGGACATCACTGCACTCAAGTCATTGTCAACTGCTGCAGCAAGGCGGCCCCACAAGAGGAGCGGCGATCCATCTTCCAACGAATGCAATACCCAAGATCAGAAGACGAGGAGCTTCTCGTCGCCTCCTGTAATTCTGCTCAGAAGATCCCTGGTAGCGGAAGAGGGAAGAAAACAAACGTCTCCAGCCCAAAAATCTCAACCAAGAAACTCTCTTCTAAAGAGTTGTCCACGACCATTACGGGAGGAGTTTTCCAAGGTACTCGTTCAAAGACAAAATCTGCCACACTTGGAAATTCGTCGTCCACATCTCTGGAAGACGCTGGTGCCGGGGGTAGCACTCTTCCAAACATCCATGACAATCCAGTATTCCAAGAAGATGATGCAGGAGAAATGGTTACCCCAACAGATGCAGCAGATTCTGACGTCCCCGGGGATGTCCAAAACTTTCAAGACGAGACAGGCCCTGAAGCTGGGGGTACTACCCCTTCCGAGTCCGAACCAGAGGAGAACATTTCCACATACCCTGACGACTTCTCTGTACAAGGGTAAGACTCAGAGGGCACGTCCTCCACCGTTCCTTCCATCTCTCGTCTGAGGACGATATTCATGACAAACAGCAACCAAGACGGTTCCAATAATCGCCAACGCATCGACACTTTGGAGGCTATACTGCATGTCTTGGTCAAGTCTGTGGACGAGATCAATACGGGCCTTCCAACTCTGCAAGAAAGGATGCCTGGCCAAACAAGCTCGGGTCCTGCGGTCAATGCGGACTCAAACTCGACAGCGCCAAACCCGGGCGAAAACCCTCCAACAACAATGGCTCCCACTGCTGCAGACGAGGCCAGAGAGGCAAGAAGAGAGGTCCAGGAGCTTTGGGCCATGTTCCACGCCCGAGAAAACTGCCAGGACCTCAGGATACGACAACCGTATCCTGTTGCATGGATGTGCCCTTCCCACCAAGATATAAACTATTAAACATCAATCCGTATGATGGGAAGACATTTGCAAGCAGGTACATCACCTACTTTGAAGTCACAACCGACCATCTGCCTCATGACGATGCCATTCTCATGCGGCTGTTCATTAGAGCGTTGGAAGGGGTCACCTTTGATTGGTACCACAACTTGCCGGACAACTGCATCCATTCTTTCGCCGACTTCAAACGCATGTTTTTGGAAAGGTTCTATGAAGTATGACAAGACGTGATGATGTCCACCCTTATGGATGTTGTCCAGGGAGAAAAGGAGCTGACAAGGAACTATATCGAACGGTTTCGTCAAACCGCGATGAAGTTGCCTTCCGGTAACCTCGATTCCTCCTTGATTGAAATTTGCCAAAAGAGGCTGCTTCCCACAATCAGCCTCTGGATGGAAGAAAGTCAGTTTAAGGATTGGAAGACTTTCATTATCAGCGCCACTAGCGCAGAAGACAAATTGAAGAAAGCTCGCCAACTGGGATTGCACATCTCAGAATGAGAGGATAAGGGCAAACGCCCTAACACTAACAGCAGTAATGGTGGTAACCCCTCCAATAATCGAGACAACAAGGGCAAACAGGCTATGGTGGCCGACACAGCTCTGAAGCCTGAATCGAAGCCGACAGAGAAGCAGTGGCCTCAGATGACCTATTCCTTCAAAGACGGCCATGTTAAGCCCATCTTGGACATCCTCATATAAGGAGGTCGAATCCAGCTCCCTCCTCCAAGACGTGAACCTCGTCCTGCAGAGATGGAAGGCCTCAAGTACTGCCACTATCATTGCTATGTCCTCCATGCTACACAAGACTGCTACCAACTGAAGCGATACATCCAGCATCTCATCGATTCTAAGGCCTTGGCCATTAATTTTGAAGAGGTGACCGTAGCAGCCAACATGGTGTCAGTACAATTTGGCAGCTTTCCTCCGACAATGACTCAAGATGGAGTAGTGCCCGTCCCTAGGGCAAGAATGGAAGTCGCTAACCTTCTACCTCCCCGAGACCAGGCTGCTGGTCTAGTGCCCCTTACCACATCACGAGGGGAGGTCATGTGGGTCCACCCGGATCTGGTACCGGAAGTAACTCAGTCCGTACCACCCGCCACCAACTAGAAGAAGAGTGGGAAAGTTAAATCATGCCGCACAATCTCGGCAGAGGTCGAAGAAGCTATTGCTGTTGTTACCCGATCCGGCGCACAAACCTAACCTCTACCGGGTAACTCGGCTGATGATCATCAGCCGATAGCTGCTGATGCCCCAGGACCTTCTCAGCCTTCGACGACCGACAAGCCTAGGCCGAAGGAGACTCGCTTTGACAAGCTGCTCCGAAGAGAGACGCCTTATGGGCTGGAGAGGCCCTATAACTTCGACATCTTGGCACAATTGGCCAACACACCGGCCAAATTACACTATACGAGCTCCTGAGACTCTCTAAAGATGTTCGCATTGTACTAAGCGAGGCACTCCCGAATGCCGACACATATCTGGCTTAGTCCAATCTCACTGGGGAGGGTTCACCTACAGATCTTCAAGACAGCGCTTGCGCGGGTGCAATGCCCAACATTATCTTCACTCTGCAGGATATGCTTATCAAGACCAACCTGCATGATCGCCCTCTGTATTATACTGGATACATTGGCGATATCAAGGTGGATCGGATGCACATTGACCCCAGTTCTTCCATAAGTATTATTCCAAAGAGCCTGCTACACCATCTGCGCATCCCAATGCATCGCCTGACGCCGACAAGCACCGCCATTAGCGGTTTCAATTCAGGAAGAAGCTATCCGATCGAAAAGATTCGTCTGAAATGCCAAATCGATGATCTTCAATCAGAAGTGACCTGTTATGTCATAGATGCGGATACTTCCTACAATATTCTCCTGGGGTGTCCTTGGATATACGATTACATGATCGTGCCTTCCACACTGCACCAATGCTTCAAGTACGTCGATAAGCATGGCTTCGTGAGGACAGAATTTTTTGACATCGATCCCTTTAAAGGGTTTGAATCTTACTACTCCGACTCATGCTTGTACGAGAAGTCAAAAAGGTACCTTGTCGAAGAAGATACTCATGCTCCAACTGAGGCAGCAACTGGATCGGAAGGACCTCTAACGATCCACCTCCAAGCCCGCAAACCTGGCAGAACTGTACCCCTTACGGCCACTCTGCGTAAGGACGTGATCAGCCTCTCTGCACAGGAGGAGCAGATCATAATCCGACTGCCAAGGTCTGGCCAAGCACTAAGACCCATGACAGATCTACTGACAATCAGGCTGCCTAGAGTGAGCCAGCAACAAATAGAGGAGCTCAATCCCTCTGTCAAGCCGATGATGATCCGTCTTCCCAGAATGAATCAGCAGCCGAGCACTAAGTCGAGGACTGCTAGCCAGCCAACAATCCCCCGTCCAGCACCAAGCACCAAACTAGGGGTAGCTAGTATGCCAACGACTCCACGTTCTGCTCCACCCATGGAGCCCCTAATGATTAAGCTGCCCAAGTCATCCTCCCAATCTACATTGACACAGGGGGTGGTTGAAAAAGAGCCAGAGCTGGCCAAGTATGTGTCTTCTCACACTGATGTTCCATCTGCAGATGATGTAATCCCACTAGAAAAGATACCTTATTTCATCAATAAAGGGCAATCTTTGAATTACCTCGAGCTTAATAAGCTTTGTACAATGTATGCTATGGAACACGGTATAGGCACCCACCTGCACACACAGGTGACAAATGTCTACACCGCAAACCAACTTACTCCAGTGGAAGACGCTTACAGCATAGTCGAGGGAGGGGATCATCCAATCATCTTCGGCCGGAAGAATGATCCACAACCCTTCAGGATAGAAGAAGTTGATCTCGAATCCGACACCGGGAGACTGCCTCTTTATCTATATAGCTCCCGATCCAAGTACCTCATACAAAAATAGGGGTATGATCTAGAAACTACACCAGGCTTGAACTACGGCACTGGACGACGGCTACCTTTACAGTTTTCGGTCCTGGCTGGGAAACCACGGGATTACTACAACAAGACCAGACATGGGCTAGGTTATGTTACACCTGCAACAACCCCGGAGAGCTCCGATGAGGAGTGCGAATGTCACTCTCATTCGTCTGAGTCGCCCACTTCTGATTCAGACGTCAGTATTGGGAACGTGTTCAGGCAAGTCTGGTCCGTCAATATGGCATTTGCCGACGCCTACGAAAAAGATGAAGACATTCCTGAATTTCTTGAGTTAGAGCCGTGGGCACAACAACTAGATGCACAATGGGAGAAGCGGTTCGAACAAAGATAGCCTCCCACCGAAGATGAGATTGTACAAGTTGATCTCGGTGATGAGTCCTCTCCAAAGCCCATCTTCGTCAGCAAGAATCTGACAGACGAAGAGCGAGAATCGCTACTGCAACTCGTCAGAGAATACATCGACGTGTTCGCATGGAGCTACGAAGACATACCAGGACTGAACCCAGAGGTTGCACTTCACAAACTCAATATTCGGCCGGACACAAAACCAGTCAAGCAACAGCAACGACGGTTCCGTCCCGACATCATGAATGCCATTGAAGCTGAGGTCAACAAACTGATAGCTAGCAGCTTCATCCGCGAGGAACAACATCCAGACTGGGTCGCCAATATAGTACCAGTCCTCAAGAAGAATGAAAAGATTCGAATCTGCATCGACTTCCACAATCTGAACGAGGCATCTCCCAAGGATGAATTTCCCCTTCCTATCATAGACATCATGATTGACAACACCTGCGGCTTCGAACGTATGTCATTCATGGATGGTTTTTCGGATTACAATAAATCAAGATGTTCCCTGATGACGAAAAGCATACATCATTCCGAACACCAATTGGCACATACTGTTATACAGTCATGCCTTTCGGTTTGAAGAATGCTGGCGCCACCTATGAGCATCATCTTTAGAGACCACCTATGCAAGACAGTGTAATGCTACGTCGACGACAACACCGTCAAAAGCCGCTCTAAGGAGCATGATCTGAGGACAGTGTTCAACCTGATGCGAGCGCACAATTTGAAGATGAATCCCACAAAATCCTTCTTGGGCGTATCCAGCGGAAAGTTCTTGGGTTTCATCATTACTTCTCAGGGTATCCACATAGACCCTGAGAAGACAAAGGCAATCATGGAGATGGGTCCTCCGAAAAATCTCCGTGAACTCCGAGGCCTTCAAAGGAGGCTGGCTTACATCAGGAGGTTCATCTCTAATCTCTCCGGACGATGTCAGCCATTCACCCACCTCATTAAAAAGGGCATCTCATTTGTATGGAATGAAGAATGTCAGCGCGCCTTCGATAGCATCAAGGAATATCTGACGAACCCTCCAGTCTTAGTGGCCCCGGTCACTGGAAAACTATGCCTGCTCTATGTGCGAGCTATGGAGCATTCTCTCGGTGCTCTACTAGCACAAAACAATGATGCAGGCCTTGAGCAAGCTATATATTACCTCAGCCGAATGATGTTGGGGCTGGAGCATCGGTACACTGTCGTAGAAAAAGAGTGTCTTGCTCTGGTGTTCACCATTCAGAAGATGCGATACTACGTCACGGGACAAACCATCCATGTCGTATCAAGAGTCAACCCCCTCAGGGTCCTCATGACTAAGTCGGGTGCACTCAGCTCTTGCTTCGCTACCTGGGCGATATTACTGTCCCCCTACCACATGATCTTCGTCCCACAGAAAGTCGTTAAAGGTCAAGCTCTGGCAGACTTTTTAGCGTCTCATCCAGGTTCGGAGTCAACCAGAATAAACGAAGAGATTCCAGATGAGGTCGTCAATTCAAATGTGGCCTCTAATGATGCCATATGGAGAATGTTCTTCGACGGCGCTTCCAGAACTGGGCTCAAGGGCAACATCATCGCTGGAGTCGGAGTAGTGCTAATCTCTCCTTCCGGGCTGGTGATCAATCGGGCCTACTCCCTCACGGAGCCCAGTTCAAACAAAATGGCCGAGTACAATGCTTTAGTCATTGGCCTCCGACTAGCAAAAGAGCTGGGGGTAGGGTATATGGAAGCATACGGTGACTCGCAGCTAATTGTTAACCAGATTCGGGGTCATACGAAGTTCGTCATGAAGACATGATCCCCTATCACCAAAAAGCGATAGACATCATCTCGTCCTTGGAAGGGTTCTGCATAGAACATGTTCCCAGGCTCCAGAACATTGAAGCCGATGCCCTAGCAGGCCTTACCGCTTCCATAGCAGTTCCGAATCATGCTCATCATCGGGTTGACATAATAGGTCGTGAATTGGTCTGCCCCAAGAATAATGTTCAATTTGTGGAGAGTTACTCCACTCTGGCTGTTGACGAAGCACCAGACTGGAGACAGACGTTCATTGACTTCGTAGTCTACGACATCCTGCCAGAGAATCCGAAGGAAGCTACTTCTATCAGAAGATGTTCCCTCAGATTCTTCTACGATACAGAAACAAAAATGCTGTATCGGCGATCATACGATGGACTACTACTTCGGTGTCTGTCAAATACAGAAGCCAAAGAAGCTGTACGTGAAGCTCACGACGGCGTCTGCGGGGCCCATCAGCCTCGCCCGAAATTGCAAGACCGCCTTCGCCGAATGGGATATTACTGGCCCACGATGGTTGCCGATGCGATAGACTATGCACGAAAGTGCAAAGCCTGTCAAGTCCATACAAATTTCATTCACCAGCCATCCGAGTTTCTACATCCGACGGTGGCATCCTGGCCATTCGAGGCATGGGGAATGGACATCATTGGTCCGATCACTCCGCCTTCGTCCAGAGGACACTGCTTCATACTAGCAATCACAGATTACTTCTCCAAATGGGCAGAAGCTGTTCCGCTCACAGAAGTCAAGACTTCAAATATGATCAGCTTCCTCAAGCATCACGTCATCTATCGCTTTGGACTTCTCCGAAGTATCATCCACGACAACGGTCCACAGTTCGTAAGCTACGCCTTCTATCGATTTTACGACAAATACCGAATCCAGAATAATTCTTCAATGCCGTACAATCCGGCAGCGAATGGGTTGGCAGAAACGTTCAATAAAACTATAATCAAGCTGCTCAAGAAGTTCGTGTCCTCCAACAAATGCGACTGGAATGAGAAGCTTGGCGAATGCTTACGGGCGTACCGTACTACAGTACGGACGGCCACTGGGAAGACACCATTCTCTCTGGTATATGGTAGCGAGGCAGTTATCCCATTAGAGACTCAAATCCCCTCACTCCGCATCGCTCTCACCTACCGACTAACGATGGATGGTAACCGCCATCGTCGACTACAAGAGTTAGAGGCCCTGGATGAGAAGCGCCTATTAGCTCAACAACGAATCGAGCTATACCAAGCACGTATCTCGGAAGCTTTCAACAAGAAGGTGAAAATCAGAACATTCTAAGTGGACAATCTCGTTCTGGCAGTACGGAGGCCGATGGTTGTGACTCACAAAACTGTCGACAAATTCTAGCCAAAGTAGGAAGGCCCAATCATCATCGAGGCCGTATTCTCCAATGGAGCTTATTGCCTCGTGAAACAAAATGGAGACTTGCTCATGTTGCCCATCAACGGCAAGTTTCTAAAGAAGTATTATGTCTGAAATGACATCCTCCAAATTTTCCAGTGTGTTGAGTTATGTACCCTCTGGTACCGCTGAACTCACATTCTGACTCTAAATTTCCCAGGGTGTTGAGTTATGTACCCCCCGGTACCGCTGAACTCACATTCTGATTCCAAATCTTCCAAATTGTCGAGTTATGTACCCTCTGGTATCGCTGAACTTACATTCTAAACTCCAGATCACCCAGCTTGATTGAGTCATGTACCCTTCGGTACCGCTGAACTCACATTCTGACTCCAAATTTTCCAGCTTATTGAGTCATGTACCCCCTGGTACTGCTGAACTCACATTCTGACTCCAGATCTCCCAGATTATTGAGTTATGTACCCGCAAGTACCGCTGAACTCACATTCTGGTCACTACAATTGAATCTATATCGCATCTTTTAGGTAGTAAGTCATGTATGATCATACCTCTGAACTTTTCTCCTAAAAGAGCTCCCCCCTCATGATCCAATACCTGCACTTTTAGTGCATAAACAGGGTAACAGATCCACAAATTTCCTGAAACAACCACGTCGATGCTACCTCTGAGTTGTTTCCCTTCCATCAAAAACAAATCGCCCCTCACGTAGAACTTCCATGTCCTCATTACCTCTGAGTTGTTCTATGTACCCCTTCATGGTGTCCACTCCTACCATGTCCTCATTACCTCTGAGTAGGAAGATTCCATCAAAGAAACCCTTATATTTACCATGTCCTCATTACCTCTGAGTAAGTATGTTGGTTTTTCTCTTGACTTATTTTCCGTACCCAAGACCGGAGTATGCCAAGGATAGTAGGTCCAGAAAAAGTCCCTCATTAGGGCAATTACTACAAGCAAAGAAGGGAGCAAAGGTATTCCGTTTATTCAAAATCAGTTACATTTACATGACTACATCTCATGAGCAAGCCAGAAAAGTTCTCCATCGTTTTATTCAGACAAGAAAGAAAAAAAAGGATTACATTGATATCCAAAAGAAGCGGAACACAAGCTTCAGCTAAAGACAGAAAGAAATATCAAGACAAAATACAGACATGTCATAGAACCCACAAATCCTAGTTACGACGACGCATACACCATTCCCTCAACCATTTTTCATATGAAGGATCTATTTGAGTGAGATCCTCGTCCAGAGTAGGAGGATCAGAACTCCCAATGCTACCACCTTCAGACTGGGGCTCCTCTCTTACAGCAACTTCAACGTTGGGAGTGTTTCCCTCCCTATAGACGCCAGCTCTTCTTTTTATTCCTCCATTTTTGGTATCACCTCCTCCTTAACAAGCGATGACTCTTGTTTAATGAAAGAAGACGGCAGCTCCTCCTTCACAATGATCTCAGCCTTCGGCAGGGATGCTACAAGAATCAAAGATAAAGGAAACAAAGTTAGAAGATGGCCAGGGCATTATGCGGCCCAGTCCAGATGAGTTTATGCGACCCTGTGTGAGGGGGTTTCATGCGGGGCTTATGCGGCTCTGTTCGACAGGTTATTATGCGGTTCAGTTCGCGAAGTGCTTATGTGGCTACTAGATAAAATCCCATGCGGCTCGGACATGGGGTATACCCCCATACGGCTCGGACGCAGGATATACATACGGCCCATACAATTTGAACAGTTCGATGGAGACGAGGGACGCATTAAAGACGTGTACATAAAGCATACAACAGAGCCGTCTTTGTTAGAGTTTCGAAGTATATGATCCGCCCAAACCTTCACCAGCAATGGTGGGGTGAACGTCGGGGTGAACTTCAGGCGCCGTGGCTGACGAAGAAGCCACTCCCTTACCCTTCGCCGCGGCCTTGGAAGACTAGGGGGCCATCGTTGATGGATAAGAAGAGAAGGAGGACGAAGATAGCAACCTAGGGCAAGACGAATTGAAGACAGAAGAAAGTAAAGAAGTCTCTCTGACCAAAAATGTTCCTATTTATAGGCAGAAGGAAGGGGGGACGCTTCGATCCGCATGCTGCAGAAAAACAAAATCGACTCTTCAGTCATCGAGGAAAATCCGGATATTTAAAACCGACCCTTGGGATCCTGCCCCAAAAGGCGGCTTTAAATCCAAAGCAAATCAAAAGCAATTAATGAGACGCACACGTGGCAGGAGTCGCACACGTGGCAGAGAGTCTATGCGGCCAGACAGTCCATGCGGCTAGGAAGTCTATGCGGCTAGGAAGTCCAAGCGGCCAGGAAGTCCATGCGGCTAGAACATCCTATGCGGCCAGAAAAGTTTACATAGCCATGCTTCTTATTCAAAGTATTTCAATTTTGCAAATTCAAAACTTTGAAGGGGGTCTTGTAGAAGCATGGAAAATAACAAGAAAAGCCCATGCGGCTCAAACAGAAAGAGCCTCATGTGGCTCAGGAATCCGTTAGACATTCATGCGGTTCAAAAGTCTTTTAAAGCCTCATGCGGCCCGGATAGTTCCATGCGGCTCAGGAAGGAGCCACGTGACCCTAAGCAGTTTGCCTTTACAGCTGGCCATAAAGTACTGCCTCATTAAATGACCTGACGGCAGCTCTGACAGAAAGACGAAGCGACAACTCTGACAAAAAGTTGCAATGATGACCCTGACATGATGGCGTGCTCCTAGGGAAAAGAAGAAAATCTTTTATAGCTGGCATGATCCACCAAGTCCCAAGCTCCCTATGCGGCTGCCACTCCTATGCGGCTGTCACCCCTATGCGGTTGCTCTCTTTATGCGGTTGCCCTCTTCATGCGGTTGCTCTCTTCATGTAGCTGCCCCCTTCATGCGGCTGCCACATTCATGCGACTGTCCCCTTCATACGGCTGTCACCTTCATGCGGTTGCCTCCTTCATGCGGCTGCCCCTTTTATGCGGCCGCCACTCTCATGTGGCTGCTTCCTTCATGCGGCTGCCCCCTTCATGCAGCCGCCACTCTCATGCGGCTGCCCCCTTCAAGCGGCTCTTTCAGGACGTCCCACTCACGACAGTTGAGACACGTGGCGGTCCTCATGACAGTTGAGACACGTGGCGATCCTCATGACAGTTGAGACACGTGGCGATCCTCATGACAGTTGAGACACGTGACGGTCTTATCCCCTCGGAGTTATGGCTGCTAGCAAATCATAACAACCCAGATTTGTTATAATCATCAAAATTACTCGAATCAAATCAGATTTGTTATAATTAAGCAAATTGAACACGTGACGGGAGATCCGAGCTTGTCATGACAAATTATGAAGATTTATTGCAATCAGCATTAATTGCCCATACGGATTTGGCACAATCAAAAACTAACTGCCTAGATTTGTTGCAATCAAGATTAATGGTCCAGATTATTGGCCGCCGACTTTTCAAAGGAGAATCATTGCAAACCCTAATGATCACACCCCCACTTCTATAAATAGCAAGGTGTCATTCCCTTGCAAACCCTGGGGGGGAAAAGAGAGGAGAAAAAGAGCACAGAAGAGCGCAAAGAGACTCTCTCCACCCGGCTGGACATACAGAGAGACAAAGGCACGCACAGAGGATTCTTCCCACGCATCCCGAGAGTATTCCTTTATCAGAGCCAAGGCTACGTCCGATCGTCCAAGGAGTAAGGCAGAGCTGCCGTCGCTTTCCCGAGCCTCTACCGTCACCCCCAGAATCAAAAATAAACAATCGTACTTAGATTTTTGTACCTAGGTTTTCGTCCCTATGCTTTCTTTGTACGAGCGAATTTGTATTATGAGTCTAAGTTCAGTCCTCCTATATAATTATTCTGTACTTTTACAATCAATGGCAAACAATGGCCCACCTTGGGAGCGAGTAAAGACTGCTGGAGTCAGGCCAAAGCAGTTCAGGAAGTTCTTCGCCCTCAGGGACGGGTCGGCTTCCAACAGATACGCCGTAGGAGCAAAATTCAATTTTTCTTCAGAAGCCTCGCCATCGACAGTGAGGTTCGCCTTCTTCTTCATGCTCTCCTTGGGTGTCATGAGAGTGAATGAGGATGAAAGTTTGCAACCTCATACCCATATATACAGTGAAGGTCGGCTCTCGCCGACACTTCGTCTTCCCAATAAATGGGTGCGTAACACTTAACAAAGGAGAAAAGAAAAAGATGTTTCGAAAAAAAGCGCTCCTTAAATAGGTTCATCGTTGGAAATGAACCGAGTATTTAATGCTCTGTTCGGTCAGGTTGCGCGACACTCATATTATGCTGCACTCAGCTAGCGCGGCCATCAGGTTGTACAACAATCATGTTGTGTCGCATCTTGCCGCGCAACATGTCAAAATTGCACCAAAAAATACAGCACAAATTTCAAAGTATCGCGTAATATGTGTCAACATCAACCAAACCCTAAAAAGGACAGGCGCAAGTTATGAGTTGCACCCCACTCTAAAAAGAGTGGGTGTACGACGTCAGGAGCCGGCCAAACCATAATAAACTAGTCAAAGATCGGGTCTATGATCAAATGATTACCTTCCATGGACGGATTGGCCATCTTTCGACGTGACGAGGGCGTAGCTTGCCATTACTGTCGATCGAAGCTCTCAAAGATCGGAAAGAAGGAGAAGGAGATAGGGTTCCTCTCAAGCAATCCTAAAATAATATGAAAAATAAAAGGCCCAAAGTGTACGGCTGTTTATAGCCCAAACAGTTACGAAATCTATACAGAAGAATCGGGCTCGAGTTGACTGGCATAACTCAGACAGTAAAGTGGCACAATCTAAACAAAACTAGCATAATTCAAAGTATTTTAAAACATTGAAGTATTTTCAAGTTTCGAAAACTTTGAATGGGATCTTGCAGAGGCTAAAAATTAAGTTGCGCCACCCATTAAAGTGTTTGATCTTCGGATGTCGCCAAATTATTATGTTGTGCCAAACTATCAAGTTGCGAAGCATCAGGTTGCGCCAATATCTGGTTACGCTGGAGTCAGGTTGCACGAGCGCCACATGGCACACTTCCTCGAGAAGCTGTAATGGCGTCATCATTGCCTGACAAACTGACAGTACGGAGATTAAGGAAAATCCATTCGAATCCCACGCAACGCGGCGCTCGAGAAGATTTTATCAGCATGTAATTAATGCTGACAGCTGGTTCGCACAAGACATTGTGTGACACGAGAATTAATTAGTATATCATAGAAGACCCAGTCAAAGGCGCCAGTTGTTGAGTTACGCTCATGCGCAGCCTGGCTAGTTGGCGCCACTTGATCAACTCCTATTTTTAAAGTAGGGTGACGTAGCGCACAAGCCACCAACATCGCAGAGCGTGCTCACTACACTGCCCACGACCACGTGCATCTTAATCAAATGATGCCACACGTCCATAGCAGTTAGTGCAACCTCTCGCGTAAGTCGGAATATTGCGCCCACGTGCAACCTGATGAAGCTTGCGCAGGATAGTCAAACAGTGTTCAAAACAGAGTGATGTGGCATACAAGCCACAAACTTCATAGAATGTGTCCACTACACTGCCTACGACCATACGCATCTCAATCAAACGATGTCATGCATCCACAATAGTTGGTACAACCGTTCGCGTTAGTGAACAGGAGGTACGCAACCTGAAGCGCGTGCAACCCAGAATAACTGCTAAACAGTTATTTCAAGAACTCTATAAATTGAGTTTCAAATCAATCCAAAAGGATCAAGAGTGATCATAATCTCCTGCTAAAGTGTTGTTGTATCCTCCAGAGGCTCGTGTCTTCGATATCACATCGTCCAAGGGATAAAGTTATCGTCTTTTGATCAGATTCCTATAGTTGTACTTCCCCAGAAATCAATTGTACTCTTGTACCCTTTTTTCTAAGTTTGTAAAAAAAAAATTCTTGTAAACATGGGTTTGTAGAACTTATTTAGAATTGTTTTATGTCTTTAAATTCTGAATTGGTGTTTGTGACTCCGCATTTATTTCAGTCTATCTATTTCCATATTTATCTTTATTATTTCGTGCTTATCTTCCTTAGATTCATGTGATTGAGTTATGATTATATTCCTCCGTACGGAGATAAAATGTTATATTATTGTGACTTCGATATTATATGTTCTAGATGACCTATACATCGTTCTACCATCAATTCTGCGGAGTAGGCTGGACGTAGCCACGTACTCGTGTCCCTAAATAGGGTGCGGGTCGTGACACAAATAAGTGTCCAAAACATCTATAATATACATCCATAATTCTAACTAAACTACTATGAGACTATAAAAAAATAACTGTGAAAGATAGAATGAGAAGTCATCATCAATCGCTACCTGAAATCTCGAATGTAATCCCCCAATATCCTATATCAGATCTCAGCAAATACCTGAATGAAAACCAAGTCCTCAGAGGGATGTAGCAAGATACATAATATACATGCCGAAATGAAGTACAGCAAATGACATGTGAAAGAAGTAACATGTGATCCAGTAATAAACAGGGGATCAAGAAAATAATCTGGTGATCCAATAACACTACAACTAGGCAGAGTATCTAGTCTGTGTGAAATGCACTTGAGGATAATGTTTGACGAATAGCGCTGTATCTAAGGGGTACATGTGCAGTGGTCTGAGTCACCAGCTGCACAACATCAAATCATAAAATAAAATAGGCTACAAGTAGCCCCTCCGTCTAGTGACCGTCCTCCCTATCTAATGATATTGTCTGTCCCGCATCCATGATACGTCTAGTTCGATAAGTCCAGAAGTCCAGTCAATATGTACACAGAAAATCCATCTTCCAGTAAATATCCAAAGATCATAACCGAGTCTTCTATATGCCATGCAATGTGACTCTATGTATAATATTTATGTATCAGCAGGTATAATCATGTAAGTATACAGATGAGAGCAGGTGAACCATGTAACAGTATATCCAAAGTAAACGATTGATATGGAATACAAGCAAGTAAATACTGTAAATCTAAAAGGCAAGGTATACTTTCCTGGAGTTTGTCCAAACTGTGCTGAGACTGCAGTACCAAAGTCTAACCAACTATCCATGAGCCATTGGACCATACTCCATGCAAATATTTATCAACCCAAATTACAAACAAATAAATATCACACACAAAAATCAACGTATGAGTAATAACTCCTACAAAGCGAGCATGGGTAATTCTAGTCGCGTATTACCTTATGTTATCTAAAACACTTGTTAATTATATCGTCTAGAACTAGGTCAATAGTCTCTGTAATCATTATTGTTAATAATATGAATTACAAGTTGTAGGTCTGAAATATGTTTGTACCTCGTTATTCGTATAGAAAAATCTATGACACATAAATTGAGACAAGATAATCAACTTCAAGTTTAACAATCTTATCTTGGAGATCCACATGGTCACCTTGTTAATTTTAGCAATTTGAGATCACTGGAATTGACTGATCTCAGATTCGACGTACGGATTCCGAAATACGAACATAATAATAATAAAATATAATTAATAGTGATACATAAAAGAAAAATACAATAGACGTCGTCAAATGATGAAACAAACATCACCAATGTGTCCAGAATGGTCAAATTAGCTCGGATGGCCTACCCATAAGTTTAATTTTGGACACATGAGTAAAACAATAATTTTTGGTCAAAACGATGTCCACAGTTGGACCCATTTTCCACCGAAAAATATATCGGGATAAAAGTCCTCTAAACCTAGAATACTATATGTCTACGAGTCCAGAATGACGATAAAAACCCAACGGTATATCCAGAATTAGATTTCGATGAGCAGATCTTAAAATGACCCGAATTGTGGGACCCAATTTGTACTGAAATACGTGTCGGGGCCATGTTGCTCCTGAAGAACAGGTAGGTAACTCTAGAGGGGGGGTAAATAGAGTTTAGAACAATAATGGCCAAATAAAAAATAACTCTTTTCACCAACAATAAATAATCTGAGTAATAAATACGAAAATGGAAAGATTAAGAGAACATACGCAAACACAGTAGAATTTTAACCTGGTTTTCCTCGTGGAGGACTAGTCCAGGCCTGAGAACTCTAGCTCTGGATTAAATCCACTATTTATGAAATAGTAGTTATATCCCGTGCCTTTTCTTCAGAAGAGCACGTCAACTTATTACAAAGATCGCTGTAGCGATGCTTGAAAATTTTCAAACGACTTTCTTGACTCTTGCACAAACTTCTAATTGAATAGCACTGAGCACTTTTAGGCTTAGGAAGCTTGTGGCTAGTAGATGAGAAGGTTAAGGCTTGTATGAGGCTTATAGAGAAGAGAAGAAAATTGGATGAATGAAAATGAGAGAATTCAAGGTCTATTTGTAATAGTTGGGATAGGCAGAATTCTGGCCCGAACTCTGTCTCCATAGGATAGAATGTTCATATGGGCTTTGTGGGCTAGTTTTGGTTTAGTGGAGCTTTGGGTTTGTTTGGGAATGAGGTATAAGCCATGAATACCCAGTGCTACTCAGTTTATATTTTACTAGACTCAATAAATGTAAAATAGTATAGACTCTGAAAATGAGTACGCTGCAGGAGAGAGATGACGTCCATCTTGTACTGAGTTCTGTCTTGATGTGTCATATTAAATTATGACAAGTATCATATTATCAATTTGTCAATATTTGGTTGACTGTGATCCAGTTTGGATCAACAATCTCCCCTATATTGATAATTGACAAAAAAGATATTTGTATATTCAATGTTCATACCTGGACACAAATTGAAAGGAGTAGACGAGCATAGAATGCAGTAGCTCCTCCATAAACATAGCTTCCCCGTAGACAAAAATGCCTTATCCTGATATACAGTATCTACTCCAAAACATAGATATCACACAATACCGTGCTTGGTGACGAGCGCACGACCGGCTCCACAACAAAGATAATTGTTGTACTTTGAACAACCTCTTTACAACTCTTGAACACCAAAAGACTCTAGATCGAAATAGATATTACTGGCTTTTGGCTAAGAGGAGTATAGGTGTGATATGAAAACTTTTGATCTGGTGAAAACACTTATTGAATAGAGAAGAAAAGATGAAGAATGAATGAGTGATTTGAAATGAAAAACTCTCTCCTATTTATAGGTGTTTTCTGGGACCGAACTCGGGCAGAGTTCTGATGCAAAGATTTCGGATATGAACGTTGCATGCAGATTTGGAGGCAACCAATATTTGAATTCAAACAGACCGAACTCGGGAAGAGTTTGGACCGAACTCGGGCCGAACTCGGTTTGAGTTATGTCTAGGAAAATATTGATTATTTGTTAAATTCTGTTGCAAAAATGAAATTAAACTTTTTGGTATATGGAATATGAATAGGTAGGCTTTATAGAAAAGTGGACTGAGATTAACCTAAGCCAGTATTACCTAGTCGATCTTACAATTTATGACGTAGACTCAATAAAGATAAAATACATAACAAATTGTAAAATAACTCGGACTGGATTCCAATGAAGGTAATCTTCAGACAGATGATGTATGTGCTTGATGATGCAATAGTACGATGCTTGTTGATATTGATTTTACACGTCCTGAAATGATTAGCAGCAGTTCGTATATTTTGTGTATTGACTTAAGTTCATGTCGATTATTAAAATCGGGTGTAACCATGGAATGGACCAACAATCTCTCCCATTTTGATAATTGACAAACTTGAGTCTATAACAAAATATATCTAAAAAATAGAACAAATAAAATGTACCTAAAAAAAATGGTTTGTTTTGGATTGTACTCTTTCTCTGATTTTTTTAATTTTTGTGGTATGTACTCTTTCTCCTCTTTGTCAATATAAAAATGACTTTGGCTCCCCCGTAATATGTGAAGCCAAAAATAAACAGACAAAGTGAAGCTAAAGATATAACCAAATAATAACAGTTCCACACAGAGTAAAAAAATAACTAGTACTGAAAATATTATGCATAAAACTGACGGAAAGATACAATCATTATCATAAAATGCTAATAAGCTGTCTAACTAAACATTTTAGACAGAAGAAAATAAAAACTACATCATAGATAGATCATCAGCTAACAGCCTATCCACTATCCACCAGCTCAAGTCCGCATCACATAGTGGGGTCGTCACCGCCAGGAGCATCCGGAGGAAAGTAAGCAGCAGTATGATCGAAGTAAGGGAAAGTCGCCTCATCTCTGAACCTGGGTCCTGGGAAGCCTGGGTGAGGAAGGATGGTCACTGGATGTGATGGGTCCTGGGAGAGACTCTAGTGGAGATCAGCAATGCCATTCCGCAACACCTGAACCTTGGTGATGTGGCAAAACTCTGAGACGAGGTAGCTCTGATGACGTTGCACAGAGAGAGCAACAAAGTCATCAAATCGTTGATAAAATCCTGGGTCAAAACCCGGAACAGGGGCTGGAGCAGTAGCATCAGGAGGAGGAGCCTCAGCGTCAGCATCTGGAGCAGGCTGAGCTCCAGGAGGCAGAGATGGAGTCGGGTATCGACGAGATCTGCTGAGTTCTTTGGCTGTGAAGGAGTAGGCACAGGTTTGTAGATCGATTTCAAACCTTCAAAAGATAAAGGCCAAGTGCATGGGATAGACCAGGTTGTAGTGCACCGTCCCGCTCAGTCAATCGGAGGAATCGAAAAGCCGACGGCATTCGGACTTAGCCTTGCAACGGCTACTCGAAGACATCGCTCGGTCGAGGCGACCGCTCGCTCAGATGGGGTAGTTTCGGTGAACTTGCCTCATCTTAGCCTTTACATAATAAAACGCATGTTTTCAACTTGCACAAGTAGGCTTAATAATAAAAGAGATGAATCTACATAGCTAAAGGGAATAATCTCGACGGGTCGAATGGAGTTAGAATATGGAAAGGTCCAACGGTTGGCTTAGAGTTGGTGAACGGCGTGCTTTAAAAATGACACTCGATCCTTCATCTCGCGGCTTGGGAGAAGGAAAGTTGGTTTGAGTTGTAGAAGTTATGAACGTTGCCTAAGTCATAGGCGTTGCCCGCATAAATGCTTCAAAAAGCATGCACGGTCCTGTCGTCCAAGGCTTGGCATAGCCTTGGCTTGCCCCATGAGTTAAGTTGCGTTGCACAGCTTGTGCCATAAGTCTAGGCACCCAAATGACTTGGTCGTTCAAAGTTGAACGCGTGCACGGCACGTTCCATCGAGGCAAGGCTTGACGCGGCCTTTGCTCGTTAAGTTGTAGGCTTGAGTAAGTTAGGCAAAGTTATGTCGGTCGACCTAAGTCATTCCAAGTGATGTTCCGCTTATTCTATGGTTGTCAGGTTAAATAGTCCTACGATCCCAAGGCCCGTCATATAAAGTATGACTTGGGCGATAACGTCGCGTAGATCGGAAGTCGGCTTAAGGCACGGTGCACGGACTTATTGTCTAGGGCATGAACCACGGTTGATTGAATGAGTTTTGGAGAAAGGATTATTGAATAGGCATTGAGTTGAATGAAAAGATATGGTAACATGGAAAGAATGCTCGCGACCGTGGGTCGTCGAGGGGTCTCAAATAATAGAAAGAATGCTCGCGACCGTGGGTCGTCGAGGAGTCTCAAATGATAGAAGGTTTGATCTTAGTTTTGGGAAAGAGATGATAACACTGAGAGTGCAATGACTATGTGAGACGTCAGTTTGAGTGAAGGGTCTTGCATAGTCATTGGACAACTTGTCGATAAGGTAGAGTTTCCCCGCACGGCATCCCGTGGTGCCACGGGACCGATGCGGCTTAAGGAAACACGGTGGTAGCTGTGCTGGCTCGACAGCACCGGGTCAGTCGGGGACTTCCAGGGGGCTAGCTACCTTCCGCTGGAAGGGTCCCGACCGACTGCAAGCTACGTGTCCAGGTATAGCTTGTTATGCTAGTGATCCCATATAGATAAGTCGGCATGGGCGGCGATCCGCGTATATGCCTTTGGACTGAGTCGAGTATTAGAAGAAGTGAATCAAGTGTCGAGTCGAAGGCGTGCTCGATCAGAAGACAATGTTTGGGCCTAAGATTTGGCTGCAACGAAGACACCGTGCTTTGGCACGAGATGTGGCATCGAGTCCTATATTGTCGGCATATAAGTTGTATGGTTATGGTTGAGTTATTTGAGTTTAAGTCAGAAAACTGCCGTAAGGCAAAGTTGGTCGAGTAACCCTTAGTTCACAAGTGGATGGGTCAGTTGGTGATCAAAGTAGCAAGGGCCACGAGGCGACGATATGAACGAGTCTCATTGAGTTACGAGGCACGGCCTCAGCAAGGGTTTATAGCACGGTCACATGGAAGTAGAGCCTCGTCGCGTAGTTGCGTCTCTGATTTCAAGCCGTAAGGCAAACACGACTCGATAGGTTAACGTTATTGGCACAAGAAGGGTTTTGAGGCAAGGTATGAGTTAACGTTGAATGTTGACGCAAGCACGGGATGGTCTAGCGACACAGAATAGGCCAAGGCGTCGGTCCTAAATCTGATCCTAAGGCAAGACTAGAATGACAATTGAAAAGAAGTGACTAAGTTGCACAAAAGTAAATCAAACATGTTAGATTTGTATGGGTGGGCGAGGAGCTCATTCCACCAGTACAGTTGAATACTGACACCCACATAGTTTTCATGTGCAGGCACAGGTAGAAGCTCGTGGCGCGGAGCTCGCTTGGATGCGTCGAGGTACGGAGTTCCTTGGCGATTCGAAGCACACGACCGCATGGAGTAAAGACTTATACAGGACATAATGTATGGACGTCACCTTCCGAAGCTTCCACCGGCTCAAGACTTATAACTGAGAGATGAGAGAGAGCTGAGTGACTCGTAAATGTGAGATGAGTGAGCTTGAGTGATTGTAATATTGGCCTTGCGCCCCACTGTAACCTTTGTTTCAATATCAATAAAAGAGTTTCTTCTGAATGACTTGTGTTTGTTCTAATTTCTGCTGCTATTATTCAATGTCTCTGCACGGGACTTCTGTGCGACGACCCCGTCGCAGCCGCTGAAATCGGTCGTTATGTTACCCGCCTTGCACGAATGCAATCTAGGTTCGTGTGGCATCACGCCTTAGCGAGGACGATCGCTCCTACAGGAGCGGGGCGTGACATAATGGTATCAGAGCATGACTTTACGTCCTTGGACTACCGATTGAATTCTTTAACTCGTTGTTTCCGCGAACTCTGTTGCTTCTGCAAGTTGATATCGTTGGTGCGCTCTCGCTCAATTATCCCACGGGATGTCCATACAATAAGTCTAACTATTTTGTAAAACATAGGAAAATAGTTTTTGATAAGAAACAAAAGATGGTTTGCGTAAGCACGGTTGGCTAAGTCGGGCTGGACATATACACCAAAGTTGCGTCGACCTTAGAAAAGTCGAGCGTGGGAATTGAATAGTGTCGAGCAAGAATGAGTTAAACTCGATTGAGTAAAGTGAGTCGACTATCGATAAGGGTGCTATCGAGCGACGATATCGTCGGTGCGATATAGGTGAGCGTGCCGGGAAATTGAGGAATGGTTCGAACGAAAAATTTAAAGAAGTAGATTTTGATTCGAATGATAAGTTGATGAATTGTTGAATGACTTCATCCCTGAGTGGTGTATGCGATAGCCTCAGGGATGTCGATCGAATTATTGAGGAAATTGATGTTATGAATGATTCGAGGGATAATGATCGAACTTAAAGTTGAATGTCGAGGAGATTATCCAGTCGGACAATAGCATCATTCGTACGACTCAAAATTTTGTTGCAAAGAAAGATCGTCAGGTTACACATATCGTCGATGGTATCGAGGCATATCAAAGATCGATATACGATAACTCGGGGGTACTCTGACTCGGCAAAAAATGATCGTGCAAGTGTTATTGTTCGGTTGGATGCTATACTTAGGATTTTGATTGAGATGAATGTTGGATGAAAGTGATCGTGTCTTGATGGTTACGCGAATAACCACAACAACGACATTCTTGTCTTACGCGAGCGTAACTCCAGCCTCGCACATGCGTCACATCGGATTTGAGGCGATCGTTTCGTGTGAGCGCTGACATGATGATTCATGTCGCGGGAATGATCGAACTCGGAAAAATCAGGATGCGGCAACTTTGATTGTCTCGACTTGTTGGCTTGATGCGAAGGAAAATTCGAGGATGCGAGTACTTGCGATTGATAAATGAATGAAACTTGAGGATTGAGCAGGTCTAATCTGCGTATCGAGAATGAACTAGTCTAGACGCAAAACAAGAGTTACGTCCCGATGAGGATGATTATCCCGCGGGAGCGTGCATGGTGATTCATGCCCACCATGGGTAATCTGAATCGCGTGAGATCGGGGCACAACATATTGTTAAGCTAGACGATCTCATGATCAAATGCGTGAATTGGGATGAATGACTTAGGGAATATGAAATATGAATTGTGGTTTAGCGGTGGATTGTGTCGTAGCATGCTTGACTTGAAAAGGATTGATAGGTGGATTATGTCGAACGTGTGCGAGGGATAGACTATACAAAATGGCTTGATGAACAAGCGATACGTTCTTGTTGAGTATTGGTTGAACGTGAGTTATCGTAGGATGGCTTTGCTGAATGACTCGGACCCCGTACGATGAATGTTGAGATGTGTGTAGGAAATCTATGCTCGAAGTTTAGAAGTCGGAGTGATGCGAGCTTGGGTAGAAAATCTCGTACTATCAATTTGGTTTGACCGTAGGATGGGGTCAATGTTGATATTGTTGTTTGGGAACTATGATTCCAATACTGACGGAAAGACATAGCCTAGCGGTTACGCAGACGTCCGAGTACGAAGTGGTAGGATTGTAGAGGCACCACTTGCGAGCTCGGTTGACATGCTCGTATATCAGGGACGCCCAAATATGTGCACGATCCGACTCGAGTAGTGATGGGGGATTCTCTATCACGAGGCTTGGTTGAAATGCATGTATTTTGGGGATGCCTGGAATATGTGCACGATCCAACTAAGTGATACGTTGAATCAAGTTAGACTTGAGGAACGGGGAAGTGTCGAGGATTTGATATCGTAAGCTTGGAAGAAAGGATTGAGGGTAGCACGAGCGTGGCTCGGATTTGAGAGAATGCATAGGAGAAGTGTGCGCGAGAGTCGTTGAACGTTCGAGTGGTAAGTCAAGGAGTAAGTACTCTGTTAGTTTTGAGGACAAAACTTTTTCTGAGTGGTGTATGATGTAGTGCCCCGTCCCGCTCAGTCAATCGGAGGAATCGAAATGCCGACGGTATTCGGACTTAGCCTTGCAACGGCTACTCGGAGACATCGCTCGGTCGAGGCGACCGCTCGCTCAGGTGGGGTAGTTTCGGTGAACTTGCCTCATCTTAGCCTTCACATAATAAAATGCATTTTTTTTAACTTGCACAAGTAGGCTTAATAATAAAAGAGATGAATCTACATAGCTAAAGGGAATAATCCCGACGGGTCGAATGGAGTTAGAATATAGAAAGGTCCAACGGTTGGCTTAGAGTTGGTGCACGGCGTGCTTTAAAAATGACACTCGATCCTTTATTCCGGGGCTTGGGAGAAGGAAAGTTGGTTTGAGTTGTAGAAGTTATAAACGTAGCCTAAGTCATAGGCGTTGCCCGCATAAATGCTTCATAAAGCATGCACGGTCTTGTCGTCCAAGGCTTGGCATAGCCTTGGCTTGTCCCATGAGTTAAGTTGCGTTGCACAGCTTGTGCCATAAGTCTAGGCACCCAAATGACTTGGTCATTCAAAGTTGAACGCATGTACGGCACGTTCCATCGAGGCAAGGCTTGACGCGTCCTTTGCTCGTTAAGTTGTAGGCTTGAGTAAGTTAGGCAAAATTATGTCGATCGACCTAAGTCATTCCAAGTGCTGTCCCGTTCATTCTGCGCTTCTCAGGTTAAATAGTCCCACGATCCCAAGGCCCGTCATATAAAGTATGACTTGGGCAATAGTGTCGCGTAGATCGGAAGTCGGCTTAAGGTACGGTGTACGGACTTAGTGTCTAGGGCATGAACCACGGTTGATTGAATGAGTTTTGGAGAAAGGATTATTGAATAGGCCTTGAGTTGAATGAAAAGATATGGTAACATGGAAAGAATGCTCGCGACCGTGGGTCGTCGAGGGGTCTCAAATGATAGAAAGAATGCTCGCGACCGTGGGTCGTCGAGGAGTCTCAAATGATAGAAGGTTTGATCTTAGTTTTGGGAAAGAGATGATAATACTGAGAGTGCAATGACTGTGTGAGACGTCAGTTTGAGTGAAGTATCTTGCATGGTCATTGGACAACTTGTCGACAAGGTAGAGTTTTCCCGCACGGCATCCCGTGGCACCACGAGACTGATGCGGCCTAAGGAAACACGGTGGTAGCTGTGCTGGCTCGACAGCACCGGGTCAGTCGGGGACTTCCAGGGGACTAGATACCTTACGCTGGAAGGGTCCCGGCCGACCGCAAGCTACGTATCCAGGTATAGCTTGTTATGCTAATGACCCCATATAGATGAGTCAGCATAGGCGACGATCCGCATATATGCCTTTGGACTGAGTCGAGTATTAGAAGAAGTGAATCAAGAGTCGAGTCGAATGCGTGCTCGGTCAGAAGACAATGTTTGGGCCTAAGATTTGGCTGCAACGAAGACACCGTGCTTTGGCACGAGATGTGGCGTCGAGTCCTATGTTGTCGGCATATAAGTTGCATGGTTATGGTTGAGTTGTTTGAGTTTAAGTCAGGAAACCGCCATAAGGCAAAGTTGGTCTAGTAATCCTTAGTTCACAAGTGGATGGGTCAGTTGGTGATCAAAGTAGCAAGGGCCGCGAGGCGGCGATATGATCGAGTCTCATTGAGTTGCGAGGCACGACCTCAGCAGGGGTTTATAGCACGGTCACATGGAAGTAGAGCCTCGTCGCGTAGTTGCGTCTCTGATTTCAAGCCGTAAGGCAAACACGACTCGATAGGTTAACGTTGTTGGCACAAGAAGGGTCTTGAGACAAGGTATGAGTTAACGTTGAATGTTGACGCAAGTACGGGATGGTCTAGCGACACAGAATAGGCCAGGGCGTCGGTCCTAAAATTGATCCTAAGGCAAGACTAGAAAGACAATTAAAAATAAGTGACTAAGTTGCACAAAAGTAAATCAAACATGTTGGGTTTGTATGGGTGGGCGAGGAGCTCATTCCACCAGTACAGTTGAGTACTGACACCCACACAGTTTTCATGTGCAGGCACAGGTAGAAGCTCGTGGCACGGAGCTCGCTTGGATGCGTCGAGGCACGGAGTTCCTTGGCGATTTGAAGCGCACGGTCGCATGGAGTAAAGACTTATACAGGATATAATGTATGGACGTCGCCTTCCGAAGCTTCCACCGGCTCAAGACTTGTAACTGAGAGATGAGAGAGAGCTGAGTGACTTGTAAATGTGCGATAAGTGAGCTTGAGTGATTGTAATATTGGCCTTGCGCCCTACTGTAACCTTTGTTTCAATATCAATAAAAGAGTTTCTTCTGAATGACTTGTGTTTGTTCTAATTTCCGCTGCTATTATTCAATGTCTCTGCACGGGACTTCTGTGCGACGACCCCGTCGCAGTCGCTGAAATTGGTCGTTATGTAACCCGCCTTGCACGAACGCTATCTAGGCTCGTGCGACATCACGCCTTAGCGAGGACGATCGCTCCTACGGGAGCGGGGCGTGACACAGGTTGCATCCTGTATTTCTGCAGTTCAGTATCCAGGCCATCATGGTCTTAGGGATAGAAAAAGAAATGCCAAAGTGGATATGATACATGGCGGACAGCTCCAAGAAAGTGATCTCATCAGATGATCCTTTCTTTGGAAAAAGAACTAAGAAAATAAACCTATGTAGTTCATAGAAGTTTTGGTTGAGATCTTTGGAAAAGACTCTTCTAGGAACAGGTCTTGGATGGCAAAGCAGTTCTTTGAAGGAGTCACGAGTGACACCTTCAGGGAATTGGATATGATGGATATCCACTAGAGCTTTACCCACATCAGGAACATAGAGATATTTGCTGATGTCAGTGGCGCTGAACTCTAATTCTTGCCCAGCAACGCAAGAATAGAAGTTTTCGTTTGGTTTTACCTACAAGTTGCATTAAAACATACGGACAGCATTGTCGTAGATGTTCTCGGCTACTTTGAAAAAGTTACGATAGCCGAGATGGTCAAATGTGGGAGCGTATTCAGAAAATATAGTAAAGTTTACGCAAGCTCCAGCACATATTCTACGACCAGAAAATGAATCAAACCAAAGATCTGAAAATTCTTTATCAGGTAATAAACCAGAGTCAAAATCATCAGAACCTAATGGTCTAGCTGGACTAAAAAGACTAGTAGGGACATAATCGGACGAGGAAGATCCTGCTTGTGAGGGATCAACCTGTCTTCTCCGACGCTTGGGAGCCATAGATGAGAGGAAAGAAAAATGAAGTACCTAAGAAAGTAGGAAGAAGATGAAGTAGAGTAGCCCACTAGAACTCCTTGGAAGCTTGAAGGAGAGAAGAAGGAAGAACTTTTGGGAGTAGAAGAAGGTTTTTTTTTACGAGTTGGATATGTGAAAAAGTAGAAGAATGAAAGGGTTTATACAGGGCTAGGGCCGACTGTTCGGTTCTGGAAGCTGAACACCGCTGACCGAACTCGGCCCGAATTCTGTCCGAACTCGGTCAGAGTTTGGTCCGAGTTCGGCTACTTGTATTTTCGAGGCCATAATTGCAGTTTTGATGTTTAAATTTTAACTTTATGACTGTTTACATCTATATTTAATAACATCTATTACTTTGGGTTAGCTGTAGGGGCCGGATCCAAGCTAGCGGTAGTCCTAAGACTAGTGCACCGTGTCTCTTCAGGCTATTTACACCTGTATGACAGAAGGGCCCTTTCTGCTTGTACCTAAAATAATTTTTGTTAAATAAATTTCAAAGTTTCGAGTCATAAAATTTAATTTAATTACCATACTACACTATGAATCTGAAAATTCAAGTATACTGAGCTCTCGTCTCATTATGTTAAAACGGTCTTCAGCTAGTGGTTTTATGAAAATGTCTGCTAGTTGATGATCTGTGTCAATAAACTCTAAGCAGATATCCCCATGTTATTGGTGATCACGTAAAAAGTGATGGCGAGTCTCAATGTGTTTTGTGCGTGAGTGACATACAAGGTTCTTAGTCAAATTAATATGCTAGTGTTATCATAATAAATAGGAATCTTAGTGTAGTGCAGATTGTAGTCTTCTAGGGTTTGTTTCATCCACAAAATTTGGGCACAGCAATGTCCTATGGCGATATACTCAGCCTCAGTAGTTGATAATGCTACAGAATTTTGCTTCTTGCTAAACCAAGAGACTAAGGCTTTTTTTAGGAAATAACACGTACCGCTGGTAGTTTTACCGTCTACTTTGCATCCTGCAAAATTCGCATCCGAGTAACCTATCAGGTCAACGAATTTGGTTTTAGGATACCACAAGCCGACTGTAGAAGTTCCTTTAAGGTATCGAAAGATACGCTTAACGGCACTTAGGTGTGATTCCTTAGGATTTGCCTGGTATCGTGCACAGATGCAAACACTGAACATAATATCAGGACGACTAGCAGTTAAATATAATAAACTACCAATCATACCTCTAAACTTATACTGGTCGACAGGTTTGCCACTTTCATCATTTTCAAGCTTTGTGGATGTAGCCATAGGAGTTCCGATGGGCTTTACATTTTCGAAGTCGTACTTTTTCAGTATGTCCTTTGTATACTCGGCTTGATTAATAAATGTTCCCTTTGAGTGTTGTTTGATCTGGAGTCCGAGGAAGAAGTTCAGATCTCCCATCATACTCATCTCAAATTTACTCTTCATACACTTAACAAACTTTTGACAAAGTTTTTCATTAGAAGAACCAAATATAATGTCATCAACGTAAATTTGTACAAGAAGAATGTCATTATTTAAAGATTTGATAAACAAAGTTGTATCAACTCTTCCTTTTGAAAAACCATTATCAAGTAAGAAGGCACACTACCAAAATAAGTCATATCAGCGACGAAATTAGCGACGCAGACTTAAAATGTCGCAAATTTTGTTGGATTTAGCGACTCCAAAAGTATGCGTCACAATACGTCGCTGATAGCGACAAACAGCGGCATATTGCGACTACCTTTAGTGTAATAAAAACCAATGATGTTGATTTGTCGGAAAACATCGCCAGTTTTATTAGTTCAGCGACGTTTAGCGTCGCAAAGAATAAGACGTCGCCGAATATTAAAGGAAGGCCGACGCTTTGCGACGGACGTCGCTAACTTCTGCTAAATAGGGTTTCCTCGGTTCGACTTTTCATTTCTCCCTCTCCCCAAATTTTTTGTTCCCGCCCCTCTTTCCCGACCTCGACGACAGCCCGACCCCCTTCCCTCCGGCGCCGCTCATCCTCCTCCTCCACCGCGAGCCCCTTCTCCTCCTCTACCGCTAGATCCTCCTCCTCCTCCTCCTCCACCGCCGCGAGGAGACTAAAGGTAAACCCTAACCCTAATTGATGTGTTTTTTGTGTCCAAAATGGACACGGAGACACATTACGACCATGTGTTCACTGATACAGTGTGTTTGTGAGGTTTTTGACACTTTGTGTCCATTTGTTGGACACGTGGACACCCCCAAGCTTGCATATATATGTATTTCACCTCTGTACACTTAATCCCCTCCTCCTTCACCACCGAACTTGTCCTCCTCCTCCTTCTCCACCACCGCGAGGAGACTGATGGTAAACCCTAACCCTAATTGAGGTGTTTTTCGTGTCCAAAATGGACACGAAGACACATTACGACCATTTGTTAACTGATACAGTGTGTTCGTGAGGTTTTGGACACTTTGTGTCCATTTGTTGGACACGTGGACACCCCCAAACATGCATATATATGTATTTCACCTCTGTACACATAATCCCCTACATACACTTGTGTATTTTTGTATTAATTTGGATTTGCATATTGGGTTTGGGTTTCGATATAGTGTTTGATACATTGTTTCACCTTGCAACATTCTTACACTTATTTTAGACAACAAGTATATGAACCAATTAGTCAACATCTATTTGTTGAAGTATGGTACTCCATTCTTCGTAAGTTCTAGCTATATATGTCTCAAGATCCAATACTCAAAAATCCCAAGAAGAAGAAGAAGAAAAGAATAAAATGACATCGCTCACCACCCTATGACAACTCTTTGTAGAATTTTGTTAAAGTGTGAGTTCTACAGTATGGTTCTCTTTGTAGAATAAAATGACATCGCTCAACCCTATCGATCCTCCATACAAGTCTTCTTTCATCTATTGTCATAAAGTGTGAGTTCTACAGTATGGTTCTCTTTGTAGAATTGTGTTTTATTATAGACAACAAGGGTTTCCTATTTTTACAGGTAACATGGCAACATGTGTAAGGGAACATATAGGTATGTGTTTGTGTTTGAAAGGGAGTGTCACAAGAGTAAGGCGTGAGCATGTGTTAGTATTTTGAGCTGTGAGAGTGTTTGTTCTATTGAGGTTAATACCAACTGTATTTTGGCTCCAGATCCAGCTCCATTTGTATTAATCTACGGTACGACATGGTTATCAGGACATAGTCCCTGTAGCCATTCGACTGGCGAGGCAGAAACTATATAGTCGAAGATAAAGTTGACTATCATCCGACCCTCATCCCTCTGCTTTCGAAAATGTACTCAAATTACATGATGGTTCCTTTAGCTTGTTTATGTTACAATTATATTATTTGTGACTATCAATCTTACCAGATGGCACCCATGATCCGAGGAACAGCACGTCGTTTGAGGGAAATAGTGAATACTGAGGTGGCTCCTCCTACAGTTAAGGAGGAAGTGGCACCGGTTGCTAGTGAGACCGGGAGTTCTATTCATCCAGCACCGGTAGCTAGTGAGACCGGGAGTTCTATTCGTGCAACACTTGCAAGGGACGACATCTCTCCTCACGCTAAAGATCTCATTTTTTCGAGGTGGTTGCATGATCGTATCACTGAGCGTTTGCGTGAGCAGCGTGGTTCTCATTAGCTATTAGTACTTATTTGTATTGGACTATTTGTATTGGGTTATTTTTGTATTAGACTATTTGTATTGGACTACATATATGAATTAGTACTGTGTCAATCTCTGGATTGTATTGGACTACGACATGGTGATCCGGACATAGTCCCTGCAGCCATTCGACTGGCGATGCAAAAACTATGTATCCGTAGATAATATCGATTGTCCTCCGACCCTCATCCCTTGGCAATGATGATACGACAACCAACCAGAGAGGATACTCTGAGAGATCCATCTGAGTAGGCCGTATACTCTAAGAGATCTCCTTTATAAGAATTATATCAGTAGTAGGATTGAGTGTTGGAGGAGATATTATCAGAGTATACGTCCTACTCATATGGGTCTCTCACCGTTAATATTTTTTTTGACGGCATGGTGGATGTGCTCCCTCAACAGATTCTTGCTCCGAGCCAAAACTTTGCCCCGGAGCTCAAGTGGACATCCTTGGTATAGAGCTCGAGTGAGAGATTCCTGACAGCATGGTGGTCTCCTTTGTCAAAGTATCCGTGCTTATTCCACATTGGTTGTGGGACGAGCACGGATACTTTGACAAAGGAGACCACCATGCTGTCAGGAACCTCTCACTCGAGCTCTACACGAAGGATGTCCACTTGAGCTCCGGGACAAAGTTTTAGCTCGGAGGAATAATCTGTTGACGGAGCACATCCACCATGCTGTCAAAAAAAATTGTAATGGTGAGAGACCCATCTGAGTAGGACGTATACTTTGATAATATCTCCTCCAGCACTCAATCCTACTACCGATATCATTCTTGTAAAGGTGATCTCTCAGAGTATACGTCCTACTCAGATGGATCTCTCAGAGTATCCTCTCCGGTTGGGTTGTGTTCTGAGCCATCCGTTCTCACAGTGTTTTGTATTTTCGGCGAACCCAGGGATTGGATTCTGTATTTTGTATTTTGGTTTCTATATTTTGTATTTTGGTTTCTGTATTTTGTATTTTATATTTTGGATTATGTATTTTGGTTTCTGTATTTTGGCTCCAGCTCCATTTGTATTAATCTAGGGTGCGACATGGTGATCAGGACATAGTCCCTGCAGCCATTCGACTGGCGAGGCAAAAACTATGTACGCGTAGATAAAGTTGACTGTCCTTCGACCCTCATCCCTCGGCAATAATGATACGATAACCAACCAGAAAGGATACTCCGAGAGATCCATCTGAGTAGGACGTATACTCTGAGAGATCACCTTTACAAGAATGATATCAGTAGTGGAATTGAGTGCTAGAGGAGATATTATCAGAGTATACGTCCTACTCAGATGGGTCTCTCACCGTTACTATTTTTTTCTGACCGCATGGTGGATGTGCTCCCTCAACAGATTCTTGCTCCGAGCCAAAACTTTGCCCCAGAGCTCAAGTGGACTTCCTTCGTGTAGAGCTCGAGTGAGAGGTTCCTGACAGCATGGTGGTCTCCTTTGTCAAAGTATACGTCCTACTCAGGAATATGTGTATTCATTGTGAGCCGATAATAAAATACTTGCCTTAGACATAAGATGTGATATTGGGGGGCATATCGAGTATATAATAAACCAAATACTTCCACATAATTTTCAAATGCTAACCTGGAGTAAGTGATGACTCAGTTCCCAACAGAAAGAAACATCAGACATCCCAATGTAACAATTAATAAGCTTAATGATAAATTGCCCTCCTGTATTTTTGCTCTTAAATTGATTTGGCAGAAAAAAAACATCTGCACTGTTGAAGAGAATAATGACAGAGTCGATAACTTCAAAGCTTGCTTGGCAGACAAAGATAGCCCCATTTTGAAGCTATAGTATAGGGGACGCTTCAGGGTGAAATAAACATCAGTATTAGTGAGCAGAAATCATAGCATCATTTTTACAAGAAAATATTAAGACCGCATCATTGATAATCGCAACATTAGAGATGCTAATAAAAAATAACAGAGATCATCACATCAAATAAATCAACCAAAATGTCAACATGAATTCATCACAAGTTGTGTTCATTAACCATCATATGTGTCCCGAGTGATTAAGCTCCATTTTCTCAATCTCATTTCCAGTTCTTCCTATAATTTTATGCAGAGCTAAGATCTTTAGTCATAGCTTTATGATATGACACACTCTCGTGAAGCACATGAAGCCAGCAGGTAAGGGAACAAAGAATAATTGTGAAGCATGAAAGCTATTATATTAGTGCTAAGCTGTTGTATAAACTAAATTTTCAAGCACGGATAAAAACTAGAAAAAAATCCACACACAAAAAACACGCATTCTATATAAAATTATCATATTTTGCTCCTCATAGGCTTAGGTTAAAAATAATGTCAAGAAATATTTTGCTCCTAGATTTGATTCCTTCCTCTAAACCCTAATTAAGAAAGAAAAATCCCCACACACAAAAAACACGCATTCTATATAAAATTATCATATTTTGCTCCTCATAGGCTTAGTTTAAAAATAATGTCAAGAAATATTTTGCTCCTAGATTTGATTCCTTCCTCTAAACTCTAATTAAGAAAGAAAAATCCCTAAATAATGATCGATTCTATTCTGATGCTTACAAAATTCTCAATTATTAACCCTAGATAATAAATCAAGAAATAAAAACTTAGAAAAAAGGGTGGAGATGAAGAATTGAAAGCTGACCTAGACAACGGCGGTGACGACGACGCCGATGGTCGAAAACGTCCCAATTGGTGCCAGAAATGTCCCAACCTTCCCAAATACACGATGGTGACAATAGTCACAAACCTCTGAGAGAGACTAATGAAAAATGTGGAACTAGAGAAACTAAAAATGAGAGAGAAAAAGAGAAAGGAATAAGAGCTCGAAAAGAGAAAGGATTAAGAGAGAGGGAAAAAATTATGTTATCAGTAGAAAGGAAGAAGAGAGAGAGGGGGAAAAACCATGTTATCGGGCTACTGACGCCAATTTTTGGGCACAGGCGGCAAAGTGAAATTTTTTGTGGGAAATAAAATTTTAAACAACACTTTATAAGTGTTGTATTTTGTACATAATTGTTTAAGACATTTTTAAATGTGTTGTGTTTGGTATATAATTGTTCACGACATTTTTAAGTGTCCTAAAAAGTGTTGTTAAATTTATGTTTACGACATTTTTAAAAAGGTGTCGTAGATTGTAATAAATACTTAATTACAATGACATATTTTACTTGAGTGTCATCACTATAGAAAATTAATGACACTTATTTAGAAAGTGTCGTAAAAAAAGTGTTGTTATTAACCTATTTTGTTGTAGTGTCAAAAGTAACGTTAATTGATTCTTCAACAATCATAGACCTTTTATTGAAAATTCTATACCCCTTACTCTTAGCAGCATATCCAAGAAATATCCCTTCATCTGCGTTAGAGTCAAACTTTCTCAAGTTATTCTTGGTGTTCAGGATAAAGCAGCGACATCCAAAAACTTTGAAATAAGAAATGTTTGGAATCCTTCCAAACCAAAGTTCATATGGTATTTTCTTCGAGATAGGTCGAATTAACACCTTATTCAAAACATGACAGGTTGTACTAACAGCTTCTGCCCAAAAATATTTAGGAAGATTATGCTGATTCAGCATGACTCTAGCCATTTCGCTTAGAGTACGGTTCTTTCGCTCCACAACACCATTCTGTTGAGTTCTAGGACAAGAAAATTCGTGGTAATACCCACTATCATCACAAAACTTTTTGAAATCTGAATTTACGAATTCGCCACCATGATCACTTCGGATACGAGTAATCATGAAGCCTTTTTCGTTTTGTACCTTTTTGTAAAATATCTGAAATTCAAAAATAGCATTGCTTTTGTTTGATAAAAAGTAAACCCAAGTAAAATGAGAGAAATCATCAACAATAACAAAAGTATAGAGCTTACCGCCAAGACTAGCGACTCTTTCTAGAAGTACTTACAGCGTTGATGGATTTAAATGTAGACCTATGTGCTTTGTTCTTTTCACAGTTAGCACATACCATATCTCTCTTGAATAGAATTTTGGGGGGTCCTTTTACCAATTTATTAGTGCTCAGTCGTGAGATAGTGTCCATGTTTGCATGTCCTAGTCTCATGTGCCATAGCCAGCTTTCATCTAGATTAGCTACTAGGCAACTTCATGCATTATTAGTACTCTCCAAAATAAAAACATAAATATTGTCTTCTCTAATCCCTGTTTGTAAAACAAAAGTCTTTTATTTCACAAGCTTTAAAGAATAGTACAAGAGTACTAAGAATTCTAAAAAAGTATAACTGTAGGAATCTGATCTGAAGACGATCGCTTTATCCCTTGGACGATGTGAACTTTGAAGACAATAGCCTCTGAAGAATGCAGCAGCACTTAGACAAGAACTACTAATCTCTGATGATCTTGAATAAGGATCCTCCTTAATGAAGAACTTGAAACTCTATTTATAGAGTTCTAGAAATAACTATTTTGTAGTTATTCTGGATTGCGCACAATGGACTGCGCCAGTGACAGACTGTGCAGACTGCAAACTGCTCTGGCCTTTGGACAGTTGCTCGATTGTGGGCTAACTGTATTTAGACGTGTGGCATCGTTTGATTGAAATGCGCTTGGTCGTGTACAGGCGGTTGCCACGTGGCGAGCAATTGATGGCATGTAAGCTACGTAATAAATGTCAGTTATCTTCAAAAAGTTTGATGAATCGCGCCACTTGAATAGCGCTAGCTTCAGACTGCGCTCAGCTCTAGTCAATGGATAGCACTGGAATTCGGACAGCTGGACCGCGCTGGGATTTGGACTTGGTCAAACTGTACTGAGAAGGATCTAGCAGACCGCGCTCAGGTTGGACTGGCAGACTGTGCTGGATTGTACAGCTATTCTCGAGCGCTGTGCTGCATGAGAAATGAACAGACTCCTTATTTTTTGGGCTGTCAGGCTGTCAAAAGATTTGATCTTCTTGTCAGGTAATGATGGCGTTGCTACGTCAGCATAGCGCGCTTGGGCATTAGCGCAGTTCAACCTAGCACGGTTGATTTGTAGCGCTGTTCATGTTAGTGCATTTCATTGATGGGTGCACAATTTGGACTTCTGTGCTTTATTTGATGGGTGCAACTTGATTTTTAGGAATTACAAGACCCCCTTCAAAGTTTTCGAAATTTGAAAATATTCAAAGTTTCGAAATACTTTGAATTTCAAATTTGAAATCAAGTTGCGCTTCCGCTGCGCGTTTGGAGGAATTAGCTGCAATTTTTTCGGCACAATCGGAGGTGACTGTTACGTTTCTGTGAGAAACTATAAATAGTTTCATCTTCCATTCTTTTAATCTTTACTTGCTTTCGAATCCTTAAGAGCAAAAACTCCCCTCCTACTCCGACTTCTTCTTCCTCTCCTCGTCGTCGACACCAATGGCGCCTAAGCGATCGGCCACCGAGAAGGGAAAGGCTCCTGCCGAACCTTCGATTCGTGTTGTACCGCGAGTATCTCGTCACGAGACGGGCCACCCAGCTCTTAAAGGTGAATAATGAACCATGATCGAAACCCCTTTTTAGGGTTTTTGATGTTTTTGAACCTTCATGCCTCTCTCTTTTTAGAGATTAATGGTATTCATAACCACTTGCGGCACCCTGTTTAGGGTTTCGGCTGCATGTACAACAGTTTTCATTTTTATGAAAACTGTATCTTTGCGCAATCGGTTGGAGAGCGCTGACAGAGTGTTCAGCGCAATCCGTCGATTTGCGCATCGATGCACAAACTGATGTTTTGCACAAGTCGGCTGTGCTAGCGCAATTTGATGTCTTACGCAAGTAGGCTGTGCTGGCACAATCTGATGTCTTGTACACGTAGGTTGTGCTGGCACAATCTGATGTCTTGCACACGTAGGCTGTGCTGGCACAATCGGATAGATTGTTTCACACAGCGCAATTTGATGAACTGTGAAGAATTTTTTAATTTCTTTTGCATGTACTGATTTTTGTCTCTTCATCGATGCAGTTAACCTTAGAGAAGATCCAAACTATGAGGTTCTTGCAGGATCTCTGTCTGAATCAGAATTCAAGGAAGATCTCTCACATGTCTCTTTTCCTCAATATGCTTTACCGTCATCTCGGCAGGCTGTCCTAATTGCGCAAGATAATGATACCTTATTGTGTCTGATGAACGGGCAACCTCTTCAGACTGCTGATACTGTCACCCACAAGAAACCTCTGTTTTTGTTTGGTGAGGCTTTTGACAAGAATTCACAGCTGAGGCCTCGTATGGAACAGAGAATCTTCCGAAGGAGCGAGAAAATGATATATCTGACAGAGATCTCCAGATGTCTTCCTCTGTCCAGATACGCTTTTGCGAGCTATCTCCGAAGGATGGAGTGGGATATAACTCCACTACAACAGGCCCGCGTGGGTAATATCTGTGTTAAGAAAGGGCCAGACCATAAAGATGTATTCTACAGTTCTTTTGAGCGACATAGCTCCCTACTCAGAGGACTAAAACCCGGTTGCATTCCGTCGGAGGATTCTTCTCTTCTGCTGCCAGTAAGGACCCCCATATTCGCAAATGAGTTTGCAAAGGTCGAAGGGAGATATTCGGACCAAGATCTACGGTTGACAGGTCTTGTGAACCCGAACAATAAAAGGTGGATCTGTGTGACCAATTGGATATTGGTCCAATTTAAAGATCAGCTCAAAGAAATTGATCTGTATCAGGCAGTGTATGCCACTGTTTATGGCTTTCCCCCAGTCCATATTTATTCCTTGCGTTGGCGGAGAGATATAATTACAGGACTGGGACTTTCATGACACCGCACAGGAAAATTAGATTAGCCTTGCATGAGATGAAATACATCTCTAATCTGCCGATGGAGGATATCCCCTATGAAGAGTTTGTCCTGACAAATGATGAGTTGGACAAGCTACGTAGGGAAAATGCCAGCATGGTAGATGTTTTTAAAGAGCTACTATGCCATTACAAGATTTGTTCTCTATACTACAAGAGTGGCATGGCCGGCACTTGCTATTCGACCAAGTGGTTGCCATATCTTTTCCTTAACCATATTATTGAGAAGAATACCAAAGAACATGAGAACTGCAATCCCAACTTCTTCAAACCGCTTAGCAACAGCGAGGTGATGGAGTTGATGGAGAAGCACGACGAGATGGATATCTAGATCGAAGATGATCTTCAGTATCCTCCTTTCAAGGAAGGAGACATAGTCAAGAGCTACATAAGGATGGGTTATAGGCCCATGTCGAAAGAAGCCCAACTGGCAGGTTTCATTACTTACTGGCTTCGACCATATGTTGTTCCTAGGGCCAGTGCAGTTGACCGCTTCCATCGTGGTGTGTTATTTGCTGCCATCCGTCTAGTTTTTGGCTACCGGATGGACTTGTTGTCAGCAATGACATGCAGGATGAATGCCAGCCTCCGTCTTTTCGTTGATTCAATAATTCGAGAAAAAGGCGAGAAGGGACATTTCCCTCGGCTGGAACTGCCGTATACATATTTGTTTGGATGGCTGCTTCTACACCGTCCTTCTCTAATGAACCCTGCTATGGGGGCAGTGAGCGGCAGTTTCTTAAGATGATACTCCGGATGCAAGTGGATCTGTACCACTTTGAAAGACTGTCGGCGAGTCTTGAATCTGGGCAAAGGATGGAACTTCTATTGTGTTCCACCTCCAACCGGTTACGAATATGTACCGACAAACCTCATTGATTCGGTAAGAGTGCCACCTTTGGGTCGTACAACCTTCAACTGGCTGAGGACAATTCGGCCATCACATCTAGTGTACCGGTTCGAAGATGAATGTTATCTTGAGCCTTATCTCCCAAGCCGTTTTGTACATCAATTCGGTTATGACCAATTCCATGTGGGCAATGCCATAACATGCTTACAGGGAAAAGGTTATTTGATTGATGGAGCCCGGGCTTCGGCCTATTACAACGCCTGTGACACAAAGACAACGTTTTCGATGCCTACAAGGAACGAACGTAGCCCGCATATGTTGTACACTTATTCAATCTTTTATACGTCAGTAAATACTTTTGCTGAGAATTTCAATTTAACAGACAGCTTTGCGATGGTGACACGCTTTAGGAAAGGAGCACCTGTTTTGTTGTCTCCTGAAAATGATGAAGAACACGAGCCTGCTGATGCGCCGCTAGAAGCTTCGAGGGAAGCCAATTTCCCTGAAGAAGTCTATGAACCGCTGCGTGTTTCTTTGAAAGTTGTAAGATCTCCGATCAAGAAGAAGAAGAGGAAGGTAGAAGAACCATCTTCTCCTGTCTCTAAGAAGAAGACCGCTATAGACTCTTCGGAAAGAGTTACTACTCGATCGCAGTCTCGACAACAGGCAGAGTTAGCTCACAGAGAAGAGGCGATGACCCCGACTTCCATCCAAAGACAAACACACGCTGTAGACGTAGAGAGTCCTGAAGAACCTCTACGCAGGAAGAAAATAGCTTTCAGAAAGAAAGTGACCACTCCCCCAAGACCTATCCATACATCGGCCCTGATAAGTGCCGCTGCCAGGGTTATGATGCCTTCTCCTACACCTGCTCCCGAGCCTAGGCAGGTGACAGATACACAAGAAGGAGCTACCAGTACAGAGATAAGGGACAAGGTCGCAGACACAAGCGAAGAGACCGCGGAGACAAAAATGAGGCTGCAGAAGCATGAGAAACGACTACAACTCTGACCCCAATCAATGAGTCAGAATCGTCTCTCGAAATATTGCCATCTCCCACACTTGTAAAGGAAGCTGCTCATCTTCTAGCTACACCAAGATCGCGTCGTGCTGAAGAAGATCGACTGATGATCTAGGCTCTAGATGGATGTGACTTCGGCTTCCATGAGATAGATCCAGTCGATGAAAGTGATGATGAGGAAGCACAAGAGGAGGGGGCAGATGACGAGGAAACATCGGTGGAGGATGTTAATGACAATCTAATTCCGGAAGAGGATGCTGTTGTCCATGTATCCCAGGAGAAGAATGCTGCTAATTAAGTAGCACCGGAGGAAGCTATTGTCACCGATCAAAGATGTATTGACTGATTTTGATAATCTTCATTTATAGATCAGATGGCTGATGTTTTAACTTCATTCATACAGAAATTCAACCTTCTCTGATTCTTCTGGTATGCACTGATATGGTGCAGACAGAGGCGATAGCCAGCGGCAGCCGCCATCTATCAGACGGCTCCGAAACGAGAAGTAGTCAGGCAATAATGTCTGAAACTACTTCCGTGAGGCTCCAGCCTATTTTATTAAATGACAATCCTGTCATTAAACCCAGTGTTGGTAAGCTTGCCTTCATTTTGATCTTGTTTTGATAGCCCTTAGTGACAGCAAACTGATGATATTTATTTGATTTCTCAGAAGAACATCCAGGAGGGGCAACAAGCTCCACTATGCCTACCCTGTCAAAAGAGGCTACAGTCTATGTTTAAGATGCTGAACTTCTGCCTTCACAAACATCCGCTGCTGAAGCTTCTGTAGGAGTAGCTGCTACACCAAGTGCAGTAGCTACCAACAAATTTGTAGTTGGTTCCTTCACCAATTTCTTCTTCAGTTCCTTGGGACCTTTGGTACAAAGAGTAATGGAGAAAGAAACTGTTGGTTTCATCACTGTCAGAAGTCCAACTTCTTATCTGATCGGCGGCATCCGAGATCAAGGTGATGAAGCTCAGGATGCTTACCTCGAACATGTACTGGATGAGCTGGAGGAATCAATCAAGATTTTCAAAGATCTTGACCGAGGGGAGGTAGAGCCACTCGTGAACGCCGAGTTCGAGAGAATGACTCGAGAAGCTGAGGTCTCGAGAGCTGATTTTAAGAATTTTTTGGACACTTTCGCTGCGAAGTCTTCAGAGTTTGACTCTCAGCTAAATATAGTAGCATCTACTGCTGGAGAGAAAGAGAAGAAGGTTGCTGATCTGAAGGCCGAGTTTGCTCGACTTCAAGAGGAGTTAAGAATCGTTCAACTTGCTCTTGAAGAAGAGACCACACAGCATCAAGCTGCAGTTCTGCAACTGGACGTTCTGACCCATAAGAAGAATGAGTTTGTCAAGTTTCATCAGGATGAAATTGCTCGACTAGTGACCTTGCCAACATTTGACGCTGAATCTAGAATGGTAGAGGCTAGAAGACGGGTGCTGGATTCTCGTGATGAACGACTCCAAACTTTGAAGCAGCAGATAGCTAATCTGATGACCCCTCCGGCTGAATAAGAAAACTTTTTGTATTTTCTTCTTTATGATATGTCTTTTTGTAACATCTTTTATCTTGATCAATGAAAAGACACTATTTTGTGGATCTATTATTTGTTGCATATCCCGTTACGGATATAAATAATAGCGATAGAAAATATATTCAGAGGTTCAGGACATGATATATTTCTCGATTTAGAAAATAATTATATTCATTATATCTGCTCAGAGGTAATGTGGCCATGGCAGAATATATTTTTTTGGATATCATTATTTCAATAGACAACTTAATCAGAGGTAATCAATACGTAACAAGTTGCTGATATAGATAGATAGATGAGTCGTCAGAATGTATGAACGAAGTGAATCGTTGGGATGAACCGTGAATTGGATGGAGTAAATGGGTGAACAGGTGAACCGTCGGATGAATGGAATGAACGGATGAACCGTCAGATGAATGGAATGAACAGATGAACCTTCGGATGGATGGAATAAACAGATGAACCATCTTAATAATAGAATGAACGGATGAACCGTCTGATGAATGGAATGAACGGATGAACCATCTAGATGGAATGAACGGATGAACCGTCGGATGGATGGAATGAACGGATAAACCGTTTAGATAGAATGAATGGATGAACCATCGGATGGATGGAATGAATGGATGAACCGTCTTAATAATGGAATGAACGGATGAACCGTCTTAATAATAGAATGAACGGATGAACCGTCGGATGATGGAATGAATGTTGTGAAGAACACGTCGCTTCGCTTCTTATAATAGACTATCTCAAGAATTTCTTCCTATAAATAGAACAGAAATTTAGATGGAATGATCAGTTTCAATTTTAACATAAAATGTCATCTGAAGATGCATCCAAAAGGCTGAGATGCTCCCAAAGGTCGAAGAAGTCACTGAGGAACGTCCAGCCGAACCAACCCAGCCAAAGCAGATAGAGGCGGGAGAAGGTTTGTCTGCACCCAAGCCACCACAGGATATCTTGGACTTCCTAGTTGAGCCAGGAAAGACTGAAGAAAAAGAGGCTATGAGGATGGCCCTTTGTGCGTTTCTAGTGAAATCGAGCAAGGATGTCCTCGGCTCTTTTGTCGACTATATTTTTGAAAAGGACGGCAGTGGTCCTCGTCCTGTCTTTAAAAAGGACGATAGTGATTCTCGTCCTTGATATCATGTAACATCGTTTATGATAAAATAAAATCAAAATTTATTTATGAACAGTCTTGTCGTATTTATAAGAAATCCCTTTTACATTCATACATAGTACTTTTTAAGGAATTTGCCATTGATAGGCATCATCGCAATTCGACCGTCCAGCTCTGTGAGTTGATAGGCTCCATTTGAGAAGACTTTACTCACTATATAAGGCCCTTTCTATTTCGTATCAAACTTGCCTTTGCTCATGTGAGTCATAGTCATAGGACGTCTGACTGTTAGAACGAGTTCTCCTTTCTGAAAGGCTCTGATTTTAACTTTACGGTTAAAAGTCTTCGAGATGCGGGCTTAATATAATTCAATATGTTGTTGAGCCAATAGCCGCTTCTCGTCGAGTGCCTCCAGTTCTTGAAGCTGAAGAAGATTATTATTCTCCGTAGTAAGTTCATTAGCGATGGCAATTCTCAAGGAAGGAATATAACACCCCAGTCCCAAAATACGTAGGACTAGGCATACGAAACATGACATTATGAAACCTTTTTTAAGCTCGGGCCTTAATCCATTATGAAACCTTTTTGCCTTCTCCTTCTCCGTTGGCATCAATCCCTCGGCAAATCTGCTTAGTCGGCTAAATTCTGTATCATACTCGTCAACCGACTTGTCGCCTTGTTTGAGGTGGAGGAACTGATCATACAATACATTTCGAGCAGCGGTTGGAAAGTACCTCTCGTTAAAGAGTTTGTAGAACTCTTCCCATGACTGATCGGTACCCAAGCGCCTCTCCTCCGCTTTACACCAATGATGGGCATTGTCCTCGAGTAATAAATCAACTGTGGTCATCCAATCTTCTTTAGGAAACTGTGATGCCCTTAACTTCTTCTCGGTGCTGATAAGCCATGAAGAAACTTCTAGTGGGCCTTCGGTACCTTTGAAAGTATTCGGCTTCATTAGGGTGAAATCTGAAATACTGCCTACGTATGTATGGGGCCTTGGTGGAGGTGCTGGTACTTGGACTGGTGGTGGAGATGGGGGTCTATTAAGTGGGACCATCACGTCTTGTCTCAATAGCTTATTTTGCTACCACTGAGTCCGTAATAAAGTATAAAGGAACCGATTGGTATCATCTCCATCAATCGGGGGCATAGGCATCTGCGGTCCAGCTTGAGGTAGATTCTGATGAAGGTGTGGTGGAGTATACCCTCCCTGGGGTGCAGAGGTCTGCTGAACAGGCTGAACTATCTGGGGTTCAGAGGCTTGGGGATGTTGGTGAGTAGGTGAGGTCGTCTGGTCTGGCGGAGAAGGCATGGTTGAGGTTGCTATAGGATACTGTGAGTGAATTTGCTCCTCTTGGGCTGCCGAGTTTTCTGGTGTGATGGCAAGTGGTGCAGCGCTACCGCTATGAGGATTCATTTTCTGGCACGAGATATAGAATTTTCGTTAGAACAATTTCAAGCTAGATGCAAGTCAAGCAATCAAATGAAAGTTTGATGAGGAATCAAGAAAGGTGTCAAACATGTGGATGAGATTCCTAATTTCTAATCCTATATGCAGGCTCGTATCAGCACAGTTAGGTAGCCGATACGATATGCTCTGACCTGCATGGGTCACCACAAAAACATGTAACGCCCCAGTCCCAAAATACGTAGGACTAGGCATACGAAACATGCCAGCTGCATGCATACGAAGAATACTCTAATATGTGGAATCCTCGTATGCATACATAAGCTGTAAATCACAGGCCAATCACAAATAACTATATCTCATCCACAAAATCACAAAAGAAAATAATAGTCCAGATAGTATCAAATAAAAGAGTCAAAAGATAGATAGCCAGGTAGAAACAAATCCACTACCAAACAACTATGAATATAATCTAAGATACTAGAATTTAACTTCTCAAAATAAATGAAAGATACAAGTAAGGAAAGAATCAGGCATTGTCAGAGGGTAAGATATCCTCGGTAGGAAACGAAGGAGCTAAACCGAGTCCGTGCTCCTGGGGCAATCCTGACCATCTACACCTGGAGAGATCACCAGGTCCTCAGCGGGACATAACAAGATAGAGAAAACATTCCATATAAACTGAATATAAACTGCTCATAATAATCCGAATCATAACATGGTTCAATACTTTATCATCGAAGCAGTGAACCGCACCTACAACCAAACAAGGACAAGGTGTGGTACACTAGTTCGTAACATAATACTGTTCCAAGCCATGAATGGTATAGTACACAACCATATGGAAAAGTACATACACCTACGGATAAAGGTCGCCTAACTATTCTAAGTGGAATGCATTTTAATAACAGTTCATGGTCGCATGACTACCGGGTCAAGTCAGGAAAATACCAATGCAGTACAGTACCTCAGTAGCGAGTCACAACACCATATACTATTCTTCAGTATCGAGCGAGTCTATAGCATATAGTCTACCTATCGTTCCTCAGTAGCGAGCGAGTCTACGATAGATAGGGTGGTAGTCAACTTCCAATTATGTTCTCCCCGTCCAATGTCGACTCATAACTGCTAAGTCTTCTAGCATGCAACTCTATTAGCAGTTATTTCCTAACGTACGTCCTCACGTATCGGTGGCCAACCAACTACGCAAGTACGAGACCTATATGAGACTCGTGATTTGTGTAACACATGTGGCAAGGCCAATGAATGCATCACAACATACGGTAGTCTTCTTAACTTTAAGTCGATGCATAATAATAAAGTAATAGAAATAAAACTAAACAGTTAATTGCATAAAATATATCAAGACAAAAAATGACAATAAGTAAGAAAATAAAACTAAATCAGCATGCTAACTGGCAGTAAATAAGCAGAATATAATGGCAAGGTATCTTGCCTGAGGGTGATGCGAGATGTAGCAGAATCCAACAGTCAGAATCGTCAACAAGAAAGTCCAAATCCACAAGGAGCTCCGGATGCTGAAACAAACATCACGAACGAGTTTGGTATAAAAGATATGCCTAGAAAACGCCTGTCCAAAAGTCTAATTCTAAAACAGGGGCAAAATCGTAATTTCGGGTCAAAACGATGTCCGCCATTGGATCCGTTTTGCACCAAAATGTGTGCCAGTACCTATGGCTCTAAAGTCGTCAAACAACATGTCTACGGGTCCGGTTTGAGGAGATGAACTCAACGGTATGTCCAGTTTTGGATTCCGATGAGCCGTGCACAAATTCGCCCGTTAGAGTGGGTCACGGGTCCGCCAAAAAGGGGCTCCGATTCGACCTTCTCAGAATCGAACCAAACTTAGCATACAAGACCAGAAAAAAGATACGGTCCTGCTGATGCAAGTTTTATCTCGATACGACGAACGTACACGAAGTTATGGCCAAGTTTGCAAAAGGTCGATACGGGGGTATCTCGACGGATACGTACTGGTTTCGTCGCACACACGGAACGAAATTGAGTTTCGTCAGTTCCTACATGTAGGCAACATCCATACGCGCCTTTCGATATATACATTGTACGACCATGTCGCCCGGTTTGGCGGGACGCACGTCGTATCGGTAAATTTTTCCAAAAACTTCTATTTTCAGAAACTGTTTTTCTTTAACTTCGGGTTCAAAATATTTACACACAATGAATGAGAAATTAAAGTAAGTGAAGGGATTTGAAGTTCTATATGTGGTCTAAAATACAATTCTGAAATTTTTCAAAAACGTTCTACGAGGTTGATCGAAAATCATCTGCAAACAGGGACACTTGCAATCACAAATCTGTAAATTTGACAGTGGGTTTTTCATCGACTTTGCGTCGATGCTACGGGTTGATTTTTCTACGAAACTCGAAACTATCTATCGAGGTTCCGAGAGGGTCATACTATGTACGTGTACGAAGAAACCGTGTGAAGAAATATACGACGATGAGTGAGAAAACTTACTGCGAAGTCGGGGGGTTAGGGATTGCTGCTGCTACCTCTGATGCGTCGTGCGCGCCTGGCGACCGTCCGGTGGCCCTCCGGCGATGCGCAAGCATCGCGCGGCGGAGCGGAATATTGGTGGACTGGTGCGGCGAGAGTTTGCAGGGGTAGGTTTAGGGTTTCGATCAATTTTTTTTCTATTATAGAGAAATCCCGAATCCTTTATACCAAGTTTTAAATCTTGGTTTGGGATCGAATTTGAATTCAAATTTGAACTGGTATAATCCTGATCGATAAAGAATCAGATAGGGACTTGTTTGGATTTGGTTTCATCCAATTCGGGTAAAAATTGGATTTAAACCGAATTAATGAAATTTTTTTTTCCGCTGAGTAGCAGGGGGTCGGGTTACACTCGGGAAGGGGATGAAGGAACAGTTGTTCCAAGCCTCCTTTTTTTTCTTTTTTTTCTTTTTTTTATTATTATTGGCTTAACTCAGAGGAGTCCTCGTCTCGGGCTGACGAAGGCACTGTTCATTGGAACAGTGCTGACGTCAGCATCACGTCAGCCTCCTTTTTTTTCCTTCTAATTTATTATTCATTTATATATATATATATATATATATATATATATATATATATATATATATGCACTTATAATATCAAGCTAAATCATAAAATAAATCTCTAAAATCTCTAAAAATATATTTTAAAATATTTAAATACTTATTTGGTAAAATCTTACCTTGTATGACTACACAAAATTATAAAACCATTTATTAATCCAAACACCAACCCTTAAATACTACAAATTTTTAAATAGTTGAATAAATAATAATATAACAAAATCTAAAACATTTCTAACATGGTTTAGTAAAGGTTTTTGTACCACAAAAATAATACATACGTACTACTATATAGAATAGCAGTCTCTTGCTATATCTTGATATCCACCACTCATATAACTAAATTTAAAAGGCTATTAAATAATTTAGAGCAAAATACTATAAATCTAAAATAAATAAATAAAATTCATAAAATTTCTAGGGGGATTACATGGAATTTGAAGTTCCAGAGGTAGAACTGCTTCACAACCGTAAACCAAAGAGAAAGGTGTACAGCCTGTGGGGTTGCGGACCGTAGTACGGTAGGCCCATAGACATTCTCCGAGCTTTTCACTCCAATTTCGTTTGTTAGTAGACACAAACTTCTTAAGGAGCTTGATAATAGTCTTGTTGAAGGCTTCAGCCAGACCATTAGCAGCAGGGTTGTAAGCTGTAGAGGCGACATTGTCAATCCGATAATCGTCATAGAACCTGGTAAACTTTTGACTGATAAACTGAGATCCATTGTCGTGAATGATTCGTCGAGGTACACCAAACCTGTAAATAATGTGGTGTTTGACAAAGTTGATGACGCTGCTGGTTTTGACTTCAGCCAAAGGTATAGCTTCGGCCCACTTAGAGAAATAATCAGTTATTGCTAGTATAAACCGATGTCCCTTAGAAGAAGGATTGATAGGACCTATAATATCTATACCCCAAGCTTTAAAAGGCCAGGAAGCAGCAGTCGGATAAAGTAATTCTAGCGGTTGATGAATAAAATCTGCATGGACTTGACAGGCCTGACATTTTCTTGCATATTCGATGGCATCAGACACCATAGAGGGCCAGTAGTAACCCATTCGTCGGATACGATCCTGTAGTTTTGGGACGGGTTGATGTGCTCCACAGACACCGTCATGAGCTTCATGCAATACCTGCTTTGCTTCATCACGAGCAAGACAGCGCAAGAGTAGGCCGTCATAAGTCTGTCGATAGAGAGTCTTGGTGGTCTGATTATAGTAGAATCGAAGAGATCATCGACGAATACTCGTAGCCTCCTTAGGATCTTCAGGAAGTATATCATGAACCACGAAGTCGATGATAGGAGCTCTCCAATCTTCATTGAAAATATTGACTTCGGCAAAATTGCTGAACTCAATGTTGCGATTATTTTCAATGCAGAATAACTCTCTGTTGGAAACAACAACCACTTGTTGTCTTTTGACGGGAATTGCCAAGACTGCTGCGAGATTAGCTAAAGCATCTGTCTCAGTGTTGCAAGCTCGTCGAACATATTCGATAAAGAAAGCCTTAAATGATGTAGCCATGTAAATCGCTGCTTCATGATAAGGCACGAGGTCTTGATGGCGAACTTCGTATGTTCCTCTAGCCTGATTGAGAACTAGTTTAGAATCGCCATAGACTTCAAGATATTCGACTTCCAACTGTTTAGCTAGCTGGAGTCCAATAAGCAAGGCATTGTATTCAGCCACATTATTAGAGCACGACTGATCTAAGGAATAAGTTCGTTGGATAGCTAATCCTTCTGGAGAGACTAGAACAATTTTAACTCCTGCAAGAATGGTCCCATTTGGTCCGATCCGAGATGCTCCATCGAAGAACAGACGCCAGGTAGGAAAATCTTTAGAGATCATGTTTGATTCCAATATTTTATCTGGAATTTCATCATAAAGCTTAGATGTCTCCGGAATAGAATGAGCTGCTAAGAAGTCGGCAAGTGCCTGACCCTTAACAGACTTTTACGAAACATAAACCATGTCGTATTGGGCTAGCAGAATGGCCCATGTAGCCAGTCGAGAATTGAGTATGTTGGGCTTCTTCATTAGTACCCGAAGAGGATTAACTCGGGAAATGACGTGAATGGTTTGGCCAATGATATAATGTCGAGTCTTTTGAACAGCGAACATAAGATCTAGGCATTCTTTCTCAACAGGACTATAACGGTGTTCCGCACCAATCATAGTACGACTAAGATAATAAATGGCTTGTTCATGGCCTTCTTTGTTCTTCTGGGCAAGTAAAGCACCCAATGAATGATCCATAGCACAAACATACATTAAGAATGGTATGCCTGAGATTGGGGGCACTAAAACTGGTCGGTTCATCAGATACTGCTTTATATCATCAAATGCTTGTTGACATTCTTCGGTCTAAACGAAAGATACACCCTTTTTCATCAACTGAGTAAATGGTCTACAGCGTCCAGACAGATTTGAAATAAACCTCCTGATGTACGCAAGTCGACCTTAGAATCCTTGTAGTCTTTTAAGTTGCGTGGAGGATGCATCTCTTGATTGGCTTTGATCTTCTCGAGATCCATGTGTATACCTTTAGAGGTAATGACGAAGCCAAGAAATTTACCACTAGAGACACCCAAGAATGACTTGGTGGGATTCATTTTTAACTGATGTTGGCGCATTAGATTGAAGATAGTTCTTAAATCTTGGATGTGATCTTCCTTTAGACGACTCTTGACAGCAATATCGTCAATATAGCATTCGACAGTCTTACGAAGATGATCTCGAAAGATGGTACTCATAGCTCGTTGGTAAGTTGCACCAGCGTTCTTGAGACCAAATGGCATTACAGTGTAGCAGTAAACTCCGCGAGGGGTACGGAAAGAAGTATGTTTTTTATCTTCAGGGTTCATCCGAATCTGATTGTATACAGAGAATCCATCCATGAAGGATATCCTTTCAAACCTACAAGTATTGTCAATCATGACATCTGTAATAGGGAGAGGAAACTCATTCTTAGGACAAGCTTCATTAAGATCCCGAAAGTTGATGCAAACTCGAACTTTGCCAGTTTTCTTCAAGACTGGAACAACGTTGGCTACCCAATCAGGATGTTGTTCTTCTCGAATAAAGCCACAAGCTATGAGCTTTTTAACTTCATCATCAATTACGTCCATCATTTCTGGCTTGAATCGCCTTTGCTGCTGTTTGACTGGCTTTGCATTAGGTAAAATATTCAGTTTATGAGTAGCAACTTTGGGATCTAAACCTGGCATGTCTTCATAATTCCAAGCAAAGACATCAACATATTCTCGAATAAGAAGAATTAATTATTGCCTATCCGCCATTGGGAGGTTCTTGCTGATGAATATTGGATGAGGTGACCCGTTTTCTCCTACATCAATTTGAACCAATTGATCTTCGGTAAGAGGTTCCCGTTGTTTGAATCGGAGTTCCTATTGGGTATCCATTCGTTGAACCCAAGGATCTGTTTCAGTATTTTCTTTGATATCCTCGTCATAGCCTTCTGGAAGTTTAGCGGAGACCATGTTAGAAGATACGATCAATCGATGAACTTGGCCGATACTGGTTTCAGAATCCCATGATCTGGAATCAGAAGAGTCAGAGCGCTGCTCATTATCGGATTCGGAGACTTCTGGAGATAAGACCGGAGGCGAAGTATATCCGAGACCTCTTTTCGTCCTACTATAATACATCTCTGATTTTCCTTTCGAAACAACCGTACGGATAGGAGTTCGTCTACCCTTTCTATAATTGAGGTCATTCTTAAAGTCACAACCCATCTTTCGGATGATGTCTTTTGATTGTTGACTATAACGACGAAGTTGGAGACGTCCCGTATCATTACTTTTGCTATCATCCGTATAGCTGAATTTTTGCTCTGGCCCTTTACTAAAAGTATTGGACTCTCGTCTCTCTTTCGAAAAGGGACAATAAAATATGAGTCATCTGGATGTTCAAATAAGACCTCTGTTTGAAGAGATTGTACTGCCCCCATTGTAAATGACTGAAAGTTGTCTAGTATATCCAAATAGCATTTAGCATGATAAATAACATCAGTATACTGGAAAGTAGATACTTTTTCATTAATTTGTACATCCGTATTTACAACAGGACCTTTAGCCTTAGCTGGCTTGGTCAGATCGATTACAAGAGGAGAAGAGCAGGAAGGTTTAGGCTTGTTTAGACGAAGGTCGATAATAAGCGGCTCAGAAGAGGTGAGCTCCCTTTTATCTTTGTTACGAAGGAGGTCGATAACCAGTGGCTCAGAAGTGGTGAGCTTCCTTTTATCTTTGTTACGACGTAAGTCGATAACCAGTGGCTCAGAAAAGGTGAGCTCCCTTTTATCTTGAGTATCACCAGTTGATTGCTCCCGGGCTGGCAGATGAATAGCCAGTGGTTTGGAGGATTGAGGATGAGAGACACGCCCTTTGACAGGTATGATGAGAGTGTCATTGGTCACTTCTTCTTGTTCTTCCTCACCATCCATGGCCAATACTACCTTCAAAAACTCTTCTTTGTACATGCGAGTATCATTGCAATATGCTTCAACGCCTTTGAAAGGGTAGAGATCCGCAACTTCTTTTTGGACCTCTCCTTTGTCATCAACGTATTTGAAGCATTGATGGAGAGTAGAAGGAACAATATTGTGTTCATGAAGGAATGGTCTCCCTAGAAGAGTATTATAGGAACAACCATGGTTGTCTATAATGTAGAAGGTCACCTTCGTACGAAGATTGCCAATTTGGAGCTTTAAGCGTATCTTGCCTAAAGGTTCACTTCTTCCCTGGTTGAATCCCAGGATGGTGGTGATAGTGCCGGAGAGGCTATGCACTGGAATCTTCAGAGTATTCAACATCATCTTAGGCATGATGCTGAGTGCTGACCCTGGATCTATCAGAATACGATCGACCTTCATGGTGTCGACATATCCTGTAAAGTAGAGAGGACGGTCATGTCGATTGTCTTCCATCAACATGTTATCTTGTGTGAAGGTAATATTTGGAATTAATTCCAGCACACTGTGATAGTGGAGACAAGAGACAGGTTCTGACTCAGGTTTCTTGAGAAGAGTTAGGCAAGTTTCTGCCTACATCAAAGCCTCACTCAATGTTTCTCGAGTCTCTTTAGAGAGGCGTAAGAGCTCTAAGATGGATAACCTAGCTGGTGTGTTGGCCAGTTGAGCTAATATGTCAAAGTTATATAGCTTTTCAAGTCCAGAGATGGAAGACTTCTTCAAAACTTTGTCGAAGCGGACTTGTTGTTTGCCTTTGTCGGCTGCTATCAGTTTAGAAAGAGTTGGTTCCACAACCGGTAATAATGTAGAAGGGATGCCCTCTGTAGAGACAGGCTGTACTAGAACAGCCTTGGAAGATAAAGCAGGATCTTCCTGAGTTTCGGGATGCTCCCGTAGATAGGTTTTCCCTAACCTGGTACCCAATAGGATCTTTTCTTCAACTATGGGGTCAAATGACACCATATTGCAGCTCTTTGTCTTGCCCTTAGAGCGTTCTTTTTGCTAGGAGAAAGAAGAAACTTCGAAATCTGAAACAAGATCAGGATGAATCCACATGATCTCGCCATTATCAAGGGATAAGGGGACAAGAACTTCACTTCGTGGGGAAGGAAGATTTCTAATCTCCAGAGTGGCCCTAGGAATGGGGATGATGCCACTCTGCACCACTTGTGGCAGGAAATCACCGAACTGTACATAAATTATATTGGCCGTAACAGTCTTTTCATCCTGTTAGAGTGTAATGACATCGGCGTTGACCAACTCTTGAATCTTGCCTTTGAGCACACAGCATGCCCGAGTAGGATGCCCTATGAACCTGTGATAAACACAATACTTAGGGTGGTCAGTCTTACCGACTTCGTCAGGATTCTTCGGGTCAGGATGTTACAATTTATTGCTTTTAAGCAAACAGTCGAAGATGCTCGCTGTATCATTTTCATTAAAGAAATACTCTACTTTTGGGCGAGGTTCCTTTGGTAGAGGTGCAGAAGGAGTAGAGGTAGACGTGGGTTGAGCCACGTTAACGGCTAAAGATTACTTGCTCTTGAGGTTGATGTTCAAGGTTTCTTTACCTTTGCGGTTATTCTGGCGATTACCGCTACCGGATGCAGAAGGCTCATATCGATCAGGGTTAGACATGTGTACCCCCAACTGTTTGAACTTCTTAGTGCTAACTTCAGCTGCTTTAGCATTGACGATGAATGATGGCCAATCCTGGAACTGTATTGACCCCGTCCACATGCTGATGATAGACAACAAGTTTGACTTACAAGTGTCTATCGTTACGACAGATGGGGTTCCGGGAGGCATTTTGAGTGCTTCTCGGCAGAATCGTTCAATGAAACTCTCAGTAGTTTCATATGTCTTTGCTTGATCTTATTGAGGGCGGATATAGTCATATCGTTGATACCCTCGTAGAATCGTTCCAGGAACATCTACTTGAGTCCGGCAAAGGAAGTGATAGAGCCGTCAGGCAGGCTGCAGTACCAATCATATGCTGTGCCAGCTAAGCAGCCGATGAAGACTCTGGTAAGAAGAGCATCGCTTGGCTGGGGCTGGACAGTCATTACCTCAAAATGGTTAATGAACTGACTCGGAGAAGTGCTACCGTCAAACAGCATGATCGTAGAAATTTTATACTTTTGAAGGAATGGGACTTCCTTCCATTCTACTGGATAAGGTTGTTTGATCCCCAGCCTCTATAGATCGTCTTTCTCTTTGAAGGCCTCGAACTGATTACGTAGTAGTTTTATAGCCTCATTGGCATCTCCTGAGGATAGAGAAGTCATAGGCTGGCTTACCGGGTTAAGAGGAGGAACAGTATGGTAAGCACTACCCCCAGCCCCTGAATGACTGGGTGTAACTTGAATAGGTATTCAGGCTACTGGAGGAGACGGTACCCCTAGACTCGCATTAACCGGCACCGATGATGCTATAATCTCGGGATTTACCGCAGGTGCAGTCGGTGGTAATGTATGTTGAGCTATGATAACAGTATGCATACTTGTGATCATTTCATCCATGGTCTTCAATTTGTCTTCCAGTGCGGCTATTCGTTGCTATTGACTTGCTGAACTAGAAGTGTCTGGATCTTCAGTAACCACATAAGCTGACACTTTTCTGGGTACAGTAGAAGACACTGTCTACTCAGAGCTTTCGCTGTATGCATCATAATCAGAGACAGAATCATCCCCTGAGGGAGAAATAGAGAGATGACCAAAGGGATCTTGTAGAAGATTCCTACGATCGACTGTGTCTCGACTTCAAGATCGGGTGTGTCGGAATACTCCTTCAGAAGATTCATGGAGTAAATCTAGATATCGTTGACTGGGCTTGCCGGGCTTGCAGTGCTTTGAACACTTCCTACCCCCAGTATCTTGAGAAGCCATATTTACAGAAGCATAGAACACCTTGTCTTCGTCTTCTGACATTGGTTCAGAAGTTAAACGATCGAAGACAGATCATTTTGTCGTCTGGCAACAACACTTGATAACCACCTTATGATTATAATGGCATTCCAGTGGTTGGATTGGAGGTGTTGAAGTGTTGTCCTACTTCTTCTTGAGGGGTTCCCGAAGATCAATGACGACATTCGGAACATGATTCAGATGATTCAGTTGCTTTGTTCCATGAGTATACAGAGAAGTACTCAACTCGTTGGCATAAGTGTCAGGATTTTTCCTTCTGGAAGTTTGCTTCTGATGCAAGTTCACCTTCGACATTGGTTGCTTGCGTTTCATAGAAACTGGTCTATTGAGATAAGTCCGTAGATCGGCAAATTCACCCCCAGGGGCTTCTGTCTGAGACACTAGCAATTTCCCTTGCTTTGGTCGGGATATCCGAAGAGTTGGAAGATCTTGGAAGTATGCTACTGGAGTAGGCAGGATGCCTCTCTGGTCAATAGTTTTTCCTTTAGTAGGGAGAGAAGAACTCTTGTTTGAGAGAGTTTTTGCACTGTTTGGTGCCGAGGTACGTTCAGATTGATCTTCCGAGGTAAAAATCGAAGAAGACTGGGAAAAGACCAAAGGGACATTTCCTTTATTTTGTGAAGAAGGGTTGGCCAAGGAGCGTTTTCCTATGTTGTCTTCCAAGTTTTGGACTATGGAAGATTGAGAAAAGACCAAAGGGTCTTTCTGTTTATTCTGAGACGGAGGAGGAATAGTCAAAAGACTACCCCCTGCGGGTTGCACTAGTGTAACTGAAGATTTGGGAAGGGACAGAGAGCTTTTCTCTTTATTTTGGGAATAAGGGAGAATAGTCGAGAGACTACCCTCTTTGGGTCTGGCCAAGATAGAGGAGGCAGCAGCTGTTTGTGTAGTAAGTGGTACCTTGGTAGCTTGCGCTGCAGATGGTACCTTAGCAACAGAAGCTTTTGATGAAGGAGTGGGAAGCACTTTAGACACAGAGGATTTGGGTTGGGTCCTAGAAACGGTAGCAGCAGGCTGCGCTCGAATAGAAGAGGCAGTGAGCTGCGCCAGAGGAACAGGAGTCTTGAGTTGTACTAGAGCAGAATAATTTATAGGCTGTGCTGTAGAAAAGGCGGTAGTGAGCTGTGCCTGGCTTACAAGGGGCCTTGTGTTGCGCCCTGGCAGAAGAAACAGTGAGGTGCGCTCGGACAGAAGAGGCCACTGACATACTGTCAGAAGAGATAGTATGCTGTGCCTGGGCCGTAGAGGACTTTGGAATCCACATAGAACGGACTTTACTCTTGGCAGAGGTCATAGTTCGATGAGTGGCCTTGGAGTCGATCATTGCTTCATTGGCAGTCTGGTTGACCTTAACAACCAGAGTCTTTTGCGTCCTTCCGATAGACGCGGTGTCATATTGAGTTGTCACTTCCTCGTCGGAGGAGAAAGTCGTCCCCAGCAGAGTCGCCATTTTGTTTGCAAAAACAAAAGTCTTTTATTTCACAAACTTTAAAGAATAGTACTAGAGTACAATAAATTCTAGGAAAGTACAACTGTAAGAATTCGATCTGAAGACGATCGTTTTATCCCTTGGATGATGTGAACTTTGAAGACGATAGCCTCTGAAGAATGCAGCAGCACTTGGACAAGAACTACTAATCTCTGATGATCTTGAATAATGATCCCCCTTAATGAAGAACTTGAAACTCTATTTATAGAGTTCTAGAAATAACTATTTTATAGTTATTATGGATTACGCACAATGGACTGCGCCAGTGACAGACTGCGCAGACTGCAAACTGCGCTGGCCTTTGGGCAGTTGCTCGATCGTCGGCTAACTGTATTTAGATGCGTGGCATCGTTTGATTGAAATGCGCTTGGTCGTGTACAGGCGGTTGCCACGTGGCGAGCAATTGATGGCATGTAAGCCACGTAATAAATGTCAGTTATCTTCAAAAAGTATGATGAATCGCGCCACTTGAATAGCGCTAGCTTCAGACTGCGCTCAGCTCTAGTCAATGGATAGCGCTGGGATTCAGAGAGCTGGACCGCGCTGGGATTTGGACTTGGTCAAACTGCACTGAGGAGGATCTGGCAGACCGCGCTCAGGTTGGACTGGCAGACTGCACTGGATTGTACAGCTGTTCTCGAGTGCTGTACTGCACGAGAAACGAACAGACTCCTCATTTTTTGGGCTGTCAGGCTGTCAAAAGATTTGATCTTCTTGTCAGGTAATGATGGCGTTGCCATGTCAGCATAGCGCGCTTGGGCATTGGCGCAGTTCAACCTAGCGCGGTTGATTTGTAGCGCTGTTCATGTTAGCACGTTTTATTGATGGGTGCGCAATTTGGACTTCTGTACTTTATTTGATGGATGCAACTTGATTTTTAGGACTTACAATCCTTTATATACGGGATCACCAGATGACATATCATATATGGTACATTTGTCTTTTACAAAATTGATACCATAACCATTATCAGCCAAATAACTTATGCTTAGTATGTTATGTTTCAATTCTGTGACTAGACAAACATCCTTTATTACAGGATAAGGAGATATACCAACAGTGCCATTACCAATAATATCACCTCTCAAGTTATTTCCGAAGGAGACGTATCCTTCTTTCTTCATCGATAGCGTGGCGAACAAAGATGCATCACCGGTCACGTGTCGTGAACATCCGCTACGAGGATCCACTTGCTTTTAGCATGAGAGGGTTGAGGGCCCACCTACAAAACAAGTAGATGAATCCTTTGGTACCCATTTACTGAAGGGTCCATATTTACTAGTTTTAGGTCTCCAGAATAAAGTGCGATTGTCAACAAGTTTTCTTGCTAAACAATACTGTGAAATGTGTCCATGTGTACCATAATATGTACAAGTAAGTTTAGAACTAGTGGTAGTAGAAACTGTGTTGACATGCTTGTTTGGTTTCTTGGAAAACCTATAAGTGAAAGCATAGTGATAGTCGTGTTTCCTTCGTGCTTTCTGATTTTTAGTCTTCTTAGGTGTATGCTTAGCATTAGGACTAAACTTAGGCTGTGTCACAGGTATTGCCTGTTTGCCTAACTTGATTTCTATCTTTTTAGAAATTGCAATAGACTCTTCATATTTAGCAGTCATATCTGAGAGTCTTTGTTCTGTGACTAAGTGCTTCTTCTTCTCTATGTCATATAACTCTTGTATTTTGACATAGTCTCTTTCTTTCTAATCAACCTTGAGGATAGCCTCATGATAGTCTACTTTGAGTTTGGCTATCTCTTCCGTGTTATCGGTAGTAGACGTCTCTTTAATATCTTCAATAAGATTGGACAGTCTAGCTATCTTGGTTGTGTATGCCTTAATCTCTTTTCGAGATTGCTTATACTTGTCAAGCACAGTTCTGTGTTCTTCAAGTAATTCGATAAAGGCATTTTCTAATTCATCGAAAGTAAAATTATCATTCAAAGGGTTTGAAGATACCTTATCAAAATCCATAAGATAGACATTGGCATTTTCGCAGGGTCTGTCTTCTTCCTCTGTATCACTGGCATCACTTTTATGCCAGATGCTTGTGTTAGCATACTTTCGACTGGTTGTTGCTTTTCTGCTTGATCTTGATCTGTCATATGGACTGCTTTTCTTCGAAGTTGGACAGTCCTTTTTATGTGCCCTGACTTCTTGCATCCAAAGCATATGGTTTCATCTTTATTGCTTTCTTGTATATCTCTCTTCCTTCTGTTTGATTTCTCAAACTTGAGAAATTTTCTGAAGTTCTTCACTAGTAGGGCTTGTTCATCACCACTTGATGATTCTTCATCAGAATTATTGTATGCAGGTTTTCGGGCTTGAGCTTTGAAGGCAATAGACTTTTCTTTTGGAGTTGCTTCTTCAAACTCTTGCAGATCAAGATCATGGGTCATGAGCTTGCCCATCAATGTTTCGAGAGACATGGTGGTGAGATTGTTTCCTTCAATGATTGTTGTTGCCTTCGGGTTCCAGTTCTTGGTTAGAGCCCGTAGCACTTTTCTGATCTTCTCATGATTACTGTAACCCTTACCAAGAGATTGCAAAGGATTAGTAATATCAAGAAAACGTGTAAACATCTGTGTAATTGACTTACTGGGTTTCATCTTAAAAGATTAATATTCCTGTGTTAGTCTACTAATTTTAGATTCCTTCACTTGGGAAGTACCTTCATGAGTTACCTCAAGAAGTTTCCAATTCTCGTGAGACGTTTTACAGGTTGAAACTTTGTTGAACTCCGTTTTGTCAATTGCACAGAACAGTGCATTGATGGCACGAGCATCTAGACTAGCCTTTGCTTTTTTAGCCTCTGTATATTTGTCATGAGGCTTGTCTACAAGCTGGCCGTCAACCACTGTAGGTGCCGGTTTCTTGTAACCGTCAACAACTATAGACCAAAGATCAAAGTCAAGAGACTTTAAGAAGAAAGTCATCCGTGTTTTCCAGTAGATATAATTTCTACCATCAAATAGTGGGGGTCTATTTGTGGATTTCCCTTCACCGTTGAATATTGATTTCACGGCTACCATATATACTCTCTGAGGTTTGTTATATTAGAATATAACCTGCTCTGATACCAATTGTAGGACCGTTGAGCACCTCTAGAGGGGGGTGAATAGAGTGTGTAGATGTGCAGCAGAAAATAATCACCAATTAAAAAATTAAAGCTATAACTATGGCAGTAAATAAAAGACAGTAAATAAATGTAGCAAGAGATAGAGAGATCAAACTCAGTGACACAGCGATGTATACTGGTATCCCTCTGAGAGGACTAATCGAGTCTTGAGTACTCTTGCTCGATGTTAATCCACTAAGGCACAAGCTAATTGAGAGCTTGTAGTCTCTTACAACATCGTGCTTGGTGACAAGTGCACGACCATCTTCACAACACCGTGCTTGGTGACTAGCGCACGACCGGCTCCACAACAAAGATAATTACTGTACTTTGAACAACCTCTTTACAACTCTTGAACACCAAAAGACTCTAGATCGAAATAGATATTACTGGCTTTTGGCTAAGAGGAGTATAGGTGTGATATGAAAACTTTTGATCGGATGAAAACACTTATTGAATAGAGAAGAGAAGATGAAGAATGAATGAGTGATTTGAAATGAAAAACTCTCTCCTATTTATAGGTATTTTCTGGGACCGAACTCGGGCAGAGTTCTGATGCAAAGATTTCAGATATGAACGTTGCATTCAAATTTGGAGACAACCAATATTTGAATTCAAACAGACCAAACTCGGGCAGAGTTCAGACCGAACTCGGGCCGAACTCGATTTGAGTTATGTCTAGAAAAATATTGATTATTTGTCAAATTCTGTTGTAAAAACGAAATTAAACTTTTTGGTATATGGAATATGAATAGGTAGGCTTTATAGAAAAGTGGACTGAGATTAACCTAAGCCAGTATTACCTAGTCGATCTTATATTTTATGTCCTAGACTCAATAAAGATAAAATACATAACAAATTATAAAATGACTCGGACTGGATTCCAATGAAGGTAATCTTCAGACAGATGATGTATGTGCTTGATGATGCAGTAGTACGATGCTTGTTGATATTGATTTCACACGTCCTAAAGTGTCACGACCCGCACCCACTGTGAGGGTACGAGAGCGTAACAACGCCCAGCCTACGCCGCAGTGTCGGCGGTAGAACGCTGTCCTAGGTCACAACATCTAACAATATAAGCTAAGCAGTTTATACTCCCCGAATGGGGGTGACATAGCAGAAAATAAACTCAATCACAACTAAGGAAGAAGAAGCACGATATGATATAGAACTCAAGGAAAATACAGATGATCAAGTAGTCTAAGATAACATCTCAGCAGATATCCAGAGTACAAGGTCTCAGCTACTGAATATGAAAGAATATACAACACAGATCTAAAAGACAGAGATAAAGTCTAACTACTAGTCTCAAGACAACATAAGTAAGATAAGGCCTAACTAAGCTAGTCTAGGCAATAGGGTAATGTCCTCAGCTAGAGCTGTCCCGTAGAAGGTATCCACACAGGCCTCCTCCTCGTCCTCTGTAATATTTTCAACATGTCCAGTCAGGACAGGAGCGAGCACAATACATCTCAACAGTTCATAGCAGGTTAGAAAATATAATCATGCAGTAAAGTAAGATATAGATACTGAAGAAATGCAGTATGTAAACAGAGAGAGAGAACTGTAATAGAAGTATCTACTATAAGTAAAGAGCTACCAGTGACTAGTGATTTAGAGTACAAAGTCGACATGTGAACGGCTTGATTTGCACATGGCTATACTAAAGAGGCGTACATGGCTATTCTACTTTGGAATTGTTCACATGGCTATTTATACTCTCCCGTACCCCCAATCAGTACACAAGGATCCAACCAGGTTATGTTATGATTCTATGTAACGGCCCCCGAAGGGTAGTACATAGTAGTCCCATAAATAGGGATTCTGGGAAACCCAATAAATGGGATAAGGATTCAAAGAAGACTCTGTGATCATAAGAGTATATGTCACAAGTGATCAAAGAACCAAAGAAGCATAGTGATACGCCATGTTAGTGAAACGCACCGAACATGTAGTACCCGATGCTCCCTGAAGGGATAACATCTCAAGAAGGGATCCATATAGTACTAATCCGTGTGACCAACGTGACAGTATCAAGTAAAGTAATTTAATACAGGAAAATAATTCTAAGCAGGATATAAAATGATCAGAGAATGTACTCTCCTGTGTCTGAGTGTCCGGATGAAATGTACTGTCCGAGGAGAGGTGTATGGCTCCTAATCAGAACAGCACAAGTCACAACAAGTCCAGAATAGTAATAAGATGCACTACGATGCATTCTACATGAATCTAGGTCAATCTAGACCAAAGTCAACTCTTGGTCAACTCTGGTCTACCCTAGAAGTCAAACTAGGTCAACCAAGTCAATCCTAAGTCAAACTAGTCTATACTAGGCTAACAAGGCTATTCTAAGTCTAACAAGACTACACAAGTCTAATCTAGGCTCACTAGTCAAGCGGACACACATTTACACCCATAGGCTAAGAGACTAGGCCATAGGCTAAACCATGTCTAAACCAACCATAAATCACATCTACAAAAGACTATACCTATATTTAAATAATACACATATTACATATAGACTCCTATGTGAATACCACACATACATTATCTATCCATATTAATATATGATATGGTACACACATTAGCATATAGGTATCTATAGTATATCACACATACATTTATTATCTATATCTACACTTAAGATAAATATATATATATATATATATATATATATATATATACATGAGAATAGGAAGGGATGTGTGTGTGTGTGTGTATCAATTAGTGAGAGTGAGAGTGTGTGGATGCATAGACATGTGAGTGTGAGAGGGTTATACATAGATGTGTGTTAACTTGTGCGTGTGTGTGTGTGTGTAACAGTGAAGTGAGGGTGTTCATGTGTGTGTGGATAGTGTGCCAATTAGTGAGAAAAACAGTGAACATAGGCTAAACAGTGAGTATGAGAGTGTATAACATGTATGTGTGTGTAGGATAAATTCATGAGAGCATGTGTGTGTGTGTGTAACATGTATGTGTGTGTGTAGGTGTTAGGCAAAATCAGTGAGACATTGGTGTGTGTGTGTGTGGTGAGAAAGTGAGGAAATCCTAAAAACAGTGTGCGGCCAAAACTCAGTTCAGTCCCACATAACCCAATCTCTGGTTTAAAAGGATTGTGAATCAATGAAGTGTTGGAAATCTCAGTTCATCAAATTTAGATTAACACATTAGATCAAAACAGTTCACAGAATTCAGTAAAATAGTACCTATCCAACATTCCAGTTTTCTGAACCAAAACAAAACCAATTTAACCCCAATTTTATCACACCAATAGAACACATATAGGTGAACCAATCTGAGGTTTTAAACCACACTAATTAGCAGTAAAATAGGCTAAATATGATGCTAGAAATCGAATAGGAAATCTGGAACAAACAGTGAAATAGGGACTGAATTTAAGGTATCAGTAAATTGGAAAAAATGAGAATTCAACATCAAAATTGAACTAAAGTGCCACAACACAGGTTGGTAATATAAATATACATTGTGTACGTGTCATATGATAAGTTTGTGTCCACCCAAGTGGACACAAACGTGTCCAATCCATTAAGAACACAAAACAGGAAACTGGACACAGTGTGGGAAACTAAGCCTCGTGCACGTGCTCACAGAGTTCGTGCACACGACACGACACGACACAAGCCACGTGGTCGTGTCCCAGTGTCCACTAGGTCTAGGGCTAGGACACCCTGCTACGTGTCCACGATACGCGTGCGTGCGATACGACACGCGTATCAGTGTACAAAATTGACAGCCATCAGCACAGTACAATTTCGGTGCTGGAGCTCGTGCGTGTCCGACACGACACGTGGGGCTCTGAAACTTGGGGAGACCCGTGTCACATGTCAAATTTCATGTGTCAACGTGTCATATCCAGTGGGTTGTGTCCCCCGAGATGCAGGGCATGCAAACCGCCCGTGCACGCGCGCGCGCGACCGTGTGTTCACGTGTCTGTGCCGACTCGACACGACACGAAAACAACACCCAGACACAAGAAACACATAAGCGACACATAAACCTAATTTTTTATTCAAATGGATTCCTAAAAATTACTCAAAATGCCCATTGGGGCATTTCGTCAAACACATGAACAATGACACTGATACGTGTCCAAATAGGATACGAATTGGACACAAAATCTAGGGTTTTCTATTCCTACAGTTAGGTTAGGCCTAGGGCTCCCTAGAAATGCAATAAAAATAGAATTTCATGGAATAGATTAGAAGTTTACCTATGGTGCAAATCCACACAAAAGCCCCAAATGAAATGGTTCCTCAAGCTCCCAAAATATCCACAAATTGTGTATTCCCTGAAATCTCTCAATAACAACAGCAAGTACAATAATTTTAGGTCCTAATGCAATTGATTTGGGTGGAAAAGCAGCTAAATAGGAATTTCTATGATTTAAAGAAGATGGGGACTCACCTCTTTCCAAACTTACAATAATCCCAATGGAGGCTAGCCCTAATTTCTGGGAGGGGATTAAATAGGGGGGGATCAATGTGACCAGCAATGGGCTAATTAGGGTTAGGGTTTGGCTACATGGTGTGGGCCTATGGGCTTTAAGGCTTAAGTCATTAGTCATGACTTATGAAGTCACAAGCCATTCTAGCCTACTCAATTCCTAATCTCTCCAAATAAGTTCTAATGAGTTAAACATCACTAACTGAGGTCAAACTAAGGTTACTTAACCTAACCAAGTAGTCATGACCTAGGTTAGTCTCTAGGTTAGTCTCCTAGTCAACACTAGTCAAAGTCAACTATAGCACCAAAACAAATATACTAAAAATCACTAAAAATTCTAATAAATATAATTAATACTAACTATCACTAACCAGGGTTAGCTAAGACTAGCTATGACTAATCTAGGTTAGGTCCAACCAAGTTATGCTAATCACAAAATATGGCAATCAATTAAATAATATTAAAATCACACCATTCTTAATAATACATTAAATTCCAAATAATATATATTAATTTCAATTAAATTCAAAATGACAAAAGTACCCTCAAACTGGAAATGATAAATGAAACACCCCAATCACATGGCTAGGCTCTAGGTCAACCAGTCTCCAAGGTTACACTATCAAAACACCAAAATCATAAGTCATGATTTAAAATAGTTTTAAATGATTAAAAATCACCAAAACTTATATCATGATTTAAATATCATTATTAAAAGATTAAAATTACAAAATTTCAAAATTACCCTCATTTGGAAAACTGGGTGTTACATGAAATGATTAGCAGCAGTTCGTATATTTTGTGTATTGACTTAAGTTCATGTCGATTATTAAAATTGGGTGTGACCATGGAATGGGCCAACAAAATGTGAGATTACAGTAAACCATTTGGATAGCATTCAAGTATATTGTGAAATTGATGGGATGACCTGCATGTAGAACCCTAGAGGGGGGCGAATAGGGAAATAAAATAACTTAAGCACGAGAAGCAATATACATCAAATAAAAAGAGAGAGTAAGAAGATCAAACACAAGATGTATCCTGGTATCCTCGCTAGATGCAATCCAGTCCCGGAACTCTCTCCGGCTTAAATCCACTATTTAATAAAATAGTACACACGAGTTTGGATCCGAAGAACTCGCCAACTTCAACACGAGTTTGGATCCCAAGAACTCGCCAACTTCAACACACGAGTTTTCCTACGAAGGCTCGCCAACTTCAAATTAAAGAGAAGAGAACTTGATCTTCTAACACTTGAAGAACGAAATTTACAACTCTTAAATACTCTAGCACTTTGGGAGAGGATGACAATTAAAAGCTTGGTAGAGTACTAATGGTGGAGCTCTTGGTTGTTTGGAAAATTTATGGCAAGAGTAGATGAGCCTTCAAGAGAGAGAAGGCTTTCATTTATAAAGAAACCAACAGTAGGTAGCATTCAATACTCCTGGATGCAGCCTGACCGGCATACCATCGGTATGGATCGGCATGCCGTCGGTATGCCGGTCGAACAGTAACCGTCATAATTATATCCGTTGGAGCATTTAATGCTTGTCATTAATGCTAGTGTTTGCCATTCAAAAATCAAATTTCATAAACCAGTATATCGTCGGTATGCCACGGTATGCCGTCGATATACCGATGTTTGTCACAGAATATTTTGTGATAAACAAAATGGTATACCGTCGGTATGCCGGAGCATACCGTCGGTATGTCGATGTTTGTCACAGAATGTTTTATGGCTCACAAAATGGTATACTGCCGGTATGCCGGAGTATACTGTCGGTATACCGATAATTATCACAGAACGTTTTTGAGGCAAACGAAAGGATTTACCGTCGGTATGCCGGAGCATACCGTCGGTATGTCGATGTTTGACACAGAACATTTTGTGGTCCACAAAACGGTATACCGCTGATATGTCGGAGCATACCGTCGGTATGCCGACATTTCTCATAGAAAGTTTTGTGGTCAATGAAACGGTATACCGCCGGTATGCCGGAGCATACCGTCGGTATGTCGTTCTATAAGATATTGATTTTTTACTGAAGAATTAGAAAGCTTTTAGTTTTTTCATCCAACCTTAAGTGTTTACAGAAAGACCTAGACCTTGTACAGACTCGAAATCTTAAAGTGTAGAGAGTCGTCTTTTCAAGGAACGCCGGTCTTTGCTTCAGTCTTCAAGGCTATGGTTGGTATTCTTGAATGGACTGACCTTATGTAGTAGAGCTTCTGAAATGATATCAATCTAATAACAGAGAAAACAAAACTACGAAGATTCTGTTAATATTATCAAAATAAAATATGCCAACAATCTCCCCCATTTTGATAATTGACAAAATAGGGAGATAGCATCTTCAGGGAGTTACTCCCCCGTAGGTAGACGACTCCCCCTCAATACATTTTTTCCCCCTTTGTCACTTAGTCAAAGATGGGAATATAAAACAAGTAGCATTTATTACGGAACACAGTATTATAGATAAAAGCATGCATTGATAGATAAAAAGGTTTGGAATTGGGTACATGTGTGACAAGTCAGAAAATACTACAAAAGAACTGATAAAAACTCTCCTCTACGAGAGTTAACAAGACAATAAAAGAAACAGATATCAAGTCCCCGCACGATAGCACACTACTAAAAACACCGAAACACTGGTGTTTGCCATGAAATATAAAAGAGCAGAACAGTTTTATGGGAGGACTGGACTTTTACTTCACGTTACAAACTCGCTTGTACAAAGAAAGCCTAGGGACGAAAACCTAGGTACAGCAATCTAAGTACAATTGTTTATTTTTGATTCTGGGGGGTGACGGTAGAGGCTCGGGAAAGCGACGGCAGCTCTGCCTTACTCCTTGGACGATCGGACGTAGCCTTAGCTCCTGTGACGAGATGCTTGGCGTTGGCGAAGAAATGCTCTTCTTGCTCTCCTCGTATTGCTCTTCTGGCTTCTCTCTCTCTGGATTGATCTCTGTGTATTTTTCTCTCTGATTATTGGGGGAGCCTCTCTCTGTGTGTGCGTCTCCCTTTTGTAAGGGAATGGCACCCTGCTATTTATAGGAATGGGGTGTGATCATTAGGGTTACAAATGATTACTTCTTGGAGATGGCGGCGGCCTGTGGATTGGTCAATCTAGGCCATTAATCTTGAGCGTGAAGGATCTGGGCCATTAATGAGGATTATGCCAAATCATGTCAATAATTAATATTTATTGCAATAAATCTCCATTATGATGATTTGCTGATGTCCGCAAATCTAAATGAATCAATTTAATTCATTCTCATGCCACGTGTCCCAAATTGTTGGGATCTGACCCAAAATTTGAATATCTTTAGGACACGTGTCCTGTCATCCTTGTTGAGCCGCATAAGGAGCGTTCATATTTGGGCCGCATAAAGGTCATCATGACCGAGCCGTATGAAGGATTTCATGACCGAGCCGCATGAATAGTCTCTATACTCGAACCGCATGAAGGTTTTTATGACCGAGCCGCATGAATATGTCCATGACCGAGCCGCATGGGGGTCTTCATGGCCGAGCCACATGAGAGTCTTCATGACCGAGCCGCATGGGTTTCTTCATGGCCGAGCCGCATGGGGGACCTTCATGATTGAACCGCATAGGTTTCTCTGCACTGGCCGCGTGAACTCGTCTAGTCTAGCCGCATAAACTTGCCTCGAAGCTACGAAGATTTCCTCCAGTTCCCTTGGAAGATAGTGCTCTTGTGTCAGTCATCATGACTACTTTACATCAGGGCTGTCAGCTGTCAGCTGTCAGCTGTCAGCTGTCAGCCGTTAGAGAATTAATTGTGCTTGAATGGTGCTGGGTACAGCTGTTCTGAAAAGACACGTGGCTTCCCTCTACGGGCCGTATTGGAGTCCACTCGAGCTGCCTATGTGTTTGAGCCGCATGGGACTCCTGAGCCGCATGGATCATTTTTCTCTTCTTTTTTATGCTTCTACAACTGGTCCCGGAAGGACCTCAAACGACATAAAACAAAAGAAAAAGGAAAAGACAACCACTTATTCGACACCATCAACACCAGGAAGCTGCCACCTACTCATCAGCCGGATCATCCTCCCCATCTTGAGCCCGGTAGGAAGCACCAAAAGGATCAATGTCGTCCGGGTACATAAAGCTGTAGGCATTAGGATCAGAAAAGCGAGAGGCCTGGTACATCGGATCCTGAAGATTCAGATCCAAAAATGGATCCCGGTCCTGAAGGGTGTGCTGAATGAAATACGTCTGGTCATGGAAGCAGGATTGGAACAGGGTTCCAAGGCCACGAGTGTTGGCCAGCATCTGTTCCTCCGCCTGAGCCATGCGTATATCGAAATGCTGCTAGGTCAGGGGCATATAACGGACGGAGACAGGAGGAGTAGAGGTGGGCGAAGCAGGAGCAGTGGCCAGCAACTTTTGGGAGAAGGAGGCACGAGATGAGGAGGCACCACCGAGGGAACGGGAAAGAGCAAGAAAGGATAGGACGCCGTCCGAGTAGCACAGGGAGAGGTCGACGTTCTTTGCTTCCAAGTTTAAGGTGATGAAGGAACCAAAGTACAGAGACTGCTTTCCCACGGGCAGGACGCCGAAGAAGGTATTGAGAAGAGTCTTGGGGAAGGACCAAGGCTTCTTCGAATAGAGATAGTACATACAAACCAGGACATCAGCGGTGATGGCACCATAGTTTCCGCCCTTGGGATAAAGGGTGTGGCACACGATCCTATGGAGCTCGTAATAGAACGGCTCCAGCTACGCAGAAAGGGCCGAGATAGCAGGAGGATTTGGTCCCTTACAAATGATTCCGTAAAATTCATCGAAAGAGACCTCGGCCGAAGGATAAAGAGCAGATAAGGCCGGCAGAACCTCTCCTCGGTCAGGGACGTCGAGAATGCTAGCGATGTCACGAGCCGTCAGGCGGAAGTGGCGCTCGTTCACCATCGTCTCAATGGCGTCGTTCTCGATGTCAGGAACCATATTGCAGTAGAACAAACAAACTGCGACGGGGTAGACAGGCACCTGATGCCAAAGTAGGGAAGAGAGACCTGTTGACACAAAGTCACAGTCAACCAGATATTGATAACATTGACTAAATAATATTTGTAATAATTCAATACGACACACGACGTCTACATTAAGCTCAAGTCAGACGACAGCTCAGTCTCAGCTTCTCAGTTATTTGAGTCTGTATTTTACACTTTTGTTGAGTCTAGACTGATGTAAACTGTGTCATGCTGAGTTCTTGAGACTTGACCTATAGCCTACCCAATAATCCTCTAACTCTACCATCCAGAAAAATACCCACTGGCCACTTAGAACCATTCTGTGCTTTGGAGACAGAGTTCGGGCCAAACTCTACCTCCACACAGAGTTCGGGCCGAACTCTGTCCCCTAGAAATCAGCATCCCTAATTTTAGGGTTAGCTGGTTGCTAGTTGTCCAACGGCCAAATATTTGAAATTTTCTACCCGAATTCTGGCCGAATTCTGCCTACAAAAATACTATAAATAGGCCATGAATTCTCTCATTTTAAATCATCCAATCTTCTCTTCTCTTCTCTCTTATAGCTCAAATAAGCCATACCCTTCCCATCTACTAGCCACAAGCCTTCTAAGTCTCGAGTGCTCAGCATCTCTCAGTTAGGATTCTTGTGCAAGAGTTGAAGAAGTCGTTTGGACAATTCCAAGCAAATCGCCACTGCGATCCTCTGTAAGAAGTTGACGTGCTCTTCTGAAGTAAAGGCACGGGTTGTAAACTACTATTTCACAAATAGTGGATTTAATCCTGAGCTAGAGTTCTCAGGCCTGGACTAGTCCTCCACGAGGGAAACCAGGTTAAAATCGATGTGTTTGCGTATGCTTTTTTGCTCTTCATTTACTTTCCGCATTTTACTCTGATTATTTATTATTCGTGAAAGAGTTAATTTTTAATTGGTTACTTTCTATATATACTCTATTCACCCCCCCCCCTCTAGAGTTGCCATCTGTTCTTCAATTGGTATCAGAGCTCTGTTCTCTTTACAAAAGATTTACATCCTAGAGCTGATCCATGGCAACCACACAATCCTTGATTTCCAATCACGGTGAAGGACAGTCCACTCGTAGGCCTCCCCTATTTGATGGAACTAACTACACATATTGAAAAACAAGGATGAGTTTCTATCTCAAGTCTCTAGACTTCGACCTGTGGACAGTCGTCACTGACGGTTACAAAAAGCCCGCCAGGATAGTTGTCAACGGTGATCTCATTGAGAAATCCCATGACAAATATTCTGACGAAGAGAAGAAACAGACAAGTCTAGATGCGAGAGCTATTAATGCTTTATTCTGTGCTATAGACAGGAATGAGTTTAACAGGGTATCCACATGCACCACATCCCACGAAGTATGGAAGCTTCTAGAAGTGACGCATGAAGGAACCACCCAAGTCAAGGAATCAAAAATCAGTCGTCTTACGCAAGAATACGAGGCATTCAAGATGAAGCCAAACGAGACGATCACACAGATGTTCACAAGATTCCTCGACATCATCAACCCCCTGTCTTCACTTGGAAAGCAATATTCAAATCATGAGAAGATTCGCAAGTTGCTTAGGGGGCTACCAAAAATTTGGAACCCTAAGGTGACAGCCATCATAGAAGGGAACGATCTCACAACCATGTCAATGGAGACCTTGATGGGTAAGCTCATGACTCACGAGCTTGACCTCAAAGACTTCGAAGAGCCTGCTCCGAAGACTAAGGAGATCGCTCTCAAAGCTCATCGACGAAGGACTGAGCACGGTGAGACCGAAGACGACAACTCGGATGATGAAGACCAAGCTCTCATGGTTCGCAACTTCAAGAAATTCTTTCGCTTCAATAAAAGAAAGAAGGAACCACAAGAAGACGATGAAGAAGTGCCAACCTGCTATGGTTGCAAGAAGACTGGACACGTCCGAAAAGACTGTCTATTCTTGAAGAAAAGCAACCGCTATGAGAAGCCATACAAGAAGACCTCATCAAAGAAATATGCCAACACAAGCATTTGGCATGAAAGTGAAACAAGTGACTCCGAGGAAGAAAAGGACTCTCCTCAAGATAAAGCAAATGTGTGCCTAATGGCAACTTCCAACAAGGTATCTAACGAAACTTTAGATGACTTCTCTTTTGATGAACTTGGCGATGCCTTCACTGATTTACTCGATGATCACAAAAAGGTCATCGGTAAATACAAACATGCCAAGGATAAAATCAAAAGTCTTGAAGTCGAATTACAAAGAATTTCTCTATTACTTGATAACATTAGAGACACGACACCCACTAATGACACAAATGAAGTATCCAAGCTTAAACTAAGCTTACATGATGCTGAAACACGTATTGAGCAACAGACACAAGAAATCACAACACTCAACACGTTGCTTGCTGAAGTAAAGAGTAGACACAAGGTTTCAATGACTAAGATATATGGCTTAAATATTAAGGTTGATGAACTGCAAGCTGTTTCTAAGAGATTAGAAACTAAATTGGGAAAACAGGTTGCTCAACCTCAAACCCAATCACATGGGCACAACACCACTCAAGCTAGTCAACCACGTCATCCTCATGCAGCACGTAACCATGCTTTTATATACACTAACTTTCATAAAACACAAAAACCACGTGCACGTAAGAATACTTCTCATACTCATCATGCTGCACAAAGACACAACCAACATCACTCTACATATAGAAATCATCACCATGCCATGCCATATAGACAAGATCATCATGCCATGCCATATAGACAAAATCACCATATCATGCCATATCACCATGCTATGCCATATAGACAATATCAGCATACTATGCCACATAGACAATATCAGCATGCCATGCCACATAGACAATATCACCATGCCATGCCACATAGACAACATCACCATGATTACCATGCAAACTCTACACATCATGTCCATCCACATCAGGCTGCCTATAGATATTATTCTCATATTCCTAGTGTAAATAAAAATGCTATCTGTACTTACTGTGGATCACATGGACACATTTTACCATAATGTAGAGTTAGAAGACTGGTAGACAAAAAGATATATATATGGTTTTCGAAAACTAACTTTTCAGGACCCTCAAGAACTTGGGTACCAAATGTCACATCTACTCTTGATGTAGGTGGACCTTCCCTCCTCAACTGAAAGTAAGTGGATTCTCGATAGTGGATGCTCGCGACATATGACAGGAGACGCAAATCTTTTTGCATCACTATCGATGAAGAGAGAAGGATATGTATCCTTCGGTAACAATTTAAAAGGGCACATAATAGGTAATGGTATTATTGGTCATCCTCCCTCTCCTGTAATAAAGGATGTCTGCCTAGTGACCGAGTTAAAGCATAACCTGCTCAGCATTAGTCATCTTGCTGATCATGGATATGATATTAACTTTGGACAAAATAATTGCCTCATTTATGATAGGTCAACGGGAGACATTGTTTTTGAAGGGAAAAGAGAGGATAACATTTATATTTTCTATCTTTCCATAGATACTAACAATACAGGTAGATGTTTATATGCCCACAAAGATGAACGATTACTTTGGCACCAGCGTCTTGGTCATGCCAATATGGATACGATATCCAGGTTATCGACCAAGAAGCTAGTGAGAGGATTACCCGACATCACATTCAAAAAGGATACGGTATGTGCCGAATGTGAATTGAACAAAGCAACCAAATCCTCATTTCATTCCATCAACTCTGTAAGTACTTCCAGACCCCTGCAACTACTCCATATGGATTTATTTGGTCCTAGTAGAGTAGCTAGTCTTGGTGGTAAACTTTATGCATTTGTTATTGTTGATGATTTTTCGAGATTTACTTGGGTTTTCTTTCCCATAAACAAAAGTGATGCTATTTCAGTTTTTAAGATTTTTGTCAAGAAAGTTCAAAACGAAAAAGGCTACATGATCACTCGAATCCGAAGTGACCATGGAGGCAAATTCGAAAATTCTGATTTTGAAAAATTTTGTGATTCTAATGGTTTTGATCATAAATTTTCTTGTCCAAGAACTCCTCAACAAAATGGTGTTGTGGAGCGGAAGAATAGGACTCTCGGCGATATGGCTAGAGTCATATTGAATAAATTTTCACTTCCAAAATATTTCTTGGCAGAAGCTGTCAGTACAGCATGCCACATTTTGAATAGGGTGCTTATTCGTCCCATTACGAAGAAAATACCCTATGAGCTTTGGTTTGGGAGAACCCCCAATGTTTCTTATTTTAAAGTTTTTGGATGTAGATGTTTTATCCTTAACACCAAAGACAACTTAGGCAAATTTGATGCCAAAGCTGACGATGGTATTTTCCTTGGTTATGCCGCCAAGAGTAAGGGATATAGAGTCTTTAATAAACGCTCACTAATTGTGGAAGAGTCAACAAATGTGACTTTTGATGAAGATAACAGTACAGCAAGTACTCTTGATGATGACGTTGAGCCATCAACTTCTACTCCAATGAATACTTCTACCGAAACAAATTCTCTGGAGGGCTTACCAAAGAAATTCTCTTTCAAGCCTTCTCATCCAAAAAATTTAGTGATAGGTGAAGTTTCACGTGGAGTAACTACCAGATCATCACTAAGAGACTCTATTGCTAGCACTACCTTTATTTCACAAGTTGAGCCGAAAAACATTTCTGAAGCTTTTAATGATGAATTTTGGATTTCTGCTATGCAAGAAGAACTCAACCAATTCGAGAGGAGCCAAGTGTGGGAACTAGTTCCTAGACCGGCTAATCACTCGATAATTGGTACTAAATGGGTGTTTAGAAACAAAGTGAATGAAGATGGTTCAGTCACACGCAACAAAGCTCGTCTAGTAGCTCAAGGATACAACCAAGAGGAAGGTATCGACTACGATGACACATATCCGGTTGCTAGATTAGAATCCATTCGGATGCTTTGTGCATTTATAAATTATCAAAATTTCAAATTATTTCAAATGGATGTGAAAAGTGCTTTCTTGAATGGTTTTATTAACGAGGAAGTTTATGTAAAACAACCCCCTGGCTTTGAAAATCACAAATTTCCCGACCACGTGTTCAAGCTAAAGAAAGCGCTATATGGCCTTAAACAAGCCCCCAGAGCTTGGTATGAAAGGCTAAGCAGTTTCTTGCTTGAGAAAGGTTTTTCAAAAGGGAAAATTGACACTACACTTTTTATAAAATCTTTTAAAGACACTATTCTATTAATTCAAATTTATGTTGATGATAACATTTTTGGGTCTACTGATGAAACCCTTTGTCAAGAATTTGCCAAGTGTATGTAGACAGAATTTGAGATGAGCATGATGGAAGAACTCAACTACTTTCTTGGTCTACAAGTGAAACAAATGGCTAATGGAACTTTCATCTGTCAGTCGAAGTATACAAAGGACATGCTGAAAAAGTTCGATCTTGACAACGTCAAACCAATCAGCACTCCAATGGCTACTTCAACCAAACTCGAACCAGATGAGAGCGGCAAACCTGTTGATCAATGTAAGTATCGAGGAATGATAGGCAGCTTACTTTATTTAACTGCTAGTCGCCCCGATATCATGTTTAGTGTTTGCTTATGTGCTAGATATCAAGCAAATCCTAAGGAATCACACTTGACCGCGGTTAAGCGTATCTTTCGATACCTTAAGGGTACGGTTACAGTGGGCCTATGGTATCTCAAGTCAATATCATTTGACCTCATTGGTTACTCTGGTGCTGACTTTGCTGGATGCAAGGTCGACCGTAAAAGTACAAGCGGTACGTGTCATTTATTAGGAAAGGCTTTAGTCTCTTGGTTTAGCAAGAAACAGAATTTTGTCGCACTATCCACAACAGAAGCTGAATACATCGCAGCAGGGCATTGTTGTGCACAAATTCTGTGGATGAAGCAAACCCTTGAAGACTACAATTTATCTTTCGTGCACATTCCTATATTCTGTGACAATACTAGTGCTATTAACTTGACTAAGAACCCTATCTGTCACTCACGCACAAAACACATTAAAATTAGACACCACTTTTTGCGTGATCATCAGCAAAATGGCACGATTAACTTAGAGTTTATTGACACTGATCATCAGCTAGCAGACTTCTTTACTAAGCCATTATCCGAAGAGTGCTTCAATTTCCTTTGTCGTAAACTTGAAATTTTAGATGAAGCTGTCATAAATTAAAACTCACCTGCGTAAAAATCGATTATATTAAGATTCTCTTACGATGAATTTGCTATGGGTACAAGCCGAAAGGGCCCTTCTGACAATAAGGTGTAAAAGCTTAAGCGATACGGTGCACTAGTCCACAGGACTACCGCTAGCTGGGATCCGGCCCCTACAGCTAATCCATGGCAACTTCAAACTATTGAATTATGATATATTTCCTTATTTATTATATGGTTCATTTTGATTTCTTACTGCTGATTCACTATTTCTCAATTTCATTCTGCTATTTTTCTTATTGATTGAATCTTTCAAGCTATTTCTTTCATATCTTACTTATTTTCCCATACTTAGCCATTTTTCCATCTTCTGGCCTGTTTTTCAGTTCTGGAACAAGGATCCAAAACTTGGGCCGAACTCTGTCCCCAACAGAGTTCGGGCCGAATTTGGTTCCCATATTCCAGAATCGGGGACAGCCACAGCCGTTTGATCAATTGTGATTCTACGGTCCAGATCTGCTCCGACCAAAGAAAACCCTCATCTTATAATCGGGTTTTCATCTCTCTCCTTCATTCTTACCACCACCTTCACCTCTCCAAACATTTTTCACAAACCCTAACCCTAGTTTTCTCACCAAAGTGCTCCATTGCTCATCAAAATCAAGGAGAAGGGCTATTTCCTCATTCTCTTTCACTGTTCATTGTTGATTTGAGGTATAACTCCTTCTGCCTCTCTATTTCAAGTTCTCTACTTGTTTGCAAATGGCTCCTCGCTTGCCCAATCGTGGGAAGAGGATCCGAACTGAGGGTGCTTCCTCTTCGAATCCTCCTCCTCCCATTGAGCAACCCGTTGAACAACTACAACCCCTTCATCCGTTGTTCAATCCACCTCCTTCCCGCGACCCTAATACTTATGACGACCGATTGTTTGTATCACTAGACGCCTCTAACGAGTGGTTTAGTGACTTTCGGACTCGTCCGGTCTTCGCGGGACATCCCATAAATTTTACTATTTTCTCACAATTTGAATCATTGTTTCAAGATCTTTGCTTAAATGAGTTAGTGGCTTCAAACTTTGTTATTTATCGTAGCGCCATACAAATGTTCTATTGTAACTTGACTCACGATGCCACTCACATCTATTCCCGGGTTGCTGGTATTGATATTGCTTTTGATACTTCTGAGTTGGGCGAGTATCTTGCACTTCAAGATCTCGATATTTGGGATAAGCTTGTGGAAGCTTGCCAATTCCAATTTGTTGGTAAAACTTCTCTTGAAAGTTTCAAGGAGGAATTATGTGCTCCTAACATAAGTCCTCGCAAGCTTATGGCCAAGCACCTCAACCCGTATTTCTATGAACTTCATCGAATTATTTTCAACACTATTTTGCCAAAAGCTGGCTCCACCGATGAGGTTACATATTTTGAGATATCTGCTTTGTATCATCTTCATTATCGTATTCCGTTCAATCTTCCACGTACCATGATGGACTGGATGATTAACTGTAGGAAGAAACCACGAGCCCTGGTTTATCCTATGTATCTTCCTATAGTTTTTCGTGCGTTCATTGTCCCTCTTCATGATTGTCCTTTCTTGCCTGCTCCTGCATTCCTTTCCAAGGCACGATGCCTTCAGGCAGTTTTTGCTTCTCCTGACACTTCTGAGCATTCTGATGAGGAGCCCGACGCCCCTCCACTTGGACAGGATGCGCCTCCTCCTCCTGCTACTCTTGACTCCATTCAGACCATGCTCAGAGATCGTTTTGTATTGGAGGACGATCGCTGGACTCAGATGGACTATCGGACTACCCTGCAGATGAGTGCCCTCAGAAACTCGTTGTACGATATCCGGTATTCCATGTCTCGTCACCCCTCTATGCCCATTCCCATGGAGCGGGATCCTGGTCGCGCTGGTTATCGCATTGACGACCCCTGGGTCATGCGCTATCTGGATCCGGATGCCGCTATTGTGAACCCCAGCCGTTCATTCACTGATCATTCAGACTCTGCTGGGCCTTCTCGTGCTCCATGATGGAGATGGCGTTTACTATCTGCTGCTGCTGATGATGATTCTAGTTTCTGTTTTCTGATTTCCAGTTATTTAGTTTTATTTGGATTTATGTACTTGGGTTGTATTAAAACTCTGGTAGTTTGATGACTCTGGTTATGTGTGATGACATTTTATGCTTATCATAGTTTATTATTCTATGCTAGTTGCTCGTTTTGATCATTCATATACAGTTTCTTCTCTATTTGGTGTGGTTGTATCATTATTATTCATATGCAGTTTATATTGCTAATGCCAAAAGGGGGAGAAATATGTATATTCTTGTTTGTATGTGCTATTTGGTGCTTTTGGGAGATATTGTTTATCAGGCCAATAGGTTCAATGCATTCTTTACAGGGGAGCTATTAATTCTAGCTCGGCACCGTTCACCGGTTACGGGGGAGCTATTATTTCTACTTGGCATTGATTATGGGGGAGCTATGTTTTTGTGATCAAATGTGTCCAGGTATGAATATTGAATATACATATACTATTTTGTCAATTATCAATATGGGGGAGATTGTTGACACAAAGTCACAGTCAACCAGATATTGATAACATTGACTAAATAATATTTATAATAATTCAATACGACACACGACGTCTACATTAAACTCAAGTCATACGACAGCTCAGTCTCAGCTTCTCAGTTATTTGAGTCTGTATTTTACACTTTTGTTGAGTCTAGACTGATGTAAACTGTGTCATGCTGAGTTTTTGAGACTTGACCTATAGCCTACCCAATAATCCTCTAACTCCACCATCCAGAAAAATACCCACTGGCCACTTAGAACCATTCTGTGCTCTGGAGACAGAGTTCGGGCCGAACTCTGCCTCCACACAGAGTTCGGGCCGAACTCTGTCCCCTAGAAATTAGCATCCCTAATTTTAGGGTTAGCTGGTTGCTAGTTGTCCAACGGCCAAATATTTGAAATTTCCTACCCGAATTCTGGCCGAATTATGCCTACAAAAACACTATAAATAGGCCATGAATTCTCTCATTTTAAATCATCCAATCTTCTCTTCTCTTCTCTCTTATAGCTCAAATAAGCCATACCCTTCCCATCTACTAGCCACAAGCCTTCTAAGTCTCGAGTGCTCAGCATCTCTCAGTTAGGATTCTTGTGCAAGAGTTGAAGAAGTCGCTTGGACAATTCCAAGCAAATCGCCACTGCGATCCTCTGTAAGAAGTTGACGTGCTCTTCTGAAGTAAAGGCACGGGTTGTAAACTACTATTTCACAAATAGTGGATTTAATCCTGAGCTAGAGTTCTCAGGCCTGGACTAGTCCTCCACGAGGGAAACCAGGTTAAAATTGCTGTGTTTGCGTATGCTTTCTTGCTCTTCATTTACTTTCTGCATTTTACTCTGATTATTTATTATTCGTGAAAGAGTTAATTTTTAATTGGTTATTTTCTATATATACTCTATTCACCCCCCCTCTAGAGTTGCCATCTGTTCTTCAAGACCGACCTCCTCGAAGAGAGTGAGATGGTCGAAGAAGAGGTTCCAATTGATGGCACGGTCTTTGAAGACGTTGTGGTGCACGAAATGCTGGAACCATGCTTCGGCAGCCAAGGAAGAGGTTAAGATCCGTTGGTCAAAGCCATGGGAGAGAGGCACAGGAGTGAAGGGATTGCTAGCAGTGGAGGAAGAGCGGGGGCGCTTGTGGGTGGCCATGGAAGAGAGAAAGAAGGATGAAGGAGGAAGTAGGGTTTTGAAATGAAGAAGAGGATGAGGAAGAAAGTAGGATTTTTAAAGAGTTGTTGAGAAGGGGAAGAGGTGGAAACGATTATAGAAGGGGGAAGTAGAAAAGTGTGTTGGTTTTGAAATAAAGATAATGGAGGAGTTAATGGGGGAGAGGAAGAGATGGGTATTAATGAGGATGGGAAGTTAGGGTATTGGAAAGAGGAGAGAAAGAGTTGGGTATTTAATGGAGAGATGATGGATGTGATGGGTAGTTAAGAGGAAAGAATAAGTAAAGAAAGAATGGAAGAGTGGTGGGGCCCGAGAGCTGATGTGACACGGCAGTCCGTCGCGAACCGGTATACCATCGGTATACCGACGTATGCCGACGGTATACCAATTTTTGGCACAGAACATACTTCTGAACCAAAATTGGCATGCCGTCGGTATACCGCAGTATACCGTTAATGGGGGAGAGGAAGAGATGGATATTAATGAGGATAGGAAGTTAGGGTATTGGAAAGAGGAGAGGAAGAGTTGGGTATTTAATGGAGAGATGATGGATGTGATGGGTAGTTAAGAGGGAAGAAGGAGTAAAGAGAGAATGGAAGAGTGGTGGGGCCCGAGAGCTGATGTGACATGGCAGTCCGCCGCGAACCGGTTTACCGTCGGTATGCCGACGTATGCCGACGGTATACCAATTTTTGGCACAGAACATAGTTCTGAACCAAAATCGGCATGCCGTCGGTATAACGCAGTATACCGTCGGTGTGCCGGTTGAGAAGAACTATAAGTCAAAATTTAAGATGCCCAATTCTTGGCAAAGAAAAATGAAGCGATCCTCCGGGAGTGGTTTGGTGAAAATATCGGCTAACTGATAAGTAGTGTCAATAAATTCAAGGCGGATATCCCCCTTTTGTTGATGGTCACGAAGAAAATGGTGTCTAATTTTAATGTGCTTCATGCGTGAGTGACAAATCGGATTTTTCGTGAGGTTGATCGAGCTAGTGTTATCACATTTAATAGGGGTGCAAGTATGAGAAATGTCATAATCTATAAGTGTTTGTGACATCCAAAGAATTTGTGCACAACAGCAACCGGCCGTAATATACTCGGCCTCAGTGGTTGAAAGAGCAACAGAATTTTATTTCTTACTAAACCACGATACTAAGGATTTTCTAAGGAATTGAGATGTACCGCTAGTGCTTTTTCGGTCAATCTTGCACCCGGTAAAATCTGCATCCAAGAAGCCATGATGCCCAAAGGATGAAGATTTCGGATACCAAAGGCCTATATTAACGGTGCCTTTGAGATATCGAAAAATACGCTTGATGGCACATAAGTGCGATTCCTTTGGATTTGCTTGACATCGTGCACAAAGACATACACTAAACATGATGTCAGGACGGCTAGCAGTTAGATAAAGTAAACTACCGATCATACCTCGATACTTATGAATGTCGACCGATGTGCCATCTTCATCATTGTCAAGCTTTGTCTTTGCTGCCATAGGAGTCCTCATTGATTTGGATGAGTCGAGTTCGAAGCGCTTGAGGAGATCCTTTGTATATTTTGCTTGATTGATGAAGGTCCCTTTGGGTCCTTGTTTGATTTGTAGGCCCAAAAAGAATGATAGTTCACCCATCATGCTCATTTCAAATTCTTCCTGTATTACTTTAGCAAATTCTACACAAAGTGCATTGTTAGTATAATTGAGAATAATGTCATCGACGTAAATTTGAACTAATAAAAGAGTGTCGTGTCGACTTTGTCCTTAGAAAAATTATGTGAAACAAGAAAAGAGCTAAGGCGCTCATACCAAGCACGGGGAGCTTGTTTGAGACCATAAAGGGTTTTGTGGAGTTTGAACACGTGATTAGGAAATTGAAAATCTTCAAAGCCAGGAGGTTGTTTTACATAAACTTCCTCTTTAATAACACCATTTAGAAAAAGCACTTTTAACATCCATTTAAAAGAGTTTAAAATCATTAAAGTAAGCAAAAGCACATAGCATACGAATGGATTCAAGACGAGCAACTGGAGCATAGGTTTCGTCGTAGTCAATGCCTTCCTCTTGGTTATAGCCTTGAGCACCCAATCGGACTTTGTTACGAGTCACTAACCCATCTTCATTAAGTTTGTTTCGAAACACCTATTTAGTTCCGATAATGGGGTGATTGCTAGGTTTAGGGACAAGTTCTCAAACCTTGTTTCGCTCAAATTGATTTAGCTCTTCTTGTATCGCTATCATCCAAAATTCATCATGAAAAGCATCATTAATATTTTTAGGCTCTATTTGAGAGATAAAAGTCACGTTTGCACAAAGATCACGAGTGGAGGATCTAGTGCTTACACTGGAAGAAGGATCCCCAATGATAAGCTCCTTAGGATGATTGGTGACAAATCTCCATTCTTTTGGGAGATCCTTTTGAGGAGGCTCGAGTGGTGGGGACTCTTTTGTTGGAGGAGTCACAACTTCATTGTTAGATGAAGAAGGACGATCTCCAATAGAGGAGTTCTCCAACCCAAACGAGATGTCATCAATATCATCGGAAGAGAAGAATATAGAAGAGTTAAGTTCATTAAAAGAGACATTGATTGACTCTTCGACAACAAGACTTCTTTTATTAAAAACATGAAAACCTTTACTATAAGTAGAGTATCTAAGGAATATTCCTTCATAGACTTTTTCTTCAAACTTGCCTAGGTTATCCTTGGTATTCAAAATAAAACAGTTACATCCAAAAACTTTAAAATATTCAATAGAGGAAATTTTGTCAAACCAAAGCTCATAAGGAGTCTTTTTAGAAATAGGTCTAATCAAGACCCTATTTATAACATGACATGCCGTGTTAACGGCTTCCATCCAAAAATATTGGAGGAGCTTATATTGGTTTAACATAACCCGTGCCATATCGCCAAGGGTTCTATTTTTTCTCTCCACAACACCATTTTGTTGAGGAGTTCGTAGACAAGCAAAATCATGTCCAAAATCATTCTTTTCACAAAATCTTTTGAAATCGGCATTGTCAAATTCTCCTCCATGATCACTTCTAATCTTATTAATAGAAAAACCTTTCTTATTTTGAACACGTTTACAAAAAGCAACAAATTTATGAAAAGTATCACTTTTACAAGCAAGAAAAATAACCCAAGTAAATCTCGAAAAATCATCAACCAAAACAAAGGCATAAAGCTTGCCTCCAAGACTAGCTACTCTACTAGGACCAAAAAGATCTATATGAATAAGTTGAAGTGGTCTAGTGGTACTCACAGAGTTGATGGATTTGAAGGATGACTTGGTCAACTTACTTTTCTCGCATTCTTCACACACCATATCCTTTTTGAAAGGGATACTTGGGAGTCCTCTTACAAGATTCTTGGTAGAAAGACAAGAAATGGTATCCATGTTGGCGTGTCCGAACCTCATGTGCCAAAGCCAACTTTCATCGTTCTTAGCAACTAAGCACCTGTCATTGTTAGTGTCTTCGACAAGATATAAAACATAGATATTGTTTTCTCTAATGCCTTCATAAACAATAGATCCATTTGAACTATCGGTAATGAAGTATTTAAGCTTAACAAACTTGATATCATAACCATTATCGGTAAGATGACTAATACTAAGAAGATTGTGTTTAAGATTAGTAACAAGACACACATTCTTAATACAAGGAAAATGAGGGGAACCGATATTACCATTTCCTATAAGGTGACCTTTAAGATTGTTACCAAAGGAGACGTGTCCTTCCTTCTTCATCAATAGCATTGTAAATAATGAAGCATCCCCGGTCATGTGCCGTGAACAACCGCTAACGAGAATCCACTTGCTTCTAGCATGAGAAGGACTCTTCACCTACAATATAAGTTGAAGATGAACATTTTGGTACCCATGATCGTATGGGTCCTTGAGTGTTAGTCTTAGGAACCCATTTATAAACTTTCTTATCAACTAATTTCCTTGTATGACAATAATTGGTCGTATATCCAAGCAAGCCACAGTAGTTGCATATCATAGAGGATTTAGAAGAAGACGTGTGAGTATCATGCATATGTGAATCTCTAGTGCGAGGAGTTCTATCATTAGTATTATGATGATGATAATAAAAAGTATGATGCGAAGTATTCTTCTTAACAAATGGTCCTTTCCTTGTGTTAGAATAGGACTTGTGTGTAGTATTCTTGTTCATGTAAGAAGTATGACTAGCATTGTAATGAGTGTGGGGGTGTCTTGGAGTATGTGTGTGAGTAGTGTTCTTATTACCTAGTTTCTTACTCTGTACAAGAAGATCATTATACTTAATAGAAGTATCATATTCTCTTCTATTAGCATCTTGAACTTTATGCATAGCAAATTCATAAGCCCTTCTGATGGATTGAATCTCATCATCCTTTTTCTTGATGGTGATAAGGGATTCTTGAAACTTGAGTCACAAAGACTCTATCTCATCCGTGTAGCTATCTTTCCTTTTTATCTCCTCAATGTTCTTTTTCACAGCCATAATCTGCTAGATGTTAAAATAAAAAGTTTAGCTTTATGAGGAAGCAGGTAGTGCATAGGATGCACAGAACAATGAATGAGATTGTCCAGTATTCATTTTTTTTCTCAGAATTCTAATACTGACCGATACCGACATTGGAGGTCTCTTTTTTGGTCAATTCGGCAAAGGAAATTAAACGAAAAAGACAAATCGGCAAGGGTTTAAAGCATAATAAGGTTGTAAAAGCATGTAAAAGAAGAAAAAGATCAATCTGTTGATGTAAACCAATCAGTAAGGGTGAATACTATTTCATTTAATTTCAAAACTACTAAGAAATAACACTAAAAATACTTAAAATTGTGCCTAAATGTATAAAATATATGTTTTAAAATTTAAATAATTTATTAATAATTATTTGTTTTCCGATACCAAAAAATTCGATACTCCGATCCGAAACCGCCGATACTATCGATATTGCCGATACCAATACTAATAGGAATAGTCCGATACCGATACTGTGAACCTTGACTATGCACAATACTGTTTATGAAGATAGAAGGTACCCACTTCATGTTGGAGGTTGTCACTCTTTCCACATCTTCCACCTTTTTGCCAGATGACTTAGAAGATTGATCACCATCCTGCACTCCTAGTTCATACAGTAATCTTTCTTGTTCTGCAGTCTGATATGGATACAAATCAAACAGGACTGAGAAACATACACAAAAGGAGAGAAATAATTTATAAGAGAAGAGTAAGAAAAACATTCATAGACAAGGAAACGGCCACAAAATTCTGGAGTACCCATGCTTCAGGGAACGTTTTGCCACATATAAGTCAGGCCTACAAGGATGAACAATGATTCTGGAATAGAGCAGTACTGGGACTATAACTTGTCCTAAAAGGTCTAGTTGATGGCAACCTTTTATAATGATATAATGAAAATAAAAATTATGGCATGAAATCTTTACTCTTATATAGTTGGGTTTCCTGGAGCAAAAGAAACCACACATTTATTTGGCAGGGGAAGGTGACATATACCTTCCATTTTCAAAGGCACTTTTTGGTTAAAAATAGAAGGAAAAAAATGATAATTGCAAGGTATTCGTTGCTTCTAGTAGTAAAACTATAACTTGTTCTCTAATTTTCTACAAAATATTTAGCCAATAGCACATTACATGCATACAGTTGCTAAAATTGCACTTTCCCTCTCAGGACATTTAAGTATTTTGTATAAGAATAAGAGTGGTGTAATATTTATTGAATATAAATATTACCCCCCAATCAACTCTAGCTCAAGTGGCCGAGGTGGACGGCTTCATCAATGTAGGTTGTGAGTTGGAAGGAAGCAATTTAATTTCAAAATTAAATTGATTGCGTTGCGGGTCAGTGTTGGATAGAAACACGCAGCGGTGGAATAGGCCTTTGGACCACAAGCGGCCACCGGGACATGGTGCAGGCCTTCGGACCATGAGCAAGCGCACGGTTCGGATTTGGATCTTCAGGCCGGGTTGTAAGCCTACAGAATAAATTTCGAGTCGAATTGTAAGCCTTCGGACATGAGATTAAGACCATTCTAACTAGACAAGTATAATGCTATTATTTTCTTCCCTTCAAAGAGAGAAACCAATATACAGAAGAATAAGACAGTAAAAAAAGATATTCAAATATTACTTTGTTGTTGATGTAGCTAGTTAAGTCAAACAAAAATACTAGGATTAATTAGACAAGTATTATGTCGAGTGATAAGTACCTTGTTAAAAAGAATAATGGAAACATTACATAGTACTTTTCAGTTAGTACACATGAACATAGGCATACACAAGTATACAAACCTATATAGAAGTAAGAACACAAATGTGATGATATAAGGACATTTTTTACCTGACTATATAATATGACACATAAAGTGCAGAATATGCCAACTAAAAATGAAGGTCCACACTGATCTATGAAGTTTAAAATACCTAACACAAGAAGTTTTACTTCAAATACTTCCTATATAAACATCAAGTGGTTCAAAATAAGTTGTTCCAGCAACAATTAAGTTCAATGTCCTGAGGTGAAAAGTCCCAATGTACACCATACCCTCAAATCATGTTCTCTTCATTTATCCCTACTAGCACATTAGAATGAACATGGAAAAGATAGTTACTAAACATATTCAAGTAAGAAAATTGTAAAAGATCAAATAACTATTAGTAGTTGGGGTGTATACTGAGTTCTGAATCTTAACAGTTCTTGCCCATATAAAATATTCATGACAATATAAGTGAATGGTTCTAGTTTGATATATTCTTAGTAACACTTCAATTCCATATCATATAGTTCTTATCCTCAAATGTTGCTTATGGATATTTTTTGTAGAAGATCCAAGTATCTCTTTCTTATTGGTATTATTATTAGGAGCCACTAGGTGAATTTTATATGATGTAGTAGCTTGATGGTATTGACCTTGGTGAAGTAATTAGAGCCAACAATATTTAATGATATGAGCATTCTGGTCTCGCTACATGGCTTTGTCTGGATGCATTCTAATGTTGTATTTGACTTCCTGCAGTATGTCCGGAACTCAAAACCATAGCTTATAGGCAATATACTTGTTTGTACTGCTCATCATATAATGCGACATTTTATGGATTTATAGTTGACACTAGTTAAGACGAGAGAATGTAATTAGTAGCTATAGATCTTCCTCATTAAACTCAATTCAATAGCAACTAGCTTCTAGCAAACCAAAGCTAAACCTTTTTGACGGTTGATCCCAAGCTAAAAATGTGTCTAACTTGTATTACATATTACAAAGTGAAATTCAATAGAGATTAAAAACTGTCAATAAATTCTTCAGCCCCTTACTGATTTATTACTATGATCATTTTCTATAAATCCTAAGTGACTGCATATGTTCGTAAGAAAATGTTCCCTTAGTTTGAGAGGATAGTGGTATGAAATCATTTGTGTTAATTAGTGTAGCCTAATGAACCTGACACTGTCCAATTGAATCTGAGAATGATCCATCCTGACACAACCCATAGCGACCTGTGTTTGGGACCAAGTTGGTCTCTTGTTCTAAAAGTCCCAATGATCTCGTAGGCTTGCCCTACATCCTACTCTATGTAACCAAGTTGCTATTTAAAATATGTAATTGTGCCTCCATATTGGCATGAAGGAAAGGATTTCAAATGATATCTAAACTCATATCAAAACAAGGTATGATGATTGTGGACGGAGGTATACTAATATCTCAAATAATTGGATGATTTAATAAATTTCCCCAAATCATAAACTCTAACCTAGAAAGAAAGGACTCAACCCATTGTCGTCAGGAACTCGTCGTCGTCGGAGTAGGAGCAAAATAAGGTTAGGGCCGGTCTCCTCTTATGTTTCTTCTTCTTAGCTTCTTGCTTCTTCGAACCTGGCGACATGTAGAGATTTTAGGGTTAGGGTTTAGATCGAGAGAGAGAGAGAGAGAGTATAAGATTAGTGGTGGGATTAGTAATGTCGCCCGCTCCTTCCTGTCCCAGAGTCCAACCTAAACGAAGACATAGAGTGATGGTGGATTGAGAAAAGGGGCATCCATTTCCAGCAGGAGCGATGGTGTTCTGAGAGGAGAGGCTTTAAGTAAAGAGATGAAAATGGAGAAGAAAGAGAAATTTTGAGGGAAGAAATTTTTAAGAAAGGGGGAGTGCGGGTTTTGGTAAAAAAAATTGAGGTATGTAGTTTTTTAAAGTATTAGAGAGCCAAAAATTTCAACCAAATTTGATCCTAAACAATAGTTTTAATCCGTCGAAAATGAAACGATAGTTTTAATATGTCGTTGTTGGACAACTCTAACTGTCGCAAATCCTCTATTTTGGTGTAGTGAGATTTCCCTTTTACATCAATAATGATGCTAGAGAGTCTCTCTACTTCAAGTTGAAGAGCATCAACCTCTTTTAGAGATTTCTTGTATTTATTCCTAACACCTTTGTGTTCTTCATGAAGTTCAAGGATAGCTTTCTCTAAGTCATCATAAGTAAGAGTATTTAAGGAAAGATCATCAAGTACCTCATCGGTTGCCATGAGACAAACGTTTGCATTGTGCTTGCAATCTTTGTCGTTGTCCGAATCACTAGCATCGCTTTCACACCAAATACTGGTGTTAGCAAATTTTCTGGAGGAGGAGGTGCTTCCTTTGCTAGGCTTCTCGTACTTACTAGAGTCTTTTCTTGTCATAGGACAATCTCTCTTGATGTGTCCGGTTCTTCTGCATTGATAGCATGTCGGATCTTCATCGTTGTCCCATCTGAAGCGGTTGGCTTTGTTGAACTTGAAAAACTTTCGGAAGTGCTTAGCTGTGAGAGCTATATCTTCATCATCATCCGACTCGTTGTCGTCGAAGCTATCCTTTGAGTATGACTTAGTAACTTTGAGAGCCAGAGACTTCTCCTTCTCTTTGGCATTCTTCTTTTCCTTCTCTTGTATGGAAGATTCTTCTTGATCTTTCATGTCGAGTTCGTGAGTCATAAGCTTCCCCATGAGGGTCTCAAGGTTCATGACCGTCAGGTCGTTTCCTTCAATGATGGCGGTAGCTTTAGGACTCCAACCTTTTGTCAATCCTCTAAGAATTTTTCTGATCTTTTCATGAGCAGGATATTCCTTACCAAGAGAAGAAAGAGGATTAATGATATCACCAAAACGGGTAAACATACAAGTAATAGACTCATTTTGTTTCATCTTAAAGGACTCATATTCTTGTGTGAGTCTACTAATCTTGGACTCTTTCACTTGTGATGTTCCCTCGTGTGTGACTTCAAGCAACTTCTAAATCTCATTAGAAGTCTTACAAGTAGAGAATCTATTGAATTCACTACTATCGAGAGCACAGTAAAGAGCGTTCATAGTCTTGGCATTTCGACTAGCAAGCTTCTTGGCATTTTCAGTGAGTAAGTCCCTAAGGGTGTCAGATGCGACATCCTCAATAACTCTGGAAGGAGTAGGGAGACCATTTATCACACAATCCCATAAATTAAAATCTATGGACTTCAGATAAATGTTTATCCTAATCTTCCAGTAGTTATAGTTGGTTCCATCAAATAGGGGAGGCCTATTTGTGGAGTGTCCATCATTGTGTAAAGTATTGATACTAGGGTTAGTGGACATTGATCACTCTAAGGGTTTAAGACCAAATTAAGAGAACAAAGCTCTGATACCAATTGTAGAACCCTAGAGGGGGGTGAATAGGAAAATAAAATAACTTAAGCACAAGAAGCAATATACGTCAAATAAAAAGAGAGAGTAAGAAGATAAAACACAAGATGTATCCTAGTATCCTCGCTAGAGGTAATCCAGTCTCGGAACTCTCTTCGGCTTAAATCCACTATTTAATAAAATAGTACACACGAGTTTGGATCCGAAAAACTTGCCAACTTCAACACGAGTTTGGATCCGAAGAACTCGCCAACTTCAACACACGAGTTTTCTTACGAAGGCTCGCCAACTTCAAAGTAAAGAGAAGAGAACTTGTTGATCTTCTAACACTTTAAGATCGAAATTTACAACTCTTAAATACTCTAGCACTTTGGGAGAGGATGACAATTAAAAGCTTGGTAGAGTATTAATGGTGGAGCTCTTGGTTGTTTGGAAAATTTATGGCAAGAGCAGATGAGCCTTCAAGAGAGATAAGGCTTTCATTTATAAAGAAACCAAGAGTAGGTAGCATTCAATTCTCCTGGATACAGCCTGACCGGCATACCGTCGGTATGGACCGACATGCTGTCGGTATGCCGGTCGAATAGTAACGATCATAATTATATCCGTTGGGAGCATTTAATGCTTGTCATTAATGCTAGTGTTTGCCATTCAAAAATCAAATTTCGTAAACCGGTATACCGTCGGTATGCCGCGGTATGCCGTCGGTATACCGATGTTTGTCGCAGAACATTTTATGACAAACAAAACGGTATACTGTCGGTATGCCAGAGCATACCGTCGGTATGCCGATGTTTGTCACAAAATGTTTTATGGCTCACAAAACGGTATACCGTCGGTATGCCGGAGTATACCGTCGGTATGTCGATAATTATCACAGAACGTTTTTGAGACAAACAAAACGGTATACCGTCGGTATGCCGGAGCATACCGTCGGTATACCGATGTTTGACACAGAACGTTTTGTGGTCCAAAAAATGGTATACCGCCGGTATGCCAGAGCATACCGTCGCTATGTCGACATTTCTCACAGAAAGTTTTGTGGTCAATGAAACGGTATATCGCCGGTATGCCGGAGCATACCGTCGGTATACCGTTCTATAAGATATTGATTTCTGACTGAAGAATTAGAAAGCTTTTAGTTTTGTCATCCAACCTTAAGTGTTTACAGAAAGACCTAGACCTTGTACAGACTCGAAATCCTGAAGTGTAGAGAGCCGTCTTTTCAAGGAACGCCAGTCTTTGCTTCAGTCTTCAAGGCCATGGTTGGTATTCTTGAATGGACAGACATTATGTAGTAGAGCTTCTGAAATGATGTCAATCTAATAACAGAGAAAATAAAACTACGAAGATGCTGTTAATATTATCAAAATAAAATGTGCCAACACCGCATACACACTCCTTGAACGAAAGTCATTGAACCATTCATTGGAAGCTTCCAATGAAACAAAAATCAATCATTGAATGTGTTAGGGTCATTAGGTGGTGGTAGATTAAAAAGTGGATGAATGGGTTGAACATCTTGAGGAGGAGGGATAGATGAGAAAGTACCCTCGGTTTTAGCCCTCTTTTCCCTATTGAACAACCTAGGTGCTATTGATAATGATAAGAATTTGAAATTTGAGATGGAGAAAAAAAGAGATTTATACCTCAAGAGAGTAGTAGAATATGGAAGAAAAGAATCCAAATGTTATGCTCCTTGAGTTTAGGGAAGAAAACCACACTAGATTGAGAATTCTAGGGTTAGGGTTTGGAGAGGATGAACTTGGAGAGGGTTTAGAGGTGTCAATCGAGAAGAGAGAGAAGGAATTCCCGAAAATATGAATGTAGGGTCGGCTGGTCGGGTTGATCCTGGTCCATAGGATCAAAATAGATGGAGGGCTGAGAGCAATTGGGAGTTCTAGAATCAGAAGACCAAACTCAGCCCAAACTCTGTGTGAGGCAGAGTTCGGCCCGAGTTCTGGGTACTGAGGCCAGAACTCAAAGCAGTTAAAAAATTAGCCAATTGTTGGAGAAAAATAAATGGAGTGATAAAGATTAAAATTTTGCAAAAGTTTGATGACAACCAAAAATTTTGATTGAAAAGGAAACCATGAATGGAAAAAATGGAAATGAAAGAAAATTTTGAATTAACTAAGTTACAAATGAAATTAAGCCATATAATAAACAAGGATTTATGGCAACAACCATTACGATGAAACTGCCATGGGGTAGCTATAGGGGCCGGATCCCAGCTAGCGGTAGTCCGAAGACTAGTGCACCGTATCGCTTAGGCTTTTATGCCTTGTTGTCAGAAGGACCCTTTCGTCTTGTACCCATAGCAAAGTCTCCAAAAAGATATATGTCATAATCGATATTTACGCAAGCCAATTTATTTAATAACCGTTTCATCTAAAATTCCTAATTCACGACGAAGAAATTGAATCGCTCTTCGGATAGTGGTTTTGTAAAAAAATCTGTCAGCTGATGTTCAGTGTCAATAAATTCTAAATCAATAGTGTCGTGTTGTTGATAATCACACAAAAAGTGGTAACGAATTTCAATGTGTTTCGTGCGTGAGTGACATATAGGGTTCTTAGTAAGGTTGATAGTACTAGTGTTATCACATAATATAGGTATGTGTATAAAAGATAAATGATAATCTTCTAGGGTTTGTTTTATTCACAAAATCTGTGCACAACAACGTCCTGCAGCTATATACTCAGCTTCGGTTGTAGAAAGTGCAACAGAGTTTTGTTTCTTGCTAAACCAAGAGACTAAGGCTTTGCCTAATAATTGACACATGCTACTTGTACTTTTACGATCGACTTTGCAGCCCACAAATTTAGCATCCGAATAACCGATAAGGTCAAAGGATATGGTTTTGGGATACCACAAACCGACTGTAATAGTACCTTTAAGGTATCTAAAGATACGCTTGACGGTGGACATGTGTGATTCCTTAGGACTAGCCTGATATCTAGCCCACAGACAAATACTAAACATGATATCAGGGCGACTAGCAGTTAGGTATAGTAAACTACCAATCATACCTCGATACTTACGTTGATCAACAGGTTTGTCGCTTTCATCGGGTTCCAGTTTGGTTGTAGTAGCCATTGGTATACCAATTGGTTTGACGTTGCCAAGGTCAAACTTCTTCAGCATATCCTTTGTATACTTGGACTGGTTGATGAAAGTGCCTTGCGAAGTTTGTTTGACTTGCAATCCAAGGAAGTAGTTGAGCTCCCCCATCATGCTCATCTCAAATTCGTTCTGCATACACTTAGCGAAATCTTGGCAGAGATTTTTATTAATAGAACCGAATATGATGTCATCAACATAAATTTGAACTAAAAGAATGGTGTCTTGAAAAGTTTTGATAAAAAGTGTAGTGTCAATTTTTCCATTTGAAAAACCATTATCTAGTAAAAAATTGCTTAGGCGTTCATACCAAGCTCTGGGGGCTTGTTTGAGGCCATAGAGCACTTTCTTAAGCTTGAAAACATGGTCGGGAAATTTGTGATTTTCAAAACCAGGGGGTTGTTTTACAAAAACTTTCTTCTTAATAAAACCATTCAGAAAAGCACTTTTGACATCCATTTGAAAAATTTTAAAATTTTGAAAGTTTGCAAAGGCACAAAGCATCTGAATGGGTTCAAGTCTTGCAACCAGAGCATACATCTCATCATAGTCGATACCTTCCTCTTGGTTGTATCCTTGAGCTACTAGACGAGTTTTGTTGTGAGTGACTGAACCATTTTCATTTATTTTGTTACGAAAAACCTATTTAGTACCAATAATCGAATGGTAAGATGGTTTAGGAACAAGTTCCCAGACCTGGCTTTTTTTGAATTGGTTGAGTTCTTCTTGCATAACAGAAATCCAAAATTCATCATTAAAAGCTTCTAAAACATTTTTAGGCTCAATTTGCAAAATAAAAGCAGTGCTAGCAATAGAATCTCTTAAAGATGATCGAGTACTTACTACGCATGATACCTCACCTATTACCAAGTTTTCTGGCTGTGACGGCTTGAACTCGAACTTCTTCGGTAAGCCCTCCAGAGAATTGGTTTCAGTGGTGGTATTCATCGACGTGGAAGTTGATTGTTCAACATCATCGTCGGGGATATCTGATGTACTATTTTTCTCATCAAAAGTCACATTAGTAGATTTTTCTACAATTATTGAGCGTTTGTTGAACACTCATATCCCTTACTCTTGGCAGCATAGCCAAGAAAAATACCGTCGTCAACTTTGGCATCAAACTTGCCTATGTTGTCTTTGGTATTTAGGATAAAATAATGACAACCGAACACTCTAAAATAAGAGACATTAGGAGTCCTACCAAACCAAAGCTCATAGGGTGTTTTCTTCGAAATAGGTCGAATAAGCACCATATTTAAAACATGGCAAGCTGTACTAACAGCTTATGCCCAAAAATATTTTAGAAGTAAAAATTTATTCAACATAACTCTAACATATCGCCAAGAGTCCTATTCTTCTGCTTCACAACACCATTTTGTTGAGGAGTTCTAGGACAAGAAAACTCATGATCAAAACTATTTGTTTCGCAAAAAATTTCAAAATCAGAATTTTCAAATTTACCTCCATGATCACTTCGAATTCGAGTAATCATGCAGCCTTTTTCATTTTGGACCTTTTTGGCAAAGATTTTGAGAACAGAAATAGTATCGCTTTTGTTTGTAAGGAAGAAAACCCAAATAAGTCTTGAAAAATCATCTACAATAACAAAAGTATAGAGTTTTCCACCAAGACTGGCTACTCTACTGGGACCAAATAAGTCCATGTGCAGTAATTGCAAGGGTCCAGTAGTACTTACAGTTTTTATGGATTTAAATAAAGATTTTGTTGTCTTATTCAGTTGACATTCGGCACATACCGTGTCCTTCTTGAATATGATGTCGGGCAGACCTCTTACTAACTTCTTTGTTGATAGCCTGGATATAGTATCCATATTAGCATGGCCAAGATGCTGGTGCCACAAAAGTCTTTCATCCTTGTGGGCGTAGAGGTATCTTCATGCACTGTTAGTATTTCTAGATAGATAGAAAATATAAGTGTTATCTTCTCTTATCCCTTCAAAAGCAATGTCTCCCGTTGACCTATCATAAATGTAACATTTATTCTTTCCAAAGTTAATATCATATCCATGATCAGCAAGATGACTTATGCTGAGCAGGTTATGCTTTAACTCGATCACTAAGCAGACATCATTTATTACAGGAGAAGGAGGATAACCAATAGTACCGTTACTTATGATGTAGCCCTTTAAATTATTACCGAATGATACATATCCTTCCCACTTCATCGATAGTGATGCAAAAAGATTTGTGTGTCCAGTCATATGTCGCGAGCATCCACTATCGAGAATACACTTGCTTTTAGTTGAAGAAGGAAGGTCTACCTACATCACGAGTAGATGTGACCTTTGGTACCCATGTTCTTGTGGGTCTTGAAATGTTAGCCTTCGGTACCCATGTATATAGATTAATATTAACTAATTTCCTAATTCTACATTGTGGTGAGATATGACCATGTAATCCACAGTATGTGCAAGTAGTATTCCTATTTGTGTTAGGGGCAGGTTGATAGTGATGTCTATATGCAGTATGGTGATAGTTATATGAAACAGCATGATAGTGACTGTGTGTAGCATCAGGATAATAGTTATGTCTATGTGCAGTAGCAGAATAATAGTTATGAGTAGATTGAGAGTGATATCTACGTACATGTGGTTTACGTGCTGCATGTGAGTACGTGTACATATAAGCATGGTTACGTGCTGTATGTAGGTGACGTGTTTTACTATTATGAGTGGTCTGGTATTTTGTGTGTGTTTTGTGACTGTGTGATTGGATTTGAGGTTGAGCAACCTGTTTTCCCAATCTGATCTCTAATTTCTTAGAGACAGCATTCAGTTCATTACACTTTGCATTCAGACCATCAATCTTGGCAATAGAGATCTTGTGTTTATTTCTTTCTTTAGCAATCTCTTTGTTGAGTGCTGAGATCTCATGTATTTGCTTCTCAATAAGTGTTTCGGCATCATGTAAGCTTAATTTAAGCTTGGACACCTCATCGGTGACTTCCGTGGGTGGAGTGTCTCTAACATTATCAAGTAAAGAAGAAAGATTTTGAATCTCTATTTTATAGCCTTTGATTTTCTCCTTGGCATGCTTATATTTACTAATGACTTTCTTGTGATCATTTAATAAGTCATTAAAGGCATCACCGAGTTCATCATATGTAAAGTCATCAAGAGTTTCGCTAGTTACCTTCTCGGATGTTGTCATTAGGCAGACATTATCAGTGTCTCGAGGAGAGTCATCTTCTTCCTCAGAATTACTAGCTTCGCTTTCGTTCCAAATACTATTATTAGCATACTTTTGCGAAGAGGGATTCTCATATAGGTTACCTTTCTTTGCAAAGGGACAGTCCTTTCGAACATGTCCAGTCTTTTTGCAGCCGTAGGAAGTTGGTTCTTCCTCGTCGTCTTCTTGTTATTCCTTCTTCTTTCAATTGAAATGAAGGAACTTCTTGAAGTTACGGACTAGAAGAGCTTGATCATCACCTTCTGAATTATCATCGTCAATCTCTTTAGGATCAGCCCTTCGACGATGAGCTTTTAGGGCAATCTCTTTTGCCTTTGGAGTAGGTTCGTCGAAGTCTTTGAGGTCGAGCTTGTGGGTCATCATATTTTCCATCAAAGTTTTCATAGACATTTTGGTGAGATTATTGCCTTCTATAATTGCTGTTACCTTAGGGTTCCAGATCTTCGGTAGCCCCCTAAGTAACTTGCGAATCTTCTCATAATTGGAGTATTGTTTGCCAAGAGATGACAGAGGATTGATGACGTCAAGGAACCTTGTAAACATTTGAGTAATCATCTCATTCGGCTTCATCTTGAATGCCTCGTATTCTTGTGTTAGACGACTGATCTTAGATTCCTTGAATTGAGTGGTTCCTTTATGCGTCACTTCCAGAAGCTTCCATACTTCGTGCGAGGTGGTGCATGTCGAGACCCTGTTAAATTTATTTTGTCTATTGCACAGAAAAGAGCATTAATAGCTCTAGCATCTAGACTTGCCTATTTCTTTTCCTTGTCAGAATACTTGTCGTTGGGTTTTTCGATGAGATCGCCCTCGACAACTATTCTGGCGGGCTTTTTGTAACCATCGGTGACAATGGTCCACAGGTCAAAGTCTAAAGACTTGAGATAGAAACTCATCCTAGTTTTCCAATAGATGTAGTTGGTTCCATCAAATAGGGGTGGCCTATGAGTGAACTGTCCCTCACCATGGTTGGAAAACATAGGTTGTGTGGTTGTTATAGATCAGCTCTAGGATGTTAGTCCTTGTTAAGAGAACAGAGCTTTGATACCAATTGAAGAACAAGTAGGCAACTCTAAAGGGGGTGAATTATAACAATAATGGCAAAATAAAAAATAACTCTTTTCACCAACAGTAAATAATCAGAGTAATAAATGTAAAAATGGTAAGATCAAGAGAACATACGCAAACACAGCAGAATTTTAACCTGGTTTCCCTTGTGGAGGACTAGTCCAGGCCTGAGAACTCTAGCTCAGGATTAAATCCACTATTTGTAAAATAGTAGTTACACCCCGTGCCTTTTCTTCAGAAGAGCACGTCAACTTATTACAAAGATCGTTGTGGCGATGCTTGGAATTTTCCAAGCGACTTTCTTGACTCTTGCACAAACTTCTAACTGAATAGCACTGAGCACGTTTAGGCGTAGGAAGCTTGTGGCTAGTAGATGAGAAGGTTAAGGCTTGTATGAGGCTTATAGAGAAGAGAAAAGAAGATAATTGGATGAATGAAAATGAGAGAATTCAATGCCTATTTATACTAGTTGGGATAGGTAGAATTCGGCCAGAATTCTGTGTCATGAATTCAAATTTTTGCCCGTTGGACAACTAGCATACAACAAACCCTAAAAATTACGGTCCTGAAAATCAGGGACAGAGTTTGGCCTGAACTCTGTCTCTATAGGACAGAATGTTCAGATGGGCTTTGTGGGCTAGTTTTGGTTTAGTGGAGCTTTGTGTTTGTTTAGGAATGAGGTATATGTAACCCCACTTTCCAAGAATTTGTGTTTATGAATATTAGTACTTTTATTTTTGGTCTTATCAAAAATCTTTTCTTGAACGAATATCAAATTGAACTATTTTAAATCATTTTGTTACTCTCCTTATTGTTAGAAAATTTTAAGCTAATTTCCAATACTGAGATTTATTTTCCAATATTGGAGATTATGGTTGAATTATTTATTAGTTATTTTAAAGGTTTAATTTTTCTAACTAATTGTGCATTCTCTAACTAATGGATTTTGTTTCTATATTTCTTAACTAAATTCTAATTATTTTCTCAGCCTTCTCAGTCATTAAACCCTCAGCCCAGCCCATCAATTCAGTTGGGCAATGGATCCCAGCGGATCTACATTGGATACAAACCCGCTCACCCTAAAACCTATTAACCTCTGACCCGACCTGCTGATCAGACCGTTGGGTTATAACAAATTCTCTATTTTTTTTCACATTTAAATTTCCCTTTTCTTTTCTGTGCTCGTGGAGAGACGAAGGTTCTCCAACGGCCTGACCGCTGCCCGTCCAACTGTCTCGACCCTGCCCGCGCAACCATCTGCCCGATCCTTCCCTGCCTATATAGACCTCCCTCTTTCCTTCTTCTTCTTCATCATTCGCAACCACAAGCGAAGCCCTGTCGCACCCACCTTCCTCCACTCTTCTTCCTCTGAGCGTTCTTCACTGAGCTTCGAAGCGGCGCCCATGGCGTCCTCAACGGCGACAACGAATTGGCAGTGAGGCACTGCACCACCACCCCGAGACCTTTCTTCAGACTCTTCTTCTCGGCGACGACGTACTTCCTCGGCGGTCTCGGCGGAGCACTAGATCCATCTCGTGGCCGAGCAGTGAGCGGCGTACTTCGATCCGACACTGGTAAGTGTCCTCGTCTTCTTCGTCTACCTCCTCCCTTTTGTTCTCTTCGAATTCTTGAGTATTTTGATCGATTGGTGATCGATATAAGCCTTGGTGGTTTTAGGAATTATGGATCGATTTTTCGAAGTGATTTTGATCGGTTCATTCATCTTATTTTCTGGAATTTGATTGAAGGATTGGTGAGTCTTCTTGATCTAATCCTAGTGAATTCTCCAATTTTGGAGTCAGAACAAATCAAATTAAACTCTGACGCATGCTTCTTGTTTTTGAGCCCCAGGTGCTCGAGAATTTGCTTCCAAAGACTTGAATACTGTTCAAATCTTGACACGAGGATTGTTTCTATATCCGACATCACTCTTCTTGGGTTTAGGATTACTCTGTAGGTAATTTTCTAACTTCTTAGTTAAATAGTAGTTGTGTCAGTGTCGGGATGCAGTATTGTAGTCCTGATTCGTGTCAGTGCAGACACGCGTGTTGAACTATGTTGCATGTGTTGTCTGATGCTTGGTGTCTTTATCGTGTGGGGGACAACTGGTTTGAAATAGCAGTGGCCATTGAGGAGTTGGTTTGAATTGAGATTAATTTGTTCTCATGACATCTCATTTTCGTACTGGTTGAATGAACTTAGCAGTCCAGAATGTATTCTTCCATATTTTTTTCCAAATCCTGAGAACATGGATAGGGTGGTTGATTCATTTGATCTGAAGTTTACCTATGCAATATCAGTTTGATTATTCGAACCTGAGCTTTCAGGTGCAATTTTGGTTAATTAATTTCCCTGAATTACCTATACAGTACTTGGGTTGCTTGATTGCATATGGATGAATTGATAACTGAACCATGTGTATAAGCATGGAGACTGTCATCTGTGAGTCCCTGCTTGCACAGGTTGAATTCATGGAAACAGGATATGTTCCTGTACTGCCAAGGAACTGCTATGCAATGTGATGTTCCTGCACTGCCAAGGAACTGCTATGCAATGTGATGTTCCTGCACTGCCAAGGAACTGCTATGCAATGTGATGTTCCTGTACTGCCAAGGAACTGATTGCAATGTGATATTCCTGTACTGCCAGGGAACCATGCTAGATTGGACATTTTAGGACTGTCATTCAGGAGATTGAATTGCAGTAGGCAATACTCTCTAGCAGTTGTAAATCTTTTGATTGTTCTTCATTTTGAATGTAACATGGGTTGGCCTCACAAACCAGGATTGGTTAGAATACCATTAAGAGAAGAAAAGGGTATATATTATTTCAGTGTGTTTGGGCTCTCATTGAGCCAAGCCTGTATGAGTCAGGAAGTTTAGGAATTAGTCTGTCTTTTGAACCAAAGAACTCATTTTAGTGTGTTACCTGAACCTGAGAATTCAATCTCATACATTAGAGGTAAGACACTGTTTTCAATAGGACTTTTGTGTATAGGAATATGCACTAATGAGGGATATCAGTGAAGGCTACATGAACTGTGGGTGTGAATTTCTAGAAACAAAGGTTGTAGTGACATGAGGCAATAAGAGTTTTAGTGTCTATTGGTATAGGTTTGCTGTCAATTAAGGCAACTGGTTGAGAAATAGGTTTAGCAACAGTTTATTATTCTTAGAGTACTTTAGCTTGAGTGAGATACTTGTGTTAGTGATGGGGTCCTTCCAACTATTTAAGAAATTAATCAATTGTACCAAATTTTAACTGTAGGAATGAACTTGATAGTTCATAGGCAGTTGGTGAGTTGGTTAGACTATAGTCTCAATAAGTAGCAAGCTAGTAGCAATACCTTTTAGTGCAATATTAGGAATTGTTAAATTAGAACTTAGAATAATATTAAAATAGAATGAGAATAATAAGCTTAGTACTTTTCCTTAATATCATTTGTGTCTCTTTCGACACAGATTTTTGGACATCAGACTGGTTGACTACAAATTTAGGCAAGTACATCGACTCGAACTCTTTACTCTGTATTTTCTGTCTTGCTTCATGTTCTCATGTTGACACGTTGTACACACGATTGTTCATTGTTCACTGTTCATCGTTCATCGTTCATTGTTCATCGTTCATAGTTCGTTGTTCTTACTTGTACATTGGGGTGGGGAAATACTACAGATATGTGACCAATCCTATTTTAGTTAGGTATTGACTAATAGCTTAGGTCTCACACCGTGCACGTGAGACTCTAAGCCGTACCATTGATTGTTTACTGTTTACCGTTCACTGTTTACCCAGCCGGTCACATACTCTGATAGTTATTTCAAATATATGTTACACTGATAGAATAGTTTCATTGTTTCTGGATCTGGTACTATAGTTTCATTGTTTCTGGATCTGGTACTATAGTTTCATTGTTACTCATGTGCTACCGTTTCATATTCCTGTCTTGTATCATAGTTCATATTGTGATTCTTTTTCATGCACTTCAGTTTACATTGTTTAGAGCTTCTTGTCGGGGTTGTACTTTGCTCTTTTCCTGACAGGATCGTTGCAGGTTTACTTGGGGATGTTGTATCTTCTTCATGGGCCAGAGCCCGAAGCCAGGATAGAGTTGTACCTCAAGATGGACTTACAATTTCAGAGTTATAGTTAGGTCTTTTCTTAGATTTATTTTTAGAGGATTTCATCATGTATTGTATTGAGGATTTCAGAATTGTATAATTTTTATTCATGTTACCGGATTTGTCTCCGAATGATATTGTATAATTAACTTGTGGATTGTGGTGATTCTGGGAACATGTATAGAAGCTGTGGTGGTTTATATTTCTTGTATCTTAGAGTTTTCCTTAGTATTGTACAGCTTACTTCGTCGTGTCCATCGACGAAGGCAGGGCGTGTCCGACTCGTATCCGATTATTCGGGAGCGGGTCGTGACATAATTTTAGTGGTAGCCCATGCAGGTCTGTCCTAATGGCACTTAGGCTATAGAGTGCTATTGGGGAACCTGTTAGACTAAGGAAAACTCATCACAGCATAGGAAAATCGGGAAATAAGGGTATATTAGGTTTATCAGGATTATCAGGTACTTTGTAATTATAAAAACATTGTTTGTTAGGTTTTAGGGTTTGTCGTTCAACGAAGTTTTCTTTTGATGCAGATGGTCACTACGAGGAAGGCCGCATGTCAGCCCGGAGTTACAGACGGTTCTGGAGTTGCAGGCGGTTCGGAGCAACCCGCACCAGACGTTCAGGCAGATCAGCTTCCGCCAGCGCCTCCTATCTTTCCATCGCTGCCTCCGACGATGATGTTTGATGGCACCCAGGTGATGGCCATGTTCCAGCAGTTCCTGGAGGTACAGAACCATCAGGCTGTGCAGTTTCGAGCTACGGTCATGGATGCACTCAGGACCAGAGAGCCGGCAGCACCAGCACCAGTAGCACCTCCAGCACCAGCAGCACCTGGACCAGGGACGGCCAAGGAGTACCAGCACCTCTGCCCGATGGACTTCTGGGGCAACGAGGGGATCGTCTATGCAGACGAATGGCTAGAGAATACGGAGAGGACCTTGAGGATGGCGAATATTCCGGATGACACGAAGGTGGAGGTGGCCAGCATGCGACTCTTCGACTTGGCGAGAGCGTGGTACCGGGAGGACCCCCAGTTGACGGAGCCTCACGTGTCTTGGACAGATTTCAAAACTCTGTTCAAGGAGAAGTTCTTTCCAGAGGTAGAGCGGGATGAGCTGAGGATGCAGTTCGAGGCGCTACAGCAGGGGACTATGACGGTCGTGGAGTACACTTCCGAGTTTACTAGGCTCAGTAGGTTCGCAGAGAGCCTAGTCAGAGCACCAGAGGACAGGGCCTGGAGATTCAAGAAAGGCCTGACCAGGGAGCTGCGGCATGCAGTAGCTATTAGCCAGGCGACTACCTACTCTAGTATCCTCAAGATCGCCCAGGCAGTTGAGAAGGAGATGGACCCGAGGCCCAAGAGGGATAGGGACATCGGCAGCAGCTGTCACCAGGCATCGGCGAAGAGGGTGCAGATACAGACTCAGACGAGGCCAGTTCAGCAGGCAGTAGTTCAGCACCGTCCAGCCAGAGTTCATGTAGATCCGCCTCAGAGACAGCAGTTGGCAGTCACTTGTAACTACTGTCATCGGCCGGGGCATCATTACGATGAATGTCGCAAGAGGCTGAGGCTTTGTTTGTTCTGTGGATCACCTGCTCACCAGGTCAGAGATTGCCCAGAAGCCGCTGAGGGACGAGCACGAGTAGCACCGGGACCCCAGCAGGAGGACTTACCTCTTTTTGACCAGCAGCCACACGGAGACCAGCCAGAGGGACGAGTCTACCTGATGACAGCCGAGGAGGTGGAGACTATCCCGATTCCGGACGAGTGCTGACGACCGGAGGCACTTGTGATCATTACCTATCTTGATGTTCCTTTTTTCATTTCCTTTGTTGTTTCTTCATTCGAGACTTGTTTTACTGTCTCCCTGTCTTACTGTCGTTTCATAGTACCGTGAGCTACTTGTTGACTGTTGATTGTCTTTTAGTATCCAATAAAAATTTGTTTCTAAGAACAGATACTACTCCTCTCTATCATGATTTACAAATTTTACGAATTTCCTTGAAACTTCTGGATAAAGTTAAGAAAATATTTGACAACCTACTATGACCTGGATTACGGAGACTGCGAGTCCATTGCAGCTAGCTGTACACTGGCGAGGCATGGGCTCTAAGTCAAAGTAATTACGGGTATTCGCAGGTTCTCAAATATTTTGAAGCTAAGTCCTAAATTTATTCCATACCGGATAAAGTTGATAAGGTATTGTGGTAATCTAGTATTATCGGGACAATGGAACCGAAGGTTCACTGCAGCCAGATGCATACTGGTGGGGCAGGAACTGTAGGGGAAGTGACCCCAGGTATGCAAGATTGTCGAATACTATTCAGACTATTATTCAGTAATCATGATTTCTGTGACTATCATTTCATTCCACCTTAATTCGTACAAATTTCAATTATATTTGATTGCTCTTAATCATGCCATCTGAAATTTCGAGGACGAAATTTTTCTAAGGGGGGTAGATTTGTAACCCCACTTTTCTAGAATTTGTGTTTATGAATATTAGTACTTTTATTTTTGGTCTTATCAAAAATCTTTTCTTGAACGATTATCTAATTGAACTATTTTAAATCATTTTGTTACTCTCCTTATTGTTAGAAAATTTTAAGCTAATTTCTAATACTGAGATTTATTTTCCAATATTAGAGATTATGGTTGAATTATTTATTAGTTATTTTAAAGGTTTAATTTTTCTAACTAATTGTGCATTCTCTAACTAATGGATTTTGTTTCTATATTTCTTAACTAAATTCTAATTATTTTCTCAGCCTTCTCAGTCATTAAACCCTCAGTCCAGCCCATCAATTCAGTTGGGATATGGATCCCAGCGGATCCACATTGGATCCAAACCCGCTCACCCTAAAACCCAATAACCTCTGACCCGGCCGCTGATCAGACCGTTGGGTTATAACAAATTCTCTGTTTTTTTCACATTCAAATTTCCCTCTTCTTTTTTGTGCTCGTGGAGAGACGAAGGTTCTCCAACGGCCTGACCGCTGCCCGCCCAATTGTCTCGACCCTGCCCGCGCAACCATCTGCCCGATCCTTCCCTGCCTATATAGACCTTCCTCTTTCCTTCTTCTTCATTATTCGCAACCACAAGCGAAGCCCTATCGCACCCACCTTCCTCCACTCTTCTTTCTCTGAGCGTTCTTCGCCGAGCTTCGAAGCGGCGGCCATGGCGTCCTCTACGGCAACGACAAATTGGCAGTGAGGCACTGCTCCACCACCTCGAGACCTTTCTCCAGACTCCTCTTCTCGGCGACGACGTACTTCCTCGGCGGTCTCGGCGGAGCACTAGATCCATCTCGTGGCCGAGCGGTGAGCGGCGTACTTCGATCCGACACTGGTAAGTGTCCTCGTCTTCTTCGTCTACCTCCTCCCTTTTGTTCTCTTCAAATTCTTGAGTATTTTGATCGATTGGTGATCGATATAAGCCTGGGTGGTTTTAGAAATTATAGATCGATTTTCCGAAGTGATTTTGATCGGTTCATTCATCTTATTTTCTAGAATTTGATTGAAGGATTGGTGAGTCTGCTTGATCTAATCCTAGTGAATTCTCCAATTTTGGAGTCAGAACAAATCAAATTAAACTCTGACGCATGCTTCTTGTTTTTGAGCCCCAGGTGCTCGAGAATTTGCTTCCAAAGACTTGAATACTCTGATCGGTTCAAATCTTGACACGAGGATTGTTTCCATATCCGACATCACTCTTCTTGGGTTCAGGATTACTCTGTAGGTAATTTTCTAACTTCTTAGTTAAATAGTAGTTGTGTCAGTGTCGAGATGCAGTATTGTAGTCCTGATTCGTGTCAGTGCAGACACGCGTGTTGAACTATGTTGCGTGTGTTGTCTGATGCTTAGTGTCTTTATCGTGTGGGGGACAACTGGTTTGAAATAGCAGTGGCCATTGAGGAATTGGTTTGAACTGAGATTAATTTATTCTCATGACATCTTATTTTCGTACTGGTTGAATGAACTTAGCAGTCCAGAATGTATTCTTCCATATTTTCTTTCCAAATCCTGAGAACTTGGGTAGGGTGGTTGATTCATTTGATGAATCTGAAGTTTACCTATGCAATATCAGTTTGATTATTCGAACCTGAGCTTTCAGGTGCAATTTTGGTTAATTAATTTCCCTGAATTACCTATACAGTACTTGGGTTGCTTGATTGCATATGGATAAATTGATAACTGAACCATGTGTATAAGCATGGAGACTGTCATCTGTGAGTCCCTGCTTGCACAGGTTGAATTCATGGAAACAGGATATGTTCCTGTACTGCCAAGGAACTGCTATGCAATGTGATGTTCCTGTACTGCCAAGGAACTGCTATGTAATGTGATGTTCCTGCACTGCCAAGGAACTGCTATGCAATGTGATGTTCCTGTACTGCCAAGGAACTGATTGCAATGTGATATTCCTGTACTGCCAGGGAACCATGCTAGATTGGACATTTTAGGACTGTCATTCAGGAGATTGAATTGCAGTAGGCAATACTCTCTAGCAGTTATAAATCTTTTGATTGTTCTTCATTTTGAATGTAACATGGGTTGGCCTCACAAACCAGGATTGGTTAGAATACCATTAAGAGAAGAAAAGGGTATGTGTTATTTCAGTGTGTTTGGGCTCTCATTGAGCCAAGCCTGTATGAGTCAGGAAGTTTGGGAATTAGTCTGTCTTTTGAACCAGAGAACTCATTTTAGTGTGTTACCTGAACCTGAGAATTCAATCTCATACATTAGAGGTAAGACACTGTTTTCAATAGGACTTTTGTGTATAGGAATATGCACTAATGAAGGATATCAGTGAAGGCTACATGAACTGTGGGTGTGAGTTTCTGGAAACAAAGGTTGTAGTGACATGAGGCAATAATAGTTTTAGTGTCTATTGATATAGGTTTGCTGTCAATTAAGGCAACTGGTTGAGAAATAGGTTTAGCAACAGTTTATTATTCTTAGAGTACTTTAGCTTGAGTGAGATACTTGTGTTAGTGATGGGGTCCTTCCAACTGTTTAAGAACTTAATCAATTGTACCAAATTTTAACTGTAGGAATGAACTGGATAGTTCATAGGCAGTTGGTGAGTTGGTTAGACTATAGTCTCAATAAGTAGCTAGCTAGTAGCAATACCTTTTAGTACAATATTAGGAATTGTTAAATTAGAACTTAGAATAATATTAAAATAGAATGAGAATAATAAGCTTAGTACTTTTCCTTAATATCATTTGTGTCTCTTTTGACACAGATTTTTGGACATCAGACTGGTTGACTACAAATTCTGGATCTGGTACTATAGTTTCATTGTTACTCCTGTGCTACCGTTTCATATTCCTGTCTTGTATCATAGTTCATATTGTGATTCTTTTTCATGCACTTCAGTTTACATTGTTTAGAGCTTCTTGTCGGGGTTGTACTTTGCTCTTTTCCTGACAGGATCGTTGCAGGTTTACTTGGGGATGTTGTATCTTCTTCATGGGCCAGAGCCCGAAGCCAGGATAGAGTTGTACCTCAGGATGGACTTAGAATTTCAGAGTTATAGTTAGGTCTTTTCTTAGATTTATTTTTAGAGGATTTCATCATGTATTGTATTGAGGATTTCAGGATTGTATAATTTTTATTCATGTTACCGGATTTGTCTCCAAATGATATTGTATAATTAACTTGTGGATTGTGGTGATTCTGGGAACATGTATAGCAGTTGTGGTGGTTTATATTTCTTGTATCTTGGAGTTTTCCTTAGTATTGTACAGCTTACTTCGTCGTGTCCATCGACGAAGGCTGGGCGTGTCCGACTCGTATCCGATTATTCGGGAGCGGGTCGTGACAGTATAAGCCAAGAATACCTAGTGGTACTCAGTTTATATTTTACTAGACTCAATAAATGTAAAATAGTACAGACTCTGAAAATGAGTACACTACAGGAGAGAGACGACGTCCGTCTTGCACCGAGTTCTATCATGATGTGCCATATTGAATTATGACAAGTATTATATTGTCAATTTGTCAATATTTGGTTGACTGTGATCCGGTTTAGGTCAATAGCTCCAAACTTAGCAAATTATACATGATTTCTAGGCAAAACAATTTCGCGAGTCTAATTATGGTATCAGAATTAGAATTCGGAGTCTCGGGGTCTAAAATTAGAATTTTATAAGTTGGAAATTACGAATTCGGACGACTAACTTTGTGTCAAATTCAACCAATCAAAGACCTCATAATGGAATGAAAATTTTATCATAAGAAAAGGGTTATACCAGCTATGCACAAGAACTAGTGGCTCGACAAACAGAGTTGCGACGGCGAAGAAACAAATCCACAAAGTTGGCTCCACAAACTGTCAAAAATAAATACAATTTAATCAGACAACTTGGTGGGAAATTTTGACCTATCAAATGAATAAATTGACAGCTAAAATTTTAGGTGAAGGTAGAGCTATATACCGAGATGTCAATGGAGAATAAAGTTTAACAATCCAATGGTCAGATTTTTCAGAAAACATGCACGAAGTCGTTGTCCCGAAGTATATTTCTGACTTGGCATTCCTCGCACGCGTTGACTGGTTCTTGATTCCGAAGACAAAATCGACTTTCTGTGGTGCCGCGGCCAGGGAGGCGACCATACAGAGGTACGCATGGGTGACGCATGGCCATGGCATGATGGCGGGCGGTCGAATCACCTCCGTAAGGCATGCAGCAGCAACGGCTACGACAACGCTGTTGTATAAGCAGCGACAGCAGTAATAGGCCGCTGCCCAGTGGCCCGGTCGTTCTTGCAGCAGCCGTCGAAAGTGGGGGTCATGTTGGAGTGGTCTTCGGGGCATGGAGGAGCCATTGGCAGTAAGCCCAGGCGGCCACAGCAGTCTTGCACGATAGAGCAACAGTAGACGCGGTAGCAGCTGCCGAAGTTTGCAGCCTGGGCTGGCCGAACTAGGTCGTGGGAAGCTAGGGGAGGCTCTTCCTTATACTGGCCAGGGCTTGGATAGCAGCTGCTGTGCTACAAGGGACCATGGAGAGGATGGGGATAAGAAATATGGAGGAAGGGAAAAAGTGGAAGGAGGAGAAGAAGAAGAAGAAGAAGAAGAAGAAGAAGAAGAAGAAGAAGAAGAAGAAGAAAAATGGAGGGGGAGAAGTTTTTGGTCAGTCACATGATAGGGTATGCTGGCGACTGTACATGGAGTTGGAGGGTGTGGTGTGTAAGTATTTAAAGGGGAGAGGAGAGGGGTTTTAGGGTTGTACATGGAGCATTGAGGATGTGATGTGTGTGTACACATGTGATAGGTAATTAGAAAATTGGCTTGAAATAAATGAAGGGTCGCATTCGTTGAGCCATCTTTAGGCTTGACCTCAAGCGGTTAGTTATTAGTGTAGGATGGTTGAGTGTTTGTCATAAACTGACCCCGTATTGGTGTTCATGGATAAGGGGTTTTGTCCACTAGATTTTAGGAGATATCTTGGTTGTGTGTTTGGTGTTTTGTAGGGAATGAATGGTGTTACGTATTTGGGGTGTGTCATGAGAGTGGTTGTAGTGCCCTGTCCCGCTCAGCTCAATCGGAGGAATTGAAACGCCAATAGCGTTCGGACTTAGCCACGCAACGGCTGCTCGAAGACCCGCTCGGTCGAGGCGACTCCTCGCTCAGATGGGTAGCTTCGTTGAACTTGCCTCAGCTTGGCCTTCACTATAATAAAACAAAAGTTTTCAAATGCACAAGTAGGCTTGATAATAAAAAGTGACGAATCTACATAGCTAAGGAAATAATCCCAAGTTGGGTCAGACTGAGTTAGAACATGGAAAAGGTCCCACGGTCGGCTTAGAAGTATGCACGGCGTGCTTTTAAAATAAAACTCGGTCCTTCATCTTGTGGCTTGGGAGAAAAAAAGTTGGTCTAAGTTGCCACAAAGCTATGAACTTAGCCTAAGTCATAGGCATCGCACGTACAGATGCTTGATAAAGCAAGCACGGTCCCATCGTCCAAGGCTTGGCATAGCCCTTGCTCGTCCCACGGGTTAAGTTGTATCGCGCGGCTTGTGGCATAAGTCTAGGCATCCAAAGAACTTGGTTGTTCAAGTCGAATGTGTGCACGAAATGTTTCCATGATGCAAGGCTTTGCATAGCCTTTGCCCCGTCAAGTTGTTGCATGATTAAGGTAGGCAAAGTTATGTTGGGCTATCGAAGTCATAGCAAATACTATCCAATATTATATACGGTTGCCAAGTCACCTAGTCCCACGATCTCAAGGCTCGTCATATAAAGTATAACTTGGGCAGTAATATCGAATAGAACACAAGTCAGTTTAAGACACGAGCCACAGTTGGTTCAATGAAAAGTTAGCCACGGTCTATGGCACATGAAGAATATATTTTGTTCAAGTTATGCTTGAAGGCTATCAATTAGCCATTCATGAGTTGAGTCAATAGGAGTATGGAAACACTGAGAACATATCAGGACTGTAGGTTAATCGTCAAGAAGAAATATGTCAGGACTGTAGGTCAGTCACCGAGAAAACCTTGGTTTGGGCTCTGCAAAGGAAGTATGTAAAAGAAGAGAAGTAAACCAAAGGAAAGTAAGTTGTGACGATTAGTCCATGCATTTACGTTGAGTCTAGAAGTTCTCATAGGTGCGTGGTCATGGACAACTTGTCGACAAGGTTTTGTGTCCTCGATTCAGTAGCCTAGGGCCACAGGACCGCATCGGCCTAGGAGGGAAGTAAGTAGTTAGGCAAGAATATGCCGTCGGTGATTCGATGACTTGAGCAGGGCTAGCTACCCTTAGCTGCAAGGGTCTCATCTGCACCACCTACATATCCAAGATGGCTTGAATTGCCAGTGACCTTTCATACAGATAAGTTGGCGTGCTGAGCGGCAATTCGCATGCACGGTGTCAGTCGAATAAAAGAAAGTGCATGCACGGCACGAATGGGATAAGGATGGTATGCACGGTTGTAATACACATCTTAAGAAGCCTAATATTTGGCTATAAAAAAGATGCGTGCTTCGGCACAAAATGGGGCGTCGAGTATTAAGTCGTTGGCATAGAGTTGCATAAGTCAGGCCTGAGTCATTTCGAGTTAAGTAAAGAAGGGCTGTAAGGCAAGTTTGGTTAAGTCATGCTAAGTTGTGAGGCATGGCCTCGATGTTGAAGCACGAACCAAGTCAATGACACGAATCATGTTATTGCGTTCCAAAGTATGGGCTATAAGGCAAGCACCGAGTCAGCACGTTGATGTTGCAAGAATGAGAATGGTTTAGAGGCAAGGATAAAGAAGTTATCGGTACGATAGCACGGTGACGGTCTAGCGACATAAATAGGCTAAGAGTCTTTATCCTAAAATTGATCCTAAGGCAAGAATAGAAAGACAATCATAAAGGACTTATGTTGCACAAAAGTAAATAAACGTGTTGGTTTTGTATGGGTGGACGAGGAGCTCACTCCACCAGTACAGTTGAGTACTGACACCCACACAGTTTTCATGTGCAGGCACAGGTTGAAGTTCTTTGGCGCAGAGCTCGCTTGGATGCGTCGAGGCACGGAGTTTCGAGGCGTTTCGAGGCGTGCGGTCGCATGGAGTCCGGACTTATATAGGACATAATATATAGACATCGCCTATCTGAAGCATCCGCTGGCTCGTCAAATCTTACTGAGAGATGAGAGAGAGCTGAGTAACTTATAATTTGAGAGAAAAGTGAGCTTGAGAGACATGTAAATCTTGGACACGTGCTATATTGTAATCTTGTTTTCTATATCAATAAAGACTCTGATTTTGTTCAATACTTGTGTTGTCTTTTTCATTCAATGTTTCTGCTTGGGACTTCTGTGCGACGACCTCGTCGCAAGCCACTGTAATCGACCGTTATGGAACCCGCCTTGCATGAGTGCAACCTAGTCTCGTGAGGCATCACGCCTTAGTAAGGACGATCGGTCCTACGGGACCGAGGCGTGATATAATGGTATCAGAGCACGGCTTTATGTCCTTGGTCTTTCGATTGAATTCTTTAACTCTGATGTTGTTTTCGTATAACTCTGATGTTGTTTCCGCAAATCGATATCGTTGGTGCGCTCTCTCTTAAATATCCCACGGGATGTCCATACAATAAGTCTAAATATTTTTGCAAAATCGTACAAAAAGAAATCTGTTAAACAAAGTCAACTTCAAACAAGCACGGTTGGCTAAGTCGGGCTAGGAATATACACCAAAATGGCGTCGACCTTAGAGAAGTCGTGTGCATAATTCGAATCGATATTGAAATATGAGTGAGTTTGACTTGATTCATAGAATGCGGGATGACTATCGATAGGGGTGCCATCAGACGATATTATCATCGATGAGATACAGATGAGCGTGCTTAGATTTTGAAAAATACCTTGAACTAAAATTTGAAGTAATCAGTTATGATTCAAAACTTGTTTTGAGAATTTGTTGAATGACTTTATCCCTGAGTGGTCTATCGAATAGTTTTGGGGATGTCGATCGATTGAGGATGTGGGGTACCGATAAGTCTATGCGACGAGTACGCAAAGCCTTAGAAAGAGTGTTTCAAGGAAATTATGACTTTAGATGACTAGTACGAGATGATTTGAACAAAACAAGAAGACGACGCACATCGTCAAGATTGCGTCGAGTACAAAATGCAAAATGATTGAGTAGGTAATTTGAAATCGAGGAAAAGTTAAGGTGTATGAACGGATGACTCGATCGAAGAAATCAATATGAATCGTATATGAAAAGTTAGCACGATTGGATGATAGCGTTCATGGAAATGACTCGAATATTTGAGAATGAATCTAAGGATTTGAAATAGATGTTGCTCGATGACGTAAGATAGACGGATGAACATAAGTGATTATGGGTTGAACGAATTGATCATGTGAATGGTTTGGGATTATTGATTGAATTTTGATCTTGAATATTGAGGAGATTATGTGTAACACCCAGTTTTCCAAATAAGAGTAATTTTAATATTTTGTGATTTTAATTATTTAATTATGATATTTAAATAATAATATAATTTTTGGTGATTTTTAATCATTTTAAAACTATTTAAAAATTATGACTTGTGATTTTGATGTGCAGCTAGTGAAACCCTAGAGACTGTCTACCCTAGAGCCTAACCATGTGATTGAAATTTTTATTTATTATATTTAGCCTAGGGGTAATTTGGTCATTTTTACTTATTGGAAATTATTGATTAATTATTGGATTGGTGGTTGTTGATTTTGACTTTTACTAGTTGTGACTTAAGAGACTAACCTAGATGTTGACCCTAGCTATGGTGACTTGATTAGCATGGTGAGACCCTAGTCTAACTTAAGTCAACTCAAGTTAGGTCACTTAGGATCAAGTTTGAAATATGAGGAATGGTGATTTGGTCCATAGGCTTGAGACTTAGAAATTGGTTCCATGACTAATACAACTAGGCCCATAGCCCATTAGACTAAACCCTAACCCTAACTTTCACTTTATGACCAGCCACTAGGGCTCCCCTCCCTATAAATAATCTCCTCATTGATTGTTCTTGCCTCTTTGTGATATTTCAACAAATTGAAGAAAGAGGTATATAGCAATTTTCCCTAATTCAAAACTTTCTCATTTTTAATCCTTTTTGACCCAAATCTTTTGCATATGAATCTAATCAACATCTTCTTGCTGTTTATGGAGAGTAATCTCAGCCTTGGATCAATTTGGAGCATTTGGCTATCAAGGAGAACACCTCCCATTTAAAACTTTTCTTACTATTTGCACCTATAGGTAAAACTCCATAAATTATGTTAATATTCTGTTTTCTTTGCATGGTAGCCTAGATCTAAGTGTCCCCTAGGTGTCCCTCAAGTATGATAGGAAATCGTGTCCGTTTGGTGTCCGTATCGGGCACGTATCAAAATGTCTATGTGTGTGTTTGATGAAATGCCTCAAAGGAATTTAGTTTGTTATTTTTGAAAAGTGTTTGGATGAAATTGTTGTTTTATATATGTATGTTAATTTCCCCCATGACTGAGTCCCATTTTATGTCGTGTCGTGTTAGCACTGGACACGAACTTGTCACTGTACAGGCGCGGGCAGTGTCCTGCTGCCCGACCCTTCGTTCTCCTCACTCAGGACACGAGGACACGTGGGATTTTGGGTATATGTTGGGGCAACCACTGACACTATGTTCGCAAAATTTGGGAGCATATGGTTCACCATACGAGGAGAAATTGTGCGCGCACTGGGCACGCACTGACTGTGTATAGTCGATAAATCCGCACTGATACGCTATGATAACTCTTGACACGACTCTTTTGGACACGGTGCAAGGTGACACATGTGTTTCCCTATGTTGGGCGAACACAGGGACACGAGCACAGAGCCTCGTGTGTCGTGTGTACGAGGCCACGACACACGTGCACGAGGATGTTTGACTGTATTTTTTTATACTCGTTTTTCCTGTTTTGGACACGTTTGTGTCCACTTGGTTGGACACAAATACCCCCCCTAACATGACAACATATAGAGAACACGACTGTACACATGTCTTTGGGTTTCACATATGAATTGATCTCATTTTGGGTTTTTCCCTAAAACTCTGATACCTAGACTGAAAATTTATTTTTCCTGAGATTAGGATGTTTGTTCAACTGTTTTGATTTATAAATTGTGTTGTTTGGGTTACAAATTCATATCAGAGATTGACCTATAATGCTAGGGTTCATATTAGCATGGGATTGGGTTTTGGAAATTGCATTTGAACTGAGAAAAACCTGAGAACCATATCTCCTAACTGTCATTGCACTTTGAAATTCCTGAGTTAAATTATTCTTTTACTGAATTCTAATTGATTTTGCAGTGTTAATTCACCTACATATTTAATTTATGTATGTTTAGGTTTGATGATAACATAAGAATTTGTGGTGATAGGATTTTCGAATGGTTGGACTGAATGTGTAGATTGTATATGAGAACTGCCATGTGAACTTGAATGCCTGTGAACATACCCTGTTTTCATTTCCTATCTAAACTAAACTATCTATTTTTCTGTCACATTACACTCTTCACTAACCAAGCTATTGTCATGACACCCCATTGTCAGCTACACATGACCCATATCACTACACACACATGAAAATTGTGATGTACTGATTCCTGTACACATACACTGTTTTGGTTGGTTTAGTCCAGTATGGACACACCCACACACTAATGCACTGTTTTCTTTTCTCGAGATTTAAAACTGAGTTTTATTGAAAGTTTATTTATGAATTTGATTGGTTTTGAATATAAATACCTGAGAGAAATTGTTAACTGAGATGGCTTTAAGTACACTGTTTTTCTAATTTTTCACAATTTGGTATTTGGGATTCAATCTTGATTTTGATACATATGGATTCAGGTTTCTAGTTATATAGGGATTGAGTTTTGTTTTGTAAAAACTGAATTGAGGTTGGATTATAGGCTTTGGGTTAAATGTTTTGATTTAAGGATTGAAATCTGAGTGAACCTGTGAATCACTGAGTTTGACACACACATTGATATCATTTCACACACAACTCTAAACTTTCTACCCACTGTTGCCCTGTTATTCACTCACACACTCACACAAACCAGAAATGAATTGACACTCTAAAACCTGTTGACTTCCTAATTCACATTATGTTCATAACCCACCTACACATCATTGTCTCCTACTTGACACTTACTTGCTGCCATGTGCACACCCTATATACCCCTGCCTACACTCACAAACCCTTGACCCTCTCATAAACACACACATATGAACTTTATGCCCACACACACACAGTTCACATTACAAACTGAGATACACTATTTTTCTTATTTTATCTAAACACACACACACTTTTGCACTCCACAAAATCTTAGAAATGGCAACACTGTTTTATGAACACTGAAACTGTGATTGAACACACATTCTCTACTGTTACCTAATACCATATATGTTAACCTATTTAACCTTGATGTATATGATTCCCCCATGACACATACACACACACACATAACCCTCTCTAACCCTATATATATATATACATGCATGTATTGTATAGAGTATTGTAGTATCTATATATATATATATATATTTTTTTTTTTTTATATATATATATATATATATATATATATATATATATATGTGTGTGTGTGTGTGTGTGTGTGTGTGTGTGTGTGTGTGTGTGTAATATATAAGTGACATATCATATAGGCCTAAGTATTGATGAATGCATGTATATATATTTGATTCCCTTTATACACTGTATCTTGAGTGCCATGTTATATAGGTATAGCCTATATATGCCTATGGTATATAACTTGTATTTTGTACTTGTATGACTTGTGTTTGGTGTGTGATTGCTAAGGTAGATTGGTTAGGCTTAGTGAGACTTGTTTGGGTTAGGCTTGACCTAGTTTGACTAGTGTGGTTGACTGGAGTTGACCAAGTATTGACTTTAGTCTAGTTTGACCTAGACAGCATGCAGATGCATTGTACATTTTATTATTCATCCCCTGTATACATCTTGACTTGTGTTGCTCTAAATAGGAGTCAGATATCTCATCTCGGACAGTATATTCTCACGGCTATTTAGATACCAGGCGAGTACATTCTCTGCTCATTTCATAACTTGCTTAGGATTATATTCATGCTCTAGTTTATCTTATTTGATGCTGTCACGATATTATCACGGATTGGTACTATATGGATCCCTATATTGAGATGTTATCCCCCTCGGGAGCATCGGATATATCATGTCGTGTGTTTTATATACATCATATATTCTTTGCTCTTATGTTATTCATGTTTTTCATGTGCTTCATGCTCGTTCATGCTCGCTCGTGTACTCTCATGTGCTCTCATGTGCGGTCATGTTTCTCGTGTATCTCATGTATAACCTATACTTCATGTGTACCCTTCATGGGCCTTCATGTGGAATTCATGTTCACTCACTTCTAAGCCCTCATATATACTTCATGTACACCCATCTATGGGCTTTCATGTAAAAATTATGTACGTAACATAACTTGTCTAGATCCTTGTGTATTGATTGGGGTATGGGGGAGTATAAATAGTCATGTGAACAATTCTAAAGTAGTATAACCATGTGCGCCTCTTTAGTATATTCATGTGCAAATTTAGCCGTTCATATTTCGACTTTTTACTCTAAATCACTAGTCACTGGTAGCTCTCTACTTATAGTAGATATTTCCATTATAGTTCTCTCTCTATTTACATCATGTACTTTTTTTCAGTTTCATGTATCGTACTCTCTTACATGTTTATTTTTTCTAACCTGTTATGATCTGCGTGAGATGTATTGTGCTCACTTCCGTCCTGACTAGACCTGTTGAAAATTTTACAGAGGATGATGAGGAACCCTGTACCCCTTACTATGGAGCTTGCCTAGATGACACTCGTGACCTAGACCCTTTGGGAGGTTCAGGCAGCTGTTGAGGATGATACCCATGCATAGTGTAGATAGTCTAGACTGTTCTTCTTTACATGATTAGTTGTTGTCTTTGATTCAGAGTTGTATTATTATGGAGATGTTGAGACTTGTGTTTATTTTACTTTTGTTGTACCTCAGTTGAGAATTTCTTATCTATTCTATCGTGCTATATTCTATCTCTAGATTGTGATTGAGTTGTACCTTCTATGATCGGCCTCCAGTTGGAGAGTATTTCATATTGTGTTAGTTATAGTTCATGACCTAGAACAGCGTTCTACCGCCGATACTGCAGCATAGGCTGGGCGCTGTTACGTACTCGTACCCTCACAGTGGGTGCGGGTCGTGACATTATGGTATATCCAATTCGGATGATAGCATCAGTTGTACGACTCAAAATTCGTTGCAAATGAAGATCGTCTGGTTACGTATATCATCAAAGGTATTGAGGCGTATCAAAGATCAATATGTGATAACTCAGGGGTACTCTGATTCGAGGAATGACGATAGTGTAAATTGTTATTATTTTGATGGATGCTATAATTGGGATTTTGATAGAAATTATTTGGATAAAAATGATCGTGTCTTGATGGTTGCATTGATAACCACAACGTCGATGATTTTGTCTTACACGAGCGCAACTCTAGCCTCGCACATGCGTCATGTCAGATTTGGGGCGATCGTTCTGCGTGAGCGCTGACATGGTGATTCATATTCAGCGGGTATGATCGAACCCCAGAGAACAGGGCATGGCAGTTTGGATTGCTTCGACTTATGGTTTGATACGAAGGTGAATTCGAGGATGAGTAAGACTTATGATTGACGATTAAGTAAAACTTGAGGATTGAGTGGATCCAATCTACGTATCGAGAATGAATTAGTCTAGACTTAATGCAATAGTTACGTCCCGATGAGAACGATTATCCTGCGGAGCGTTGGCATGGTGATTTCATGTCCACCGCGGATAATCAGACTTGCGTGAGATTGGGGCGTAACATATTGTTATGCTAGACGACCTTGTGATCGATTACGTGAATTATGATAAATGACTTAGGGAAAATGGAATAAAAATTATGGTTTAGTGACATATTGAGTCGTAGCGTAGTTAACTTGGGAGAAATGGATAGGTGGATTATATCGAACATGTTTGAAGAGATAAACCATACGAATTGTTAGTTTGGACGTGCAATAATAATAAGCAGAGATTTGGTTGAACGAAATCTACGATATGATGGTTTTACTGAATGACTCGGACCCCTTGGACTAAGTATTGCGAGTGTGAATAAGAGAAATCTATGCTCGAAGTTAGAAATCGGAGTGATGCAAGCTTGGGTAGAAAACTCTGTATTATCAACTTTTGTTTGACCTTAGGTTTGGGGTCAGTGTTGATATTATTGTTTGGGAACTATGATTCCAACACTGACGGTTGACTGTAGCCTGGAAGGATAGCCTAACGGTTAGGCAGACGTCCCGGTGCGGAGAAATAGGAATTGTTGAGACACTACTCACGAGTTTTGGTTGAAATGCATATATTTCAGGGACGCTTGAATATGTGCACGATCCAACTCGAGTGGTGATGGCGGATTCGCTATCACGAGGCTTGGCTAAAATATATGTATTAGGGATGCCTGGAATATGTGCATGATCCATCTAGGTGATACGTTGAATTCAAGTAAGATTAGAGCAATGACAAAGTATAGAGGATTTAAAATTGTGTTACGAAGAAATATTGATGGTAGTGCGATCATTAGATTTGAGACAAACTTGAATGTCGGTTGATCGGATGGTTTGCCTAGAACTGAGATTGTCCGTGTGCGCGACGAGTGTAAGTTACCCAAGTCGAGATATAGTTGTTCGTGTCGAAAGATAACCAAAGCACAAGCGTGGCTCAGATTGAAGAAATGTATAGGAAGAATGTGTGCGAGAATCGTTAGATGTAGAATCAAGTTATATGTCGATAAGTGTACTCAGTTAGTTTCGAGAACGAAACTTTTCTAAGTGGTGTATAATATAGTTCCCCGTCCCGCTCAGCTCAATCGAAGGAATCAAAACACCAACGGCGTTCGGACTTAACCATGCAATGGCTGCTCGAAGACCCGCTCGGTCGAGGCGACTTCTCGCTCAGGTGGGTGGCTTCGGTGAACTTTTCTCAGCTTGGCCTTCACTCTAATAAACCGAAAGTTTTCAAATGCACAAGTAGGCTTGATAATAAAAGAGACGAATCCACATAGCTATGGGAATAATCCTAAGTTGGGTCAGACTGAGTTAGAACATGGAAAAGGTCCCACGGTCGGCTTAGACGTATGCACGGCGTGCTTTTAAAATGACACTCGGTCCTTCGTCTCCTGGCTTGGGAGAAGGAAAGTTGGTCTAAGTTGCCACAAAGCTATGAACTTAGCCTAAGTCATAGGCGTCGCACGTGTAGATGCTTGATAAAGCAAGCACAGTTCCATCGTCCAAGGCTTGGCATAGCCCTTGCTCGTCCCATAGGTTAAGTTGTATCGTACGGCTTGTGGCATAAGTCTAGGCATCCAAAGAACTTGGTTGTTCAAGTCGAACGCGTGCACGGCACGTTCCCACGATGCAAGGCTTGGCATAGCCTTTGCTCGTCAAGTTGTTGCACGATTAAGTTAGGCAAAGTTATGCTGGGCTGTCAAAGTCATAGTAAACACTATCCCATATTATCTGCGGTTGTCAAGTCACCTAGTCCCACGATCTCAAGGTTCGTTATATAAAGTATGACTTGGGCGGTAGTGTCGTATAGAACACAAGTCGGTTTAAGACACGAGCCACAGTTGGTTCAATAAAAAGTTAGCCACAATCTATGGCACATGAAGAATATATTTTGTTCAAGTTATGCTTGAAGGCTATCAATTAGCCATTCATGAGTTGAGTCAATAAGAGTATGGAAATACTAAGAACATACCGGGACTGTAGGTCAGTCGTCGAGAAGAAATATGTTGGGACTGTAGGTCAGTCGCCGAGGCATCCCTGGTTTGGGCTCTGCAAAAGAAGTATGGAATAGAAGAGAAGTAAACCAAAGAAAAGTAAGTTGTGACGATTATGCCATGCATTTATGTTGAGTCTGGAAGTTTTCATAGGTGTGTGGTCATGGACAACTTGTCGACAAGGTTTTGCGTCCTCGATTTTTGAGCACGAACCAAATCATGTTATTGCATCCCAAAGTATAGGCCATAAGGCAAGTACTGAGTCAGCACGTTGATGTTGCAAGAAAGAGAATGGTTTAGAGACAAGGATAACGAAGTTATCGGTGCGATAGCACGGTGACGGTCTAGCGACATAAATAGGCCAAGAGTTTTTATCCTAAAATCGATCCTAAAGTAAGAATAGAAAGACAATCATAAAGGGCTTATGTTGCACAAAAATAAATGAACGTATTGGTTTTGTATGGGTGGGTGAGGAGCTCACTCTACCAGTATAGTTGAGTAATGACACCCACACAGTTTTCATGTACAGGTACAGGTAGAAGCTTGTTGGCACAGAGCTCGTTGGGATGCGTCGAGGCATGGAGTTCCTTGGCGTTTCGAGGTATACGGCCGCATGGAGTCTGGACTTATATGGGACATAACGTATGGACATCGCCTATCTAAAACATCCGCTGGCTCGTCAAATCGTACTGAGAGATGAGAGAGAGCTGAGTGACTTATAATTTGATAGAAAAGTGAGCTTGAGAGACATGTAAATCTTGGCCATGTGCCATATTATAATTTTGTTTTCTATATCAATAAAGGATCTAATTTTGTTCAATGCTTGTGTTGCCTTTTTTGTTCAATGTTTCTGCTTGGGACTTCTGTGCGATGACCCCGTCGCAAGCCGTTGTAATCGGCCGTTATGGAACCCGCCTTGCACGAGCGCAACCTAGGTTCGTGCGACATCACGCCTTAGCAAAGGTGATCGGTCTAATGGGGCCAGGGTGTGATAGTGGCAACATGAATTTGGATTGGGTGTTTGGGTTTGATTGGGCTAGGTTTGGGCTTGGTGCGATCATGACTACAAATTTAGATCAATTATGATCATTGATGAAATAATGGCATGTGGGAGCTCAATTGGATGGCACACAAGTGACATGTGTGTAGTAGCCTCAAAATAGGTTAAAACCATATCTTTGTCAATTAGATTGGATCGATGTCGAGCCCCAAAATTAAATTAGAAGTTAGGTCAAGTTTTACGGAAGACGGTCAAACGGCCGAAATTGACCCAAAAGTTGTGTGATGTAAATAGAATGCAAGGAAATAAATTTGAGTGGGACATAATATACCAAAATGAAGATAAACTTGTCTAGGTCAAAACTCATGAAGGATATTTCGTGAGATTGATATCCCTGACGCTCCAAAAATTGAAGCCGTAAAAAAGTACATTTAATGATCAAACTAATTATAATAAAATATTTATTAAAAAATTTATTTAAAAAAATTAAAATAATTCCTAAAATCCAGGGGGCTTACAGAGTATCTGTGTCTCGATCTTTGAGGACTTCATTATTTTTAGTAATAGGATAGTAGGGACAAGTAATAAGTAGCAAAGGAAAAAAATACAAGTTTATTATAAAACTTAGATTATAATAAGTTGTGAATAGTTAGAAATTTTGCAAATTGCTAATTGTGAAGTAATTCTTGTATCTATTTTATTTGCTTTCTCTTAGATTTGCTAATTATTCACTATTTTTCCTACAATGTTTTTTATATTATTTTTTGACTTTTTGAAGCAAAGAACTCTAAAACTTTGTTTCGAAACATTTTGAACGTAGTCTTTATACCTTCGTTTGGTTCTCTTAAATTGGTATACGCATGTCCTTACTATGTTGTGTTGTATTAGTGCCGATGTAACATAGGTAGTAAATTAAATTTCCTGATAGTAGCCAATACTTGCACAAATGCTCTTCCACACAGTGTTTTCAATTTTTGTGAATACTCCACTAGGCTTGATTAGTGTTAGACATATTTGTTATTTATATTGGTTATTTAATGGTGTTTACTGATATTACTGCGAGACATAATGGTTATCTAATGGTATTTAGTGGTTAAGTTGATTTCTTGTTCGTTTTCCCCTAAAAGAAATAAATCAATCATCTTCTTTGAAGTCTACTTTGTAGCATTAATATACTAACAAGTAAAATGAGAAACTAGTCGTTTATCAGTTATGATATATGCTTTAATTGTGTAATATTTGATTATAACTAAATTGTGTAAATTTGAGGGCAAGATTTTATTTAATACTGAAAGGTGACATTATTTTGTTTTTGTTTTTTGGTTAGATTGTAAGGATTTTGTCAATAGAGGATTTTTTTGAATACTCCATATTCAGAGGAGCCTTTGAATTTTGATGGTGAAAGCAAGGAGATAACAAAACATGAGCTGCGTTTGGTGCAGGTATCTATAGTTTACCATTGTAGTTATTTAAGATATTTTATGCAGGTAAATATTAAATGGTACTTAAGTTACTATTTTATCTTCCCTAGTGACCAAGGTAGGTTTCAAAATAAGAACATAAGAAAATAAGCATGTGCTAAATGCAAGTCAATATGTTGTCAATCACAATTACTAAGACATCATATGCTTTATATCTTCTTCCGATCCTTTTAAATTGGAAAGTAATTATAGGAACTCTTACATTGAATCAACCATATTCCTTTTTGGTTCGCAGAATAATTTCAGGCATAACTACTTGTTTAATTTTTGTTTTAGTTACTAGTCTTGATGGTAACCAATTTACTCTTGTGAAACTTTTCTTTTTCATCACGTTTTCAATTTCATTGGATGCTCCACTTGGCTTGATTATTGTTTGACATTGATTTTTTTTTCTTCTGTGGTACTTGGTCTTTTAAATTTATTTATAGTTCATTCTTTCTTTAAAACAAGTAAAATGATCATATTTTTGAGCTTAATCTAGTATTTAGCACTCATATGTTAACAAATCAAAGAAGAAACTAAGAAATTTATTGGTTATAATATATGATGACATCAAATTATGTTAGAGGAAAGGAAAATGCCATGTTAGCGGGAGGACAAAGAAAGACTTTACATGGTTTTCAAACCTTAATTAATAGATACCTTTGGCAAAAGAAATCCCTTTTAGATGCAAGAAGGGAAAGGGAGCCAAAGACAAAGTGCCTAAGATTTATTGATGTTGGCATATTAGCACATTCCCTGTGACCTTCATCACCTTGCCTTGTATCTTAACTCAGGGAAAGAAGTTAGTGTCCCTTCTAGTGTAATCATATCCACATGCAGATAATAGTTTGTTTATGTGAAGAGGTAAATACGATGAAATCCCTTTCTTTTGGAAATAATATAACTTTAAAATAGTCGGTCTTTACTACAACTAATTTATTAAGGTGACCAAGATTCTATATGTATGGATAATAGTGAAAGGTAACATTTTTTTTAGATTAAGAGTGTTTCTTCAATCGACGAGTGTCTAAATTCTCTCTGTTCATAGGAGTCTTTAGATTTTGATGGTCAGGACAAGTAGATAACTAATCATGACATGGGTGGAACCATGTTGTGGCCTGGGTAGGTAATTGCCCCACCTGGATTAACTAGAATTCTTATAAAGGACAAATTTTGCGTCTACTAAATGTATGCATGTGGTAATTTGTTCCATGAGTTGTGCCACTCAAAGATATTCACATGGATCCCACACAAAAGTCTAATATATGAAGGGTTGAGTTCTATAGGGACTAATTTCAGTTGTAACTTACATTTTCATGCAAATATATTCATGGATAAAAATACATGATATTTTTAGCTTCCTTGATTTCCGGTATAATTGAAATATAATACGTACAAGCATATAATATGATTTAATCAGATAGAATATTATAGTGTCCTAGTATACTAAAGTCTATAATGTATCCGATACGTGTCGTACATTGACACGGCATGACTTTGATTTTGGTACGCCATAATATGTATACGTTGGAGTGTTTAGGCGTGTTTGACATGATACGACTTGGATAAAACACCAATTTTTTGAGTTTCCATGTTTGGCAACCAGAAAGTAAGAAGGAAAGCAGGAAGTAAAAGAAAGTGCTCTTCGTTTCCATCCAAGATATTGTTTGCCTATTGAAAAATTGTTTAGGAAACTCCATGTCACTTCCTTGTAAATGAAAACTAGGCATCCATTTTGTTTCCAATCAAAAGGATGGAAAATCAAGAAACTAGAGAGGACTCATTATTATCTTTTTTTTAATCTTTTCTATGTGACACATACTTTAAATATATTATTTTAATAGTCTTATGTCATACTTTCTTTATTCTAGTTTCAAACAAATGAACATTCATTTTTGTTTTGAAACATAGCTTCTCTACTTTCTAGAAACTCCTAAGAGACTAACTTTCCTGGTTTCATTTATCTTCCGGTTGCCACAAGCCCTATAAGGTTGGAAGTTATATTACAAGTCTAATAATAAAAAATACTTAAGGTCAAATTCTTAAAGTTAGATTATAATTTTGTGATAATTTTTGGTTAAACAAGAACAAGAAGCTTCTTTTATACTTAAGGACATCAGTAGCTTTTCTTTTTCTTATTTGAGCTTCTTTGTCTGGATCTCTTCAACCCTATGCTTCTTTTCAATAAATTGTTTTAAATTTAACTTTTTTATTGATTGTGTTTAGTTTATATATTCTTTAGCTATTTACATAATAATTTATTTTTTCACCCATGCTCTAGTAAAATCTTGGCTCATCCCCTGAATCATGAGTTGGGAACATTGTAGGTATTGATAGTTATTTTTGAGGTATTATATGTATGTAAATTTCAAATCATAATCAAATTACTATTTTATCCTCATACTGATTAAAGTAGCTCTAAAACTAAGAATACAAGAAAATAAGCATATGGTAAATGCATGCCAATGTTTTGTAAATCTTAATTGCTAAGACATGCTTAGGCTTTATATCTTCGTTTGCCTTTTAATTTCAAAAGTTTCTGTAGAAACGGTTAGATGGAATCAAACACATGTTTTCATTTTTATGCTCTGAATGATTTTAGGCACAACTACTTATTGAAATATTGTTTTTGTAGCTGATTAGATAGCTTTAGGTAGTCATTCTATCCTTGTGAAGCTTCTCTTTGCCACTGTGCTTTCAATTTTAGTTGATGTTCCACTTGGTTTGATTAGTGTTAGATTCATTTTTTAATGATACTGAGTCATTTAAATTTATCTATGGTTCTTTTCTTTAGAACATTTAATTCAATCGTCTTTCCTAAGCTTAATATGCAATTTTCACTCATATATTAACATAGCAAAATAATAAATTAGGTAATTTATTGGCACATTATATGATTTATATGAAGTGGTTGATTATAATTAATTTATTCGATAGGATTCCATTATATGTGGCTACTAGTGAAAGTTTTTTTTAGATTGAGAGGATTTCTTAATTCTATGAGTTCCTCAATGCTCTTTTTTCAGAAGAGCCTCTGGATTTTGATGCCCAAGATAAGGAGACGACTAAAAATGAGTTGAGCATGGTGCAAGACCATGTATTAATAGTTCAACATCATAGTCATTCTGAGATATTGTAGGTAGACTAAAGCAGTAAGTAATTTATTATTTATTCAACTATACTAATTAATGTCTTTCATATGTCTTTAAAATAAGAGTACAAGAAAATAAGCATATGTGCATCATATTCATTATTTTCTAATTATGGACATCCCAAAAAAAGTTACTTATGGACCGGTAATTGAGGAGCATGTGCATTTTGTTCATTAGTTATGGTTTTACATACATGGTATGCCTGCATATATGTACATGGAACATTCAAAGAGCATTTACTATAAACTTATTATCCTCTAATCATAGATCATGGTTGTATTTGAACTTAGGCTGTTAAACTTGTATGATGTTTATACAAACATGGGACCCCAAAACTATTTGATATATGCTTTAAAATACAAAAACAAAACCTATAATCTAAAATTGATCTTATGATTTTAATTCTTCTTAACTATTATTTTTAGATCCTTTGGTAATTATTTAGTATGTAAATATATATATAAATCGTGTATATAGTTAGCAGAATATACACGACAATAGTAAGATTGGATTGGTACGCATAATTCTCTCCTAGTTGTCGAAGAAATCACTAGAGCAAAAAATGATTTGGCATCATAAATTAAAGACAGTTGATAAAATTGTCCTGAAATCGTACTTCTTTCCTTTTCTACACACACAAAGTACTCCCATCTAAACACATAACTCTTTAATTTTCTCTAAACAATTAAATTTATCTCTCGGAGTACTAAGGGACAAAATAATAGGTTTAGCTAAGATATTGTGTGGTGAGGAGTGAAAGTTTAGCTAAGATATTGTGTGGTGAGGAGTGAAAGTGAGTTGAGATTGAGTTGTAGGGTGCTAGGTTTGTGAGTCCGAGCACCCAATTTGGAATCGCTTCTTAATATATATATATATATATATATATATATATATATATATATATATATCATTGTTGTTGTTGTCTCACAAGAAATTTTCTAGTGAAGTTATTTTTGGTTGAAAATTTTAAGATTTGATTTGTAGCATACTAATGGACATTTATCTTTGTTTTTAGAGTTCTGGTGTCAATCATCAAGTGCAATTTATAGTTGACACTGAATCAAATGCATCAAACACGTTAAATAGTGCATATCGTGGTTCCAATAATGGTAAGCATTTTTTCGTAAGCTTACTCTATCTTTTGATGTAGTGGGATATAATGCAATTATAACTAGTATGATCAAAGAAAATTTCTTAAATTTGTGAATCATAGTATTTAACTATTTATAGATTTCATATGTCATTGTGCTTGTTCTCAGATACTTGCCTGAAACCAACTAAACCTTTCTATACAAAAGATTATATTTAACCAAAAAGTTGGACACAATTTTCATGAAAAAGAAAAGTTGGAAAGTAGCTAATGGACTTGGTCACCCCATGATTCGTGTCGGATCTTGGTTGTGCCAAATACTGATGCAAAATGGATGTGAATTAAGAATCAGCAAATTAATTGAATTAAAGTAAATTTCATTTAACTCTTTGCTAATTAACAAACAATTTCTAGGTTGTCCAAATTAGTGGATATATTAGGCAAGAGATCATAACTAGCATGCAAACCCTTAGAATTTGACAAGAAATCGAATCGAGTTACCACTAAATTCGAATAGTCTCTATTTAATACATAGGTTGATAGCTACAAATCCTATTTTCTTTGATTTCTTTGTAGAAGCACTCAAATTATAGGTGGATCACCAGTTTATTCATAGTATATTGGATAATAGATTTGGTAATCATACTTGATTTGGAATAAGGCGGAAGTCTAGAATCGGGATGTTAAGGAATTACCCGGGGGGGCTACTGCTGCTACCACTGCTTCTTCGCCGAAGGGGAAAGAAAGAACAATTTTTGTTGTTGTTGTGGGCTGCAACTGCTGCTGTGGGCTACTGCCACTACTGTTTTGCTGCTACTGCTACTATTTTTGCTGCTGTTACAGCTACTGCTGTTGCGACTGCACCTGCTGCTGGGTCTTCTTCTGTTGCTGTTGTAACTGTATGGGTGGGAGGAAGGGGTGGGGACTGAAAAAAGTTTTAGGAGAGGGAGGAGGTCTAAAAATATAGAGAGTTTGGAGGGAAAAGAGGTCTAGGCGATCACAGCCATTAGGGAAAGAGTAGTTTCATCAAATATTAAAATCATTCATTCCATTCATTCATTATGCAAAGAAAATATTCAACCCTTCTATAAATAGGCTACTCTTACACAACAAACTAACAACTTTAACTCAACAACCTCCTAAGGAATGGGAAAACCAAAAAACAAACAAACAAAAAACTGAATTTGATTTGATTTGATCCATTCAAATGATGCCCTCATCACATACATATCAGACAATATATGGGTGTTCCTAGTCCTAACTATATTAGGATAGATCAAACCTAGTGTCATGTCTGAATGGTGTTGCATTGTATTCCTATCAATGCAACATAGGAAGTTAAAATGATTTTATAAACTTGTGCATTATTTTGTAACATGTGCTGAAGTCATAGCTATAATACTTGGACTGTGTATATAAATGTTAGGAAATAAATTTAACTGTTGAACCATTATTTGCAGGAGAAGATATGGTATTGAGCGATATGACAAGCCAAGTGGAGTTGAACATGAAGAATTTAAACAATCAGAACTTTGAGGTTTTAGATGAAGAGTTTGACATCATATATGCTCCTATTGCCATGACACAAGATCATGTCTTACAGTCACAAGTAACAACTTTTATTTTTCCTCTTCGTCTATACATCTCTATAAAAAGTCTCAAATTACATATATTTATATATATATATATATATATATATATATATATATATATATATATATATATATATATATATATATATATATATATATCCCTCCGTTGCGACCAGGTTCACCGGGCCGGGGGCTTCAATAATCTCCTCGCCAGCTCGGTTACATCGTACGGGAATCAGATCATCGCTGACACTGGAATTTGGGTCCTCTGGAAGAACCGGAACAAATACAGGTACGAAGGACACCAATTCAACCCCTTACAGCTAAATAGGGAGGTCCTCCGACAAATCCACAAGATCAGCAGGCGCTGCACACATTCTTTGGCTCGCTTCTAGTCGGCGCTGATATAGCTGCTCGGACCAGATAGCTTTTTGGTTCTTTCGATAGTTTTGTTTCGCGTTTGTCGCATATACTTGTATAAAATATATATATATATATATATATATATATATATATGACGGTTCTAAGAATATACTATATTTACATTTGTTACCATTAGTTGTCGAGTGCCTTTCCTTTCATGTTTTGAAACAATCGGGATTGCAAATTATATTATTTTACATGTTCATAGTATGTTTTACTGTAGTATGGAACTTGATCCTTGGTTGTATTGCTAAGGCAGGTCTACCAATTTACAAACTAGCCTTAAGTTTTATTCTTAAGCCCTCTCTTACTTATATAGCTAACTTCGTTGGGAGTGTCACTATTATATTTTGCACAATTTACCAAGTGACCATAAGAAATTTGGCAAGTCTTCTTTGGGCTTTCTTGTTGTAACCCCACTTTTCCTAAATAAATAAAATTTAAATTTGTTCATAATATTTTATTATTTTTTAATCATTTTTGAAATAATTTATTTAAAATTTATTTAAATATTTTTAATAATCATAATTTATTTGAATATTTTGTTTGAAAGTATGATTTCCAGTTTGGAAATTATTTGTTAGCTAATTAGTTAAGATTGTACTAATTACTTTTAATTATTTGAAATATTATTTCTGAATTAATTGTTTATCATTAGCTAGAAGATTATTTTAAGTTTAATTACTTATATTGTTCCTAATATAGCAATGGTGAATTTGTAAATCTCTCTATTTAGGTTGGTGACTTAGGAAGTCCATTGTGGCATGTCTAGTCACCTTGACTTAGTGGGAACATTATGGAATTATTAGACTAATTAGGATTAGTCCAAAATATTCCAGTAATATTCCCTCAGCCCATGTGCCTAGAGATTCTAGGACTTTCCTAATGGGGCTATAAATAGCCATCATTATTTCTCATTAATTATTGCTAATTATTTCTAATCTAGCGCCTAGCTACCGTGTCCACATATCTGTGTCTATTTTACTACTTCATATATTTTTACATATACAGTTGTGTCCCGATACGGACATTCCTCGTGTCCACCCTACTAGCCGTATCCTATGTCCCCTGACACAGGACGTACACCCCTGTGTCCAGACACTTCGGACACGCTACCAACCTCTATGGACACACACAAAAAGAAGAAGAAATACTATCTTTTCTTTATTGGCGCAAGGCACCACAAATCGAGTACGCCTGAGAGATCCTGCGCTGAGGATCCCCGAGTACAAAAAAGAATTCTGGAGAATGGGACGATGGAGATCGAGCGGCAGTTGCTCCTTTACTCCGTTGACACTCCGATTACAAAAGTGGAAGAAAACCAAAGAAAATTGCTAACTCTCGGCTCACTGGCAAGAAGTGCAGCAATTTGGCTATTGAAAATGCTCTCCGTTCTCTGTTTTGAAGAGGGATGTGACCCCTTTTTATAGTAGTTTCTGAGCTGGAATGATGTTATGCGCCCACATAAGGAAACACACTGGTTTTCATATGGACGCATAGTCCTGCTTTGGGCGCAAAGGATGTAGGCGCGTGCAGGCTGCGTAGTCGTAGGTTGATCGTGGTGCTGACGTGGCTGCATACTTCGGTGCACGATTGCTCGTGGAGACTGACGTGGTCGTACGCTTCGGTGCATGTTTTGATCATGGCTTTGACTGAGTCAGGCTTGGGCACATAGCCCTATTTCAGGCTATGCGCCCTCCTTCTGGGGGAACTTGGCTTGGGCACATAGAGCTTCACAGGGTGGCTTGGGCGCATAGAGCTTCACAGAGTGATTTGGACGCATATGTGTTCACTTGGGCGCATATGCTCTCATTGGCTTGGGCGCATAAGGCTTCATTGCTAAAATTTTCATGCTTCCACAAGACCCACTTCAAAGTTTTCGTTACTTGAATGAGTTCGAAATACTTTGAAAGAAGCATGGACCGTCTTCTCGTGAGCGCATAGCACAGCTCTCTCTTTGGGCGCATAGCATTTGGCCAGCCTGTCAGAGAGACGACTGTTGAGATCTTCCTCGAAAATCTGAATTGACAGATTCATCGAGGTAGAATTTGAAGAGGTCCATCCTTCATACGTTATCCACGTCAGCAAGTGGCAGTCGCATAGTGTGTAAGAGGCTGGATCTTCACGTAGGCGCATAAGCCATGGTGGGCGCATACGCTTAATGGGCGCATAGGCACATAAAAAATAGTAGGCGCATAGGAAGTGGCCCATGCCTATAAATAGGCTTTGAGAGAGAGAGAAAGTTTATTATTCTCATCTCTTAGAACTTTCAAAAAGACTCTTCATCTCCTTTCATTACGAACCATGTCTCCCAAAGTCGCGAAAAGATCTGCGAAGGGCAAGGAGGCTGCACCAAGTGGCTCTCCTCCTGTGGCAACGTCTTCGCCAGTCCAGGACCCAATTCTGGGTGAGGACACGCCTTAAAAAATAAAGTCTCAAGCGTTAATTTGCGACGCTCAGACTTTTCTTCTGCCTGGGCGCATGTGCCTAAGGCAACATACTTCTTGTGAGCATCATTATTCGTCCACAGAAGTCATGCGCCAATACTGTGGTGTGATATACGCCCACATGTTGCCATATTATGCGCCCACATGCTGTGGCATGTTATGCGCCCACGTACTGCTATACTTATGCGCTCACATGTTTGTCTTGGGCGCATAGTCCTTTGGGCGCATAGCCCTTTGGGCGCATAGCCCATTGGGCGTATAGCCCTTTGGGCGTATAAGAGCCCTTTAGCACTTAGTTTTTCCTGCGGATTCTGAGTCTAACTTTTTCTTCTGTCCTTGCAGTAAACATGTTTGTCCCGGAGCTTGAGGGAATCCCTTTCAGCTCTGCTTATCAAGTTTTCAGTACTAGTCTCATAACGAATATGATCAGCAAGGTTCAAGCCACGATCAGTCAAAACTAGCCTACGGAACGGACACTCGCCATACTTGAACAGGATAAGACCTTCTTGAGGCAGATGAATAATGATGAGAAGTTCGTGCTAGGAGGGGCACGTCATTTCAAGAAGTCAAACTTTCTGTTCGGTGATAGTGTGGGGTTTGAAGATGGCGAGACCATACGCTTGAGAAACCTAATGGTGATCTTTCCGAATAATCAGAGGATATGGCTACCATCGATGGAGCGTCAATATCCTTTGTCTGCTTTTACTGTCTTAGCCGTGCAGCGACAAATGAAGTGGGAGCTGACTCCTGAGCTCCCCGGGGTTATCTCCGGAAGAATTCAGTTCGACTCAAGCGATCGAAAGAATGACACTTTTAAGTGTGTCCGGGGCTCTGTATCTTACTCTACGAGAGGACTGCAACCTGGTGCCGTAGTGAACGACATTTCGACTAACCTCCATCCTTATGCCGCTGATACGCTTTGCAATTTGATGATGATAGGGGATGTGTCGTATCCCACAGGGAAGATGCGGATGGAAGGCTGGAGGTATCCATCTTCATTCTGGAGCAATCTCACTGGCTGGGTGCTTTCCACGTATAAAGCCACCCTGAAGACTGCTGGCCTTTATTATGCTATTAGGGCCACTCAATATGGTACAAGGGTCAACTGGCCAATGTTTGTCTCTTTGGCAGAGTTATATAACCTTCACACATGTACCTTCTTTACTCCGGGTGGGGAGATGGGATTGGCTCTCCACGAGATGCAGGAAGTGTCAAAGCTTTCCTGGGGCATGGAGCCCTATGAAGAGTACGTGTCTTGTGATGAAGAGCTCCGAGATCTGGAGAATAAAAACTCTGGGATAATTGACGTATACAAGAAATTGCTCTGCCACCTTTTTATCTGTCATAGGATTAATAAGAAAGGGAGGACCGAGGGGGCCAATCCCCACACGAGAGCTTGGATGGGCTACGTCTTCGTTCAAGGAGAAGGGGAAGATTCGGCCTCCTTTTCGATCTTAAAACCTATGACCAAGTCCGATATAGAAGCCCGAATGATGGATTATGATACGGCGGATACTGAGGACAGTGATGATCCTGAGTTCCTGATTGGCTACTACTTCCTTCAAGCCAAATATCCATTGTCGGAGAAAGCTGTGCTGGCAGCTTTCTTAATGATCTGGCTTCGTGACTGCTTAGTCCCTGGAGGTTCGGGGTCCATTGAGAGAATAAGCCGGGGTATGATACTTTCTGCTGTAAAGCTGGCGTTCGGATACCGTCTTGTATTGCTTCCCGTGATGGTCTGAGCCACCGGACGAGGTCTGCGGGACTTTGTTAGGAATGCGGTGACTCCTGACGGCAGGGCCAACTTTGCCCGGACTAAACTTCCGTATCATTTCCTGATGGGGTGGCTGCTACTGCATTGCCCTACCCTGATGAATGTTGGGCCGGTGGTGGACTCTTTGGTGGGAGACACCTTTCTTCGTAGATTTTGTGATGCAGATTGGACCGTCACCAGTGTACCCGCCTGCAGAAAGGCTTTAGGCTTCTTGCAAAACTATGAGTTCTTCAGAGTATCCCCCCTGTCTGGCAATGGTAATGCAGGGGATATCTTAGTGGATGAGGGAGTTCATGCCACTAGTTTGACTGCTGGGGCATTTTACTGGCTCCAGTCTATTAGACCATCGCATCTGGTGCTCCGGAACAAGAATCATGCCTATCTGGAGCCATATCTGCCGAGCCATTTCGTACGACAGTTTGGCTATAGCCAGCTCCTTTTGGAAAATGCTAGCCCGCATTTCGAGTCGATGGGCAGCTTAATTGATGGGACGTGTGCTTGGATGTACTACAATGTCGGGTGCACGGGGGCAGTCTTCACTCTACCCTTGGATAAGCCTGAGACCCATTTGTGCTACGCTGCCACCAAATTTTATGTTCAGATCAATACTTTTCCTCTCCGATATGATCGTGAATAGAGTTTGATATTGGGGACTCGGTTTGGCCCCTTCCTGAGAAAAAGGTGCCGAAGGGTCGTAAGAATGAGAGTGTTGTTTCCACCGTGAAGCCAGCCGTAGTACCGCGGTCAAAAGCTATCCTTAGGGAGCCAACAGTGTCTCCAAAGGAGGACACGAATGATGATGATTCTTCTCCTCTAGACCCTCCTCAGAAGAGGAAAGCTTCAACTGAATTGGCCCAGGAGCCAACCTTAAAGTGGAAGAAGAAAACTGTCGCCCTGAGGAGAGCCAAGGAAGTGGGTACTGGTTTGCCTCCCTTGAGGAGGTCCTCCCGGCAAACTGGAAGAGGAGGAACGGTGTCACGGGCCGTTACTATTTGGGAGATAGATCCCTTTCTAGACTCCATAGCCGTTCTGGTCAAGCCTTTAGAAGCTTTTTCACCTTTGCGTTTGTCCGTTGCACAGGACCCTGAATTTGAAGCTGAGGCTGGTGCCTCCTCGTCTGAGGAGGTGGATGTCACAACAATGTCCCCTCCTTATCCTCGACCAGCAGACGACGCTCAGCCTTCCTCAGCCAAGGAGGCTGAATCAAAGGATGATCAGGTGAATGCCCAGATTATGGTGGTGACCAAAGGGCCAGTCCTTCTTTCGATATCTCCGTGGAGGCGATGTCTGAAATCGGGGCCATACTGTAAGAGTTGGACGAAAATCAAGTCCAATCGGCTCATCGTCCAGCAGGTACGTTATCTTTGTGCCTCTCTATGGATGAGATTTTTCGACTTCGATTTTGCGTGCTCCTCGTGAGGCTGACCACGATTGTATGTTCCCTTGTAGACAAGGGGAAGGAACCCCTCGCGAAGATAGTCCCAGGCATTGGAAAAAGGACAGAAGTTGTTTTCGGCTCCTCCAAATTTGCTGCTGCGGAGGGAGCTGTTAGTGAGCCGATATCGGCTACAGAAGGAGAGGTAAAACAGCCTACTTAGGGGGCTGTCGCTGAATCTGCTCCTGGTCCAGCTGGGATCGTGGAAGAAACCAGGCCCGATGCCGCTCGGGGCCTTGGTATTGTTCTCCTTGAGCAGTCTGGGCCTGTTCTTGATTTCCCTGAAGCCAAGACTGATGGTATAGTCCAGGCTGGTGTTGAGCAAGCTGAAGGTACAAAATTACAACTCTTTTATATTTTTTTCCTTCCTTTTTTTGGTTATATATTTTTATTTTTATTTTTATTTTTATTTTTCTTTGTCAGGTTCGGCTTCTTATCAGGTATCCCTTCCTAGAGTAGAAGAAACTTTCCAAGCCTCCTCTCTGACGACCTCCACTGAAGATGACGAGATAACCCAGGAAGTCGTCAAAGTTTCTACTCTGTGCTGAAAGTAAAGCTTCCTGGAGTCCTGAATCGGAATGCTGCCTTTGCCCCTGTGAAGGATGGTGCCGAATGCCAAGGGACAGCCCTCGAGAGCATTGCCGGTTATGAAGAGCGGGCCTATACTCTGAGGAATGTTCTGAATGACCTGGAGGGTAAGGTGACCAGGTTCCGGGATACCAAACAGCGGAGCCCGACGTCGCTGTTCTGTACAAAAGATGAGGCTTTGATCATGGCTCTCGCGGAGGAGAAAGCTACTTTTCAGGCGAGGAAGGACGCCCTCGTTCGAGAGATCAGCGAATTGGCTGACCAGTATGGTCAGTTCAATGCTGCAAGTGAGGCACGTGCTACCTTGAAGAATAAACTGGCTGTGCAGATTACTGAAAAGTATAATCATATCGTGCAGATCCAAAGCGAGATCACCCAACTGGAAGCCGACTTGAGGACGGCAACATCTGAGCTGGAGGATTACTTGGCTCAGGCTGCCATGACTGCCACCACTTCCGCCCATATAGAAGAACAGTTGGCGAGATTGGAGGGAGAGCATCTGAGTATGATCCTTTTTTAGGATGAAGCTGCTCGCCAAGAAGAGGCACGCCGTCGAGCTACCACAAAGTCTGAAGCCGAAATCATGGCTCTAAGGGATAATATCAACCGCCTATGTATCCCTTAGACTTTTTGTTTGTACCCCTTTTTTTCAGCCGTCAAGGCTATTGTACTCCTTTTTTTGCCTTTTGATAGACGTTCAAGTAAAGAATAAAGAATCTTTTCAAAATGAATGTAGTTTTATGAAATATCGAAACTAGAGGTAATGTGGACAAAGTAAGGATATTTCTGGTAGGAATTCTGCTGGAGAATTTGATGTGGGCCTATTATCCGTTTTATATTCAAGTTTTTTTCCTTTTGAATATAGATAATAGGTTGAACGAAGCTGCTAATAGAGGTAATATGGACGTAATAGCAGAGGATGTTCTATATCTGACCAGAGGTAATATGGACGTGGAAAGATATATATATTATTAGGTGGGAGTGTATAATTCAGAGGTAGTATGGACGTGATTATCCTTGATGAATGCTTTGCTCAGAGGTTATATGGACATGGCAAAATATTTCTTAATCATTCCACTGGAGAAATAATTATCGAAAAATAATTCAGAGGTAATAGGAACGTGACTTGTTTTTGTCAAATCAAGTTTGGACAGAGTCAAAAATGGGAATGATTCCACTGGGGAAATATTTTGGAGGACCTATTATCCAAGGCGTATTCAAGACTCTTAAAATACGGATAATAGTTAGATAATTTTTTAATCACATAAACATCGCACTGTATATTTACGTGACTGAACATATGTGAACATTATGTAAAAAAGGTTACACATAGTATTTCTTCAGGAACTTGTCGTTGATAGGCATCATGAGCAAGTCACCATCAGGCTTGGTTAGTCGGTACGCACCGTTAGAATACACTGATTCTATGATGAAAGGACCTTCCCATTTAGGCTAAAATTTTCCTTTCGTTTTGTGCTTCATGACCATTGGTCTTCTCACCGCTAAGACTAGATCACCAACTTGGAAGATTCTTTCCTTCACCCTTTTATTGAAAGCTCTGGAAAGACGTGCTTGGTATAGCTCAATACGCTGCTGAGCTAACAAGCATTTTTTGTCTAGTACTTCGAGCTCCTGTAGACGCAGACGGTAGCTTTCTTCGGTAGTCAACTCGCTGGCTAAGGCTACTCGAAGAGAAAGAATCTGGATTTCTAGGGGAAGAACTGCTTCGCTCCCATAAACCAGAGAGAATAGCGTACTGCCTATTGGAGTCTGGACCGTTGTACGATAGGCCCATAGACATTCTCTAAGCTTATCATTCCAATCGTGTTTGTTTGAACACAGGAACTTCTTGAGAAGTTTAATGATGGTTTTATTGAAGGCTTCTGCTAGCCCATTAGCTGCTAGATTGTAGGCAGTAGAGGCTATGTTCTGGATTCGATTCCTATCATAGAACCGGTAGAATGTGTGGCTTACGAATTATGGACTATTATCTTGGATGATCCTGCAAGGTAGGCCGAAGCGGTAGATAACGTGATGTTTGATGAAATTGATCACGTTCGGCGCCTTCACTTCGGTGAGCGGTATAGCTTCTGCCTATTTGGAGAAGTAATCAATTATGGCTAGGATGAACCGATGTCCTTTGGAGGATGGCGGGCTGATTGGTCCTATGACGTCCATGCCCTAGGCTTCAAAAGGCCAGGATGCTGCCGTCGGGTGTAGAAACTCCGAAGGCTGATAAATGAAATCGGTATGGAACTGACAAGCTCTACACTTTTTTACATATTCAACAGCATCTGCTATCATCGTAGGCCAATAATAATCCATTCGTTTGAGGCGATCTTGTAATTTGGGGCTTGGTTGATGTGCACCACAAACTCCATCGTGAGCCTCCCGGAGTGCATGTTTGGCTTCTGTGTTTGATAAACATCATAACAGTAGCCCGTCATAAGAGCGTCGGTACAGCATCTCTGTAGCTGTGTCATAGTGAAATCTGAGGGATCGCCTTTGGATAGACACTGCTTCCTTCGAGTCCTCGGAAAAGATTCCATAGACGGCATTGTCTATGAAAAGAAATCTCTAATCTTTAACATCGAGGTTTGTTTTCGTTGTGTAACTGTGATGAATATACAAGGCATTTTTTACACAGAATAGTTCTCGACCAGACACTGTGATCGACTGCTGAGTATTGGTAGGGACGGTCAAGGAAACAGCGAGACCGGCTAGGGCATCTGCTTCTATATTATATAGTCGAGGCACGTGCTCGATAAAGAATCCAGCAAAATTATATGCCAACTCGATTGTTGCTCTATGAGAGGGGATAAGATCTTCGTGACGAACTTCATAATCCCCTCGAACTTTACTAACTATTAGCTTGGAATCATCGTAAGCTTCTAGATAGTCAACTTCCAGTTGTTTTGCTAGTTGCAGGCCAATTAATAGGGCATTATATTCGGCCACGTTGTTGGTGCATGGTTTCCCGAGTGAATATGTACGATATATAACCAGATGATCAGCTGACACGAGCACGACACCTACTCCAGCCATAATATTTTTTTGGGTCCTGTTCTTGATACACCGTCAAAGAACATTCGCCAAATGGGAATTTCTTCAGTTGCAGTGTTAGACTCCACTACTTCATCGAGGATTTCGTCGTAGATTTGGAAGATTCTGTACTGGATGAGCTGCTAGGAAATCAGCTAATGCTTGGCCTTTTACTGCCTTCTGAGGAACGAAGAGCATATCGTATGGAGTCAACAGCATTGCCCATGTAGATAAACGGAAATTAAGAGAGCCCGATTTAGTCATGAGTATTCTGAGAGGGTTGACTTTAAATATGATGTGGATGGTCTGCCCAGACACATAGTGGCGTATTTTATAGATGGCAAATACCAGTGCAAGGCATTCCTTTTCCACAGGTGTGTATCTGTGTTCGACACCCACCATTATATGGCTGAGGTAGTAGATTGCCTCTTCATGGCCGCCTTTATTCTTTTAAGCTAATAGGGCGCCAAGAGAATGGTCCATAGCACGGCATATAGTAAGAAAGGCTTCCCCATTATTGGAGCTACCAATACTGGAGGCTTGTGAGATACTTCTTGATGTCGTCGAATGCGCATTGACATTGTTAAGTCTAGACGAAAGATACGCCTTTCTTCATGAGCTGAGTGAATGGTTGACACCTTCCAGAAAGGTTTGAAATGAATCGTCAGATGTAGGCTAGCCTTCCTTGCAGTCCGCATAGCTCTTTGAGGTTTCTTGGAGGATGCATATCGATGATAGCCTTCACTTTCTCTGGGTCAAGATGTATACCCTTTGAAGTGATGACAAAATCAAGGAACTTGTCGCTGGAGACTCCCAGAAAAGACTTGGTTGGATTCATCTTGAATTGGTGTGCACGCATCAGTTCGAACACCGTTCTCAAGTCTTGGAGGTGGTTGCCCTTGAGACGACTTTTAATTACGATATCGTCTACGTAGCACTCCACTGTTTTGCGTAAATGATCGCAAACAATTGTGTTCATGGCTCGCTGGTATGTCGCCCCTGTATTTTTCAATCCGAAGGGCATCACCGTATAGCAGTATACCCCCAACGGTGTTCGAAAAGATGTGTGCTTCTCATCGTCGGAGAATATCTTGATCTGGTTGTAGCCTGAGAACCCATCCATGAAGGACATCCGCTCGAAGCCACAATTGTTGTCGATCATTACGTTGGTGATCGGTAGAGGGAACTCGTCTTTCGGGCATGCAGAGTTCAAATCACGGTAATCGAAACAGACTCGAACTTTATCATTCTTTTTCATGACTGGAACAATATTGGCAACCCAGTCAGGGTGTTGTTCTTCATGAATGAATCCACTGACAATGAGCTTCTTGACTTCATTCTCGATGGCCTCCATGACATCTGGTCGGAATCGTCGTTGCTGCTTCACCGGCTTAGCTTTAGACGAAATATTTAGGCAGTGCATGGCGACTTTAGGGTCTAGGCATGGCATGTCTTCATAGCTCCATTCAAAGATGTCGATGTATTCTCTTATAAGCTGTATAAGAGATTGTCGTTCATCGCCAGATAGACTTTTATTGATGAAGATTGGTTTAAAAGATGATTTATCTCCTAAATTGACTTGGATGACTTCATCTTCGGTAGGTGGTTCACGTTGTTCGAAGCGTAGCTCCCACCTAGTATCCATCTTTTGAGCCTATTGTTCAAGCTCGATCGATTGGACATCGTCCGCAACCTGGTCAACTGAAACCATATTGACGGACAGAGTTGCTTTGAACATGTAGCCAATGCTGGAGTCTGAGTCCTAGAGGCAGGAATCAGAATAATGAGAACAATGATCTGCTTTATCATCTGATCTTTCGAGAGTTGTTGGAGGAGAGACATAACCCAAACCAACACCGTTTCGTTGATAGTAATTCTCGGGTTTGCCGGGAGGAGCAAAGTGTCGTATTGGCAACCGTCGTCCCCGACCGTAATTTAGCCCGTGGTCGCTTTTGATGTCATATCCCATGTTCTGGATGATATTCTTGGCCTGCCAACTATATCAAAAAGTTGCCTTTTTCCAGAGTCATAATCAGCTTCCGTATTGTGCTTGGGAGAAGTAGAGTCCGGAACGAACTTTCTTTCGCCAATTATTCGACCGAAGATAATTAGTTCTCCATCCTTCTTTCTGGCTGGAACGATGAAGTAGTGGATATCTTTTGGATAAACCTTTTCCCGCAGGTGAGGCATCGTAACCGACATGTAGAGGTGTGGTCCTATGCCGTACTCTAGAGCGTATATCGTATCTATGTAGTGGTTTACAGATTGATAGACATCGGAGTAATTCAAAGATAAACCTTTACTAAGAAAATATGCAAGTTCTTCTTCAAGAATAATATCATCCGCTGAAGGTACATTATTATGAGTATTGATATACTCATTGATAGGATCATCATCTGGAAGAGGAGCCACAGTCTTGGCCAGGTTTACCACGTAGGATAATTCTTCAGGATTGGGAGGACGGACTTCAGCAGGTTCCTTCCGAGGTGTCTTGCGGAGAGTGATGGTCAATGGTTTGACCTTGTCAAGGTTTTTCTTTTTCACCCAAATTGTGAGAGGCTTCGGAGTACTTTTTAGAGTAGTACGTCCTTTGACTTGGATAATCAGGGGACCATCATTGGAGGATGAACTTGCTTCAGCTTCATTGTCAGCTTTGTTGCCGTTATCCTTGGGGGGCCAAGATTGGTAAAGTATCGAATCTCCATAGTAGGCTTCGATGCCCTTAAAAGGATCGACATCGGCAAACTCCGTCTTCACGACACCATCGCTATTAACGTGCTTGAAGCACTGGTGAAGTGTGGAAGGAATGATCATGTTCTCGTGTATCCATGGACGTCCTAACAAGATATTGTAGGATACATTGGCATCGATCACATAGCAGGAAACCTCCGTTCGGAGATCACCGATCTGGCACTTGAGACGGATCTTGCCTAGCGGGTGGCTTCGACCAGCGTTGAAAGCCATGATAGTTGTATCGGTTACGGATAGCTTGTGCAAAAGGATTCCTAGAATTTGAAACAAACTTCTAGGAATGATGTTGAAGGAGGAACCTGGATCGATGTGCATGCGGTCCACCTTGATCGCTCTGATATATCCTGTATAGTACAAGGGTCTATCATGACGATTGTTTTTTAGTAGCATGTCCTCTTGTGAAAAGGTGATGTTGGACACCACTTCTATAGTACTGTGGCAGTAAGGACATGAGACAGGGTCTTCAGCGGGGGCTTTGACTTCAGCGAGATAAGAGTCAGCATGTAGTAATGCCTCACTTAAGGCCTTCCCTATTTTTTTGGAGAGTCGCAACAGATCGAACAGAGACAACCTGGTAGGTGTATTGGCTAGCTGTGCCAGTATGTCAAAGTTGTAGGGCCGATCCATGCCCTCGGGAGCAGGCGCTTTCAGAGACTTGTCAAACCGCATCTCCTTCTGCTTGGCTTTGTCCATAGTTGGAGGCATAGACGGGCCTACTTTTGAGCTTATGGGGACAGCAGGAGCTTGAGAAGGTACTGCTTCTTCTTGTGTGGGATCGTACGTCCGAAGATAAGTCTTCCCCGATCGCGTTTTGCCAGATAGAATCTCGTAGATGGGAGAAGACACCACATGGCATGGCTTGTATTTCTTGTCCCTTTTTGCTTTAGGAGGTACCATCCCCTGCGTCACTTCTTGCACAAGGTCCGGATGGACCCACATAATCTCACCACGTTCAGTTGTGAGTGGCACCAAGATTGAGTTGCGAGCTGGCGGTAGGTTGACGACTTCTATTATTGGTTTGGGAATCGGAACCACGCCGTCTGGGACTTCTGTGGGAGAAAAGTCACCAAACTGAAGAGAGATCATGTTAGAAGATACAACCTTGTCTTCAGCTTCGAGGTTGATCACTTGGTTGTCGATAAGATGTTGTATCTTCTTCTTTAGGACGATGCAGTCCTTGGTGGAATGATGCACGTACTGATGATAGAGACAGTACTTGGTATCATTGAGTTGGTTCGCCTCTGCAGGACGTCATGGTGGAGGCAATGTCAGTTTATTACCTTTCGTCAATGTGCGAAAGATTGTAATGACAACGTCTTCATCAAAGGAGAAGGTCTCCTTAGGCTTGTCGGAAGCGCCCTGAGAATTGGAAGCTCCTTTGGATGTGTCGACCTTCAGGACTTCTTTCCCTTTACCCCCACGGACAGGGATAGTTTGATGATGCTTGCCCTTGTCTTCGGATCTGGGTGTTTTCAACCCTAGTAGCTCCAGATTAGGAACGTCATTTTCAGCAGCTTCAGCGGCCCCAATGAAAGCGGGCCATGTATCATACTTATGTATACCCAGAAAGAACTTCACTGTAAGAAGGAAGTTATGTCGGCAAGTATCCATAAGCTCTGAGTCTGGTATGCCGAAGGGCATCTTCAGTGCTAGCCTCCTGGAGCGTTCGATGAAAGCAATGACAGACTCAGTCCTCCTTTGCTTGGTCTCGATGAGGGTGGACATACTAACATGCATACCACTCTCATAAAACCTGTTGAGGAACGACCTCTCCAAGTCTTTAAAAGAGTTGATGCAACCATCAGGCAGACTACAGAACCATTCAAAAGCTACCCCCTGCAAGGTGCTAATAAACAGCTTTGACAAGAACGGATCATCCCTAGGTAAGTGTAGAGTCTGCGTGTTGAAATATGTCATGTGTTGACGAGGAGAATTCAACCCGTCAAATGAATTTAGCGTCAGCGGATTGTAGTTAGGAGGACAAGTAGCATTCTTCCATTCAGGGGAATAAGGTTGAGATATCCCCATCTTCTGGCGCTCGTCTTTGTGTGAGTTGGTGTCGAGACAAGAGACCAGGGAATCAATTACATCCTGTTGATTAAGCAGGTGTTGGGAAACGGCTGCTGAATGGTTGTCAGGCATCGTTGGCGAAGGACCGCCCCCAGCATTTACAAGATTTAAGGGAGGCACAACGGAATGATACTGCTTTTTGTAGTGAAGGAGGGTTGTTGCTAGGAGCCGAACTAGTGTGAGCCGAGACGTTTAGGTGGAGGGACCGCCCCAGCAGCTTGGACCGCCATGATACTGGTAAGCATATCAGTGATCTTGGCGAATATTGTTTCAAGACCCTCTAGCCACCTGCTGGTCTGATCACTGGCTTCTTCAGGTCTTTCTCTGTCTGCCATGTATATAGATAACATACGAGGATGAATAGAAGAAACAGTACAACTGGTGCTGATATTGTCTGTCTCCGAGTTGACAAGTCCCTCATCTTCAGGTAGGGGAGATAGATAGTCACCATCAGACTCGAAGGGATCGTCATCCTCTGGAAGGCTACCCCCAGTGTGAAGGTCATCCGCTTCAGACTCTGAGGGAATACTACCCCCAGCTTGGGAATCATCGTCAACTATACGGAATCTCGCTTTTGACCGAGTACCCATATAGACTCCTTCAAATGTGACAGCCTGCTGGCCATCTGTTGGTAGACTTTGTCTTCTTCTTCTTACGGAACTAAGAGAAAAAGTTGGGTTCAAGTTCCACCATCTTTGATTGGGGCTTTCGTAAGGGGGACCCCATGAAGCCATGTTGGATGAGACACACCGCGGCTTTTCATCGTCAGAGAAATGGAGTCGTCGAAACACGGACTATCTCGAAGGCACTCTTGTTGCCTTGGAGCAGCAATAGTTGATAATAATACTGGTGCACGGATGTGCACTATGAATTGTTATGTCCTCCCTCGCTTTACGCTTATGATTTATCATGTCACGTAAGTCAGCGGAAGGGAGTTTTGCCTTAAAACCCATGTTGTATGCATCGTCGAGCTTTGTATGTGGGTTTGTAAGGAGAGTTGGCGCATCTAGACTTAGTTCACGTACAGGGGCAACCCCCACACCTAAGTTCTGCGATGTCCTTGAAGACAGCCCCGTGCTATATGCGTTGGAACCTGTCTTTTTGCTGTGGGCGCATAGGCCTTGGAGACTGGCTTTGGGCGCATGCTTCTTGGTAGCATGTTTGAGCTTCCTCGATGTGGGCGCATAGTATGGATCAGTGGAGCCTGGGCGCATAACCTTGGGCGCATAACCCTGGATGCCCAATCTGTCGAAGACAGAAGCATTCTGATTGGAGTTATACGCCCAAACACCCCCTTGGGCGCATAGCTTTAGGCGCATTCTTGGTGGAGCAGCGCTATTTTCTTCCAGCTTCGCCTCCTTCGTTTGTGAGCCTCGTTGGGTTTGTCCAGAGTGTCGAACACCCTGATTCTTGGCATCGTAGTGCTTTCCTTTGCCAAGTCTCGAGTGTCGAACACTCTGTTGTTGGTTGCGCAAGAAAGAAGTCGCTGGGCTAGTAGAGCCCGGAACGGTGTAGCCTTCTTTATTTGGGAAGCTTCTGTGGCAGAGTCATGCGCCCATGTGACAGAGTCCTCCAGTTGCATATCTGCTATGACACTAGCATGATATGCACGGCGAGCATTTGGAAGCCAAGTCTTGCGAGACTTGTTTGGCTTCGCTGATTTTGAGGGAGTAGAGCCGTCCCTCGATATCATCTCTTCGAACGCCTGCTGACCGAACTTTATGATCAGCATCTTCTGAGTGCTCCCCACATTATCGGTATCGGATTGCGTCACCACCTTCTCGTCAGAGAAAAAGGTAGTCCCAGCAAAGTCACCATTTTTGTGGACAAACAAAAAAGAAGAAAAAACGTTGTCTTTTCTTTATAGGCGCAAGGCACCACAAATCGAGTATGCCTAAGAGATCCTGCGTTGAGGATCCCCGAGTACAAAAAAGAATTCTGGAGAATGGAACGATGGAGATCGAGCGGCAGTTGCTCCTTTACTCCGTTGACACTCCAATTACAAAAGTGAGAGAAAACCTAAGGAAATTGCTAACTCTCGGCTCACTGGCAAGAAGTGCAGAAATTTGGCTCTTAAAAATGCTCTCCGTTCTCTATTTTGAAGAGGGATGAGACCCCATTTTATAGTAGTTTCTGAGCTAGAATGATGTTATGCGCCCACATGAGGAAACACACTGGTTTTCATGTGGGCGCATAGTCCTGCTTTGGGCGCATAGGATGTAGGTGCATACAGGCTGCGTAGTCATGGGTTAATCGTGGTGCTGACGTGGCCGCATGCTTCGGTGTACGACTGCTCGTGGAGACTGACGTAGCCGTACGCTTCGGTGCTTGTTTTGATTATGGCTTTGACTGAGTCAGGCTTGGGCGCATAGCCCTGTTTCAGGCTATGCGCCCTCCTTCTGGGAGAACTTGGCTTGGGCACATAGAGCTTCGTAGGGTGGCTTGGGTGCGTAGAGCTTCACAGAGTGATTTGGGCGCATATGTGTTCACTTGGGCGCATATGCTCTCATTGGCTTGGGCGCATAAGGCTTCATTGCTAAAATATTCATGCTTCTACAACCTCGACACCATAAACCCCAAATCCTATATCTACTATGTCAGTCGTGTCCTACCGTCCCCTCGTCGGAGAGTTCTTCTTCATCGCCACCTCGCCGACCGGAGTTTCCCCCGCCAACTGGATATGTTCGAGTTCGTCACCCGAAGTTTTCTTCTCCGCCGTGACACCACCACATGGCCGCCATCTTGAGATCTGCGCTAGCAAGGATCGCATCATCCACCGCTCCTCATCACCGCTGTCTCGCCGTGCCTGGCCGCCATCATCAATCTCTGCCAACCGGACTCGCTGATGCCGTCCCTCGCCATAGATCTAGATGACCTTGCCAAAGAGTCCACTGCCGCCACGAAGAACACCCAACTACCCCGATCTATGCCTTGGTTCATCGTAGTCACTACTGCTCCACCGGATCGACCTGATCTGCGCCTCTCCTCCGCCGTGACGTCTCCACGACGTCTCGCCACCAGATTCGCCCCCCTCCGTCTCTGCCTCCACGATAAGCTGCTACTCCACCAGGGACCCTCGCCTCTCGCCAAGACTCATCGCTAACTGGAGTTGCCAAGACGAAGCCGCCGTGACGCCGCCCCAAGTCACTGCAGCTCGCCGGATCCTCGCAGTTGCTTTAGTGCTTCGCCGTCAGATCTGGCCGCTCGTCGACCGTATCTGGCCATCCGCAGACGACCTCGCCTAGATCGGCTCGCCGTAGCTCCTCGCCGGGCCATCGCCTGAGCTTAGGTAACCATCTTACCTCGATCCTCCTCCTTCTTGTTCTTTGTCTTCTTCATTTTCTTGTTTCTTCTTCTTGTTGTCTCCTCTCTTCTTCATTTTAGGGTTATGAGAGTGAGAGGGGGAGAGTGATAGATTATGTTTTGGCCGTCGACTGTAAAATAAGTGAAGAGAAGGAAATTAGGGTTAACATTAGGGTTTATGTATAGGGAACGGGCAGGGTTGATGGGCCAGTGATGGTTTGGGCCATTGGGCCGGTTAAAGAAAAGAATAAAAGAATAAAAAGACAACAGCAACAGCTGGGTTTGGGTCGGACCAGTAGGAGTCGGGCCAGGCTGTAAAAGAAAACAAAAAGAGAAAAAAGAGAACTTAGGGTTTAGATTGTGTGGGCTTGATTTTGGGTTGGATGAATGTGGGCTTTTGGGGTTATTATTATTATTATTATTATTATTATTATTATTATTATAGTAATTTAGTAAGTATTTTGCCATATATATATATATATATATATATATATATATATATATATATATATATATATATATATATATATATATTGCTATAAAATTATTTTGTTAATATTTAAATAAAATCTTATCAAGATTTGGTAAATATTTTTATCTAGCAAGTATTTTCAAAAGATAGCTACTAAATATTTATAATAAAACCTATTTTGGAATATAGTATTAGTTAATTTTGTTTTTCTCTAAATGTTTTATCTATTTATAGTTGCTATGATTGTAAAACCTTAGACCAAATTCATCCCATTAGTTCAATTTTTTTATGCTTAATATTTATATATAAACCTTAAAACTTAGATACAAGTGAAAAAGGGCTTTTTATGAAAAACCAAATACTTGGGGGACCTTAGTACAAATACTCCTATTCAAATGTTCTTCTGTGGCCAATTACTTAAGACCCTGCCCCTGCATTCGAAACTAAATCTAATTTAAATTTGATTCCCTCTAATCCTCTTAGGAATAGCACCTATCCAGGAAATCGATATATAGAGAGAGAGCATCAGCCGAATACCCTCACCCTCAAACCCTAAAGTTCGATCTTCTCCCTGCACAAGAGCCCGGATACTTCCTCATTCTGACCTGTTCTCCTCGAGATGAAGGAACAAGCAACATGTAATTAATCTAACTTTAACCTCATGTCCTTGTTTAATTAGAATTATTGAGTCACAACAGTTTGTGGGAAATTCCCTAACAGAACATAGATGATCATGACTGTTACTAGGTAAACAAGTATCGAATCAATGGGGGTTTAATTTTTGGAATATCGCATTGGTCAAAACTAGGACATAAAACCTGTTAGGAGTGGATAGACGAGGGGTTGTATCAATATATGGGAACCTATATAGGTATTATAGAAGGAGGGAAACAGTTGGTGTTTGTATGTAGTTTTCGAGTCCTGTTGGCCTAGCGTATCAGTCTGGGTATCGGGTTAAGAAGAACAGGGAGAGGTGACAGGTGTGTATAGGAAAACAGATACGGGAATATCTGTAGGTTGGTATCAGTAGATCAGACATCAAATAGCAGTGGTTTGGTACACATCTAAGCATGGAAAGGGATGAACAGGCTTAGGGGTGAGCATTCAATTTAGAGTGTAAGCCATTGATACAATAACTGGATGTCTGTATGCAGGAATATTGCTGATAACAAGTATCAGAAACTTTTGGAGTTGTGTGGACTATTACCTATCCTCCTAAAGAATTGTGCACCTAAACTAAATCCTAAGGGTAGAAGCAGTCATATGTCTACACTTGTACTCTGGCATAGGGTATTAGTCTAGACAGGGGTGAGCAGTACTGTAGAGAACATAGCATAGGTGTTGGGGTAAAATTGTGTAGCTAATTTGCAAACCATGCATAGGAGGGCGATGTCCTGTACGCATGATCAGTAAAGCACTAGAGTATATGGATGTTACTATAGGTTCAGTAAAGGTACAAAGGATATGGGTGTTATAGACATAGGAGGAGGCTATCCTAATGTCAGTTACCTATGGCAGTAGGGAGTACCTAGGTTCAGGTACAGGGATGTAAACTATACTAACTCCAATGAGAGGATAATTGGGTACCTTATTGGAGGATACATAACTGATATATGCAAACTCTGGATAATAGGTAACAGTCCCTATGCCTATTCCTGTGCCAAGTAGAGTAGTGGTATCGGATACTGGGTAGTAGCAACAGTACATTAATTATAGGCTAGTATATATGTAACAGTATTAGTACAAGAAAATAGTAGGTTACATAGCCTTTATATATATAAAGGGTCATCCTAGAAGTCAGTGGTAATGAATATATATGGATTGGGCATATATGATTGGGTAATGGATTTGGGGCAGTAAACTGGTTGCAAAAGGCCAACACAAATCATTGGCTCCTAAGGGTGCAGCTAGGTGCACACAGGCAAGTAAAAATAGGGTCCATACAACAGTCCATAGGATTATAGGAATATAGCCAGGGTACATGGAAAGGGGGTGTGGCTAGGGGTCTGCATGCTATGATCATCACCAAACAGGGAGCAACTGATGGGAACAGTTGTATTACAATAAGAAACAATCTAGGATGTTGATGCATATTGATACCAATATGTGTTGTATGCACATGTGGTTGTATCATACACCAGTCCTACATATACCAAACAAGGGCAGCAATGACAGGTACCATAGTAGACAGCAGAGTTAAAGGACACTAAGGCACAGGAATCCTATAAATGGAAACTAGGCAGGAAAGTATCAAAAGTTACGATATAGAAAAGTTAAGAGTAGTAAAAATATAACAAGTTACTACATAGATAATAAGAGTTACCAAGCAATTTCATAGGTATAGATATAATATTAGCATATCCACTAGGTAAGAGTAAACAGAATGTCCTACCTATCTACCTAGGGTACAAGTAGAAATAGGAAATAGTCTAGAAGTCTAACAAGAGAATAGATAGGTTGCTAATTGTCACGACCGCACCCTCTTTTCGAATACAAGTCTGTGTCCAAGTCCAGCCTACGCCGCAGTGTCGGCCGTAGAACGCTGTCTAGTATGCACAAGTCATAGAATCTATAAAACTAACATGGCAGTCTAGATCTCATCCACAGAAATATGATACAATAAACTAACTACAAATGAGACTGAATAACAAATGATATTATAAAATAAAATATCAAGTTTAACAAGAATCTGTCACGTCCCGATCCGGGAAATCGCTCGTCCTCGCTAGATTTCACCCGAATCATCGTCCTCGCTGGGGCGTGATGCCGCACGAGCCTGGAGTTACGCTCGTGCAAGGTAAGATAACAGGTTCACATAGTGTTTATTTCAAATTGATAACATAAGCAGCTGAAGAAAACAGAGTATAAAATAAGAATCTCTTTTATTGATAACGAACTGAAGATTTCAAAGGCTCTGAATAGCCCAACTTAATATGCCAATTGGCTACAACGCTCATGATCTCTCTAGCTCACAAGGGATTACATTGTTCCATACATTATGTCTCTTTATAGCCACCAAGTAGTCTTCGACCGAACATCTCCATGTCGCAAGTCCGAACGCCTATGCGGTAGCTCCTCTTAAAACGCTAAGGACTCCATGCCTCGGCGCGTCCAAGCCAAGCCCCGTCCCAGGCCGATCGTAACCTGAACCTGCAAGCAAACTAGTGGGCGATTAGTGCTTTCGTCCTCGCTGCACTGATCAAGACCCACTCGCACCCAAATCAAACACTGAGTATATTTAGTGAAACATGCAACATTATATTGGTGATCTTTCTAATTAGCCTTAGGATCAGTTTCATGGCAATATTTACGCATAGCAACTTATAATAAATGTGTCCAATATCGTGTCCCTGCGACAGATACAGTTAGACATAATATGAACATAAACATAGTGATCGTGCTCATCTCCGTCCCTTTGCCTAGCCTGTAGTGGTTAGAACTTTACATAAGTAATCATACAATTCACGCAACCAACCAACCATACTTAGACATATGCATAAGGGTAGCAGGCCCTGCGCCTGCACCCAACTCTAATCTCAGTCCACCGGCCCTATCTATATGAAGGTTACGGTTTTTCGTACCGTAATGGACTTGGCATCCTTATGTGTAAACCTATGATTGCTTCGATACGGGTTGCTAGCCCAATATCCGAAGGATCTCCAAACTTACTGATATCATAGCTTATCACAACACTGGTCAGTCGCAACCCGTCCTAATGATGTGCACCATAAATACTATACATAATTCTCTCCTAGGCCGAACGGTCCCGGTGCCCCGGTCGTAACCGTCCGAGGGAAGCTGCACCCGTGCACGGGCCATCCGAGTCCATTGACCATGCAATACGCGCCATAGTAAACAAATCATCTCATTCCAACAATCTCACGTTCCATAAACATAATCCCGTTCCATAAACATATTCATGTTCCGTAAACATATTCAAGTTCCATAAACATATTCACATTATCTCTATCTCAAGTTCCATTGGCATTATGCCCCAACACATCCGTATTGATACACGACGCTCAACGGCTTAGACTTTTCGTACTTATACTCAACGCGTTCCATTCATAAGTTATTCGCATAACAGCAGTTCCATAGATTACTTAGTCATTTCCTAGCTTCCGTGCACGAGGGCACGCTCACGCCATAATCAGTGTTCTAGGCCTAGTGTTTAATGTTCTCGGAATCGTGCACATGATGCACATCTTGATATTATCTTTCAATGTTCTACCATCACCGCCCTATCGTGACCCGTACACTTGATGCATGTCGTTTCAATTGTTCAATTGTTCAATATTCTATCTTAATGTTGGACACATACTAAAACCTTTAATCGTTCGAGCCATGCTCGCTAACTCAATTGCAACTTACGCATTCAAGGATATATTTTATTAGACGTAAAGGAGTAGGGAGAGGGAGTCAAGAACCCGCCCACCTTAAGCCGATATGCCTTGTCGTTTCGCCGAGCTGAAGCGGTTCGATTCCATAACTTGGTTGCACGGCCAACTCTCCTGACTTAGCCATTCCGTTGAACTATTCGACTGATTTAGCCTACCGTGCCCATGCCACAATCCGTTGCAAGACGACGATTTGGTTTCGCGGACACCATTTCGAACAAGGCAAAATGTCGACCCTTTATAATCCAGCGTAAAAGCATAGTCTGCACACCAGATCAACCAAAGTTAATATTTTGTTCCAACCGGACTTAGGCTTTACATCGATTCATATCGATACTTCATCGGGTCAATGCAACTCTTCGAGTCAACGACTCATCGTAATGTACCGTGCGGAGCGGGGTATTACATAATATACCACTCAAAACAAGGTTCATCTTCGAACCGAAACTAACACTCAAACAAAGTATTTCGCTAGATCATTTCACGATCTTTTGCTACTATCGCTTGAATCATACAACTTAGTTTGGATCATGCACATATTTTAGGCATCCCACCAATATATGTATTTCAGCCAAGCTCAGTTGCAGGATATCGGGACAAACTAACAGGCTCAACTTAAATCTTCAAGCACCAATCATTCCGTACTCAACTTAGTTAAATCTTAGCACCTATTCCCCAAAATACTTCTCGTATGCATTATCCCAAAACATGTGATCATCCTCCCAAACATTTTTGTGTATAACTTAACTCAAAACTGTCACCTCAATCCCATAAGTTTTTCGCCGGTCCTTTAATGCTCGCATTGCATTACGTCGTTGTGCATCTGATCGCAACAATTCTCCGCAACGCTTATTCGCTCAATCATTTTATATCTCTCACATTACTCATGTCTTTGATCTAGTCGTTCATAACATTTGGCCTTAGCGACATGGACTAAGTCCAACATATCTCAAATTCCTTTGCCTACCATTTGCTCTAAGCCTCGCACAGAACTATTCCAACATGATCCACATTCTCAAACTACCTACGCTTCGCGTCTGGGGCTACCCCCGCTAGGTAACTTATCCAGACATCATGCTTAATCTCTCCTCAACACAAGAGGTAACTTGTGTCTACGATGCTCGAAGGCAACAATCTTTCTGACCCAAGGTCTCTTACGATACGCCTAACTTCGATGCTTGATCGAATAGGAATTCCTTACTCAATTATTGAATCAATCCCAACTAGTTCGTTTCGTAACATAGATCGCGTGCTCAAACACACATAGCCTAACCGTTACTCAAGCCGATCTACGATACAACTCTTAGGGTCGTTCTACTATTCGTCACTCTTGCGTATTGCAGAATTCTTGCAATCGCCTTACCGCATCACTATGCTAAGTACATTCCTCAACATCCATTTGATCATCGACCAACCAAGTCTATTTACGTACTCGTTCGATCGATTCAAGTCAAAGGCTACTCGTTAACTTCCGAGACATGATACTCAATCGCTTAGACTTATCCTCAATATGCACTACATCGTCATCCATCCTCGACAAAATTTCTTATGCGACTTTCAATGGGGTCATCCTATGGGACTTCAACATTCGCTTGATTTGCCAGTCAAGTCTTCTAAGGTCATCTGCCCCAAAACTATGCTCGATAATTGAAGATCATCGAGGGACAGTTACTACAAACTATGCTATATCCTACCGCGGAGCCAAATCAATTCTCGACAATTCTTATGAGACTTTATCAAATCCGACGTAGTATACTAATCCATAATTTATCATCCCCCGCACAACTGATGCGCCGTTACTACTCGAATCACTTATGCACATTGCATATCGTTACTACTCGAATCACTCATGTATTACCGTCGACTATTTTTGCTAGTCGTATAACATCTACTCGTCTCAAGTTCGAGTTTACCTATTCGTGATCATAGGTTCGATACATTCCATACTCATCAAAACCATCCTCGAACAACTTTTGCATTAAACAAGTTAAATCCAATTTGCCATGCCTTGTAAGTTTGATCATCCCCACTGTATGAATCACCATACCAGCGCTCACGCGGAATGATCGTCCTAATTTGGTGTGACGCATGTACGATGCTGGAGTTGCACTCGTATAAGACAAAAATATCAATATTGTAGTTATCCTCAAAACAATCAAGCACTTTCATTTTCATCCAAGTAATATCCATCCACTCCTATATTCTCGAAGCATTCCTACCGTTATCATCTGTCACGACCCACACCCAGTGTAAGGGCACGAGACATGGGTACGTCCAGCCTATGCTGCAATGTCGGCGGTAGAACATTATCCTAGGTCCAACATCTAATACAATCTAGAAAATGCTCCGATTGGAGAATGATATATATAGTACAACTCAATCACAAAAACTAAGATGGAATAGAAGAAAGATAATCTCAACAGAGAGTCACAAAATGAATAATAATCCCGATGTAAACCACACCATAATAAATCTCAGTACAATCATAAAGTCTCATAACTAGATAATAATATAAGTCTAATCTAACTCATGGCAAGTCCTCAGCAACTACTGGATCCTGCTAAGGGTCCAGGTCACCTGTGTCAACTAGGCCTGCTCTATAGTAAGTGTCACAACAATCCTCATCATCTGTAATATTTTTAACAGGTCCAGTCAGGACAGGAACGAATACATATCTCTCACACAGTTCATAACATGAAAGGAAATATAAAACAAGTTATAGTATAATATACATGAACTGCTGATAAAAAAATAGTAGAGATACTGTAAAAAGAAGAACATGATATAGTGGAAATAGATATACATGATATAGATAAGAAAACTGAGCTAACTACGTGATTCAGAGCACATGTTTGGTTATGTAAACAGGCTTAGGTTATACATGACTTAAATCTAGTTTGGAGTTATACATAAAATGGTATAGATCACATAACCAAATAAATACTCTCCCTGCCCCAATCAGTACACAAGGATCTGTCCAGGTTATGTTATTGCACATGAAAGTAGTACGTCACATGGATAGCTAGTCCATATGCACACTGGGTTATACATGAAGGCTCACATGATCATGAGTGTACATGAATGTCACATGAGTATACATGAATAAGTACGAACACAATGAGTAGACGATATACATGATAAAGTACATGAGCATAATATACCCGATGTATCCGAGGGGATAACATCGCATGAAGATATCTATATAGTACTAATCCGTGATAACATTGTGACAGCAACAAGTAAACTAGTCTATAACAAGTAAATATGTCCAAGCAAGAATGAAACGGTCAGAGAATGTACTCGCCTGACAATCCGAGCTGCTGATGAGGATGTATAACTGAACTGGAATGATGTAAACCTATTTAAAGTAACCACAAGTCACAACATGGTCTAACATATTATATGAAAGGGCTACCATGTAATTCTATATGCTTCTAAGTCCTTCTAGGTCAAAGTCAACCATGGTCAACTCTGGTCAAACTTGGTCAACTCTGGTCAAACTTGGTCAACACTAAGTCAACGAGTCCGTTTACTAATTTTTAGGTCACACACAAGTTTACAAGTCATTTGGAGTTCGTTTGAGTCGATTTGGATCAAGTTTGACCCAAAGTTGACTTTCGTCAACTTGGTCAACTTGGCCAATTCGACCAAACTAGGCTCCTTACGACGATCCTAATCTGTCCCAACACTTCCTATAGTCATATCACAAGCAATTATTACATTACCTATATTTATATATTCATCACAAGTAATATAGATATACATATACATACACATATATATATACATATATATATAAGTTGAAAAGAAGCATGGTTGTGAGTGTGTGAATGATGTCGAAAGGCTGCTGGTTCTGAGTCACAAATCTGAGAAGATAGGTTAGAATAAGTCTACAAGAGTATTCTATGTACAAAATACTACAATCAACAGAAAACCTATATATATATATATATATATATATATATATATATATATATATATATATATATATATATATATATATATATATATAGGCATATATAGGCATATATAGGCATATATATATATATATATATATATATATATATATATATATATATATATATATATATATATATATATATATATATATGCCTATATATGCCTATATATATATATATATATATATATATATATATATAGTCATATCTATATATGCCTATATATATAGGCATATATAGATATATGCATATACCATGCATATAAGCAAATGAGGGTCGATCTCGAACCTGGAATGAGTTCCCATATCTGAGATTAAGGCCTCGACACCCTACTCTAACATATATTCATAATTAGGCATAATAGGAAACATATATTCATAATTAGGCATAATAGGAATTATATATATATATATATATATATATATATATATATATATATATATATATATATATATATATATAACAAAAATATATATATATACATACAATAGGTAGAAACACCATAAGTGCATAAAATGGTTAAAACAATATGAATTAAACCCAAAAGTCAACTCCCACAAGTCTAAAACAGCGTTCAAGGATCAAAAACTCAGAAATTATCACAATAAATCCCAGCAATCAAATTATCACAAAATTATTCAATTTCAAGTAAAAACCCCATTTTCACAAAACGACCCAAAACTCAAAATACTCCAAATTAACTCACGAAACTTGGAAAATACGTTGGTCTCGGCACGTGGGACGTACTTGGGTATTTTTTGGGTCGAAACCGTGTCTGTATCGTGTCCAGCGAACGAGTATCGGGAAACCCGATAAGCGCGTGAACCGAATCGATGCGAACCCGATTTATCGCTCGTTTTTTATCCAACTCTCGTGAAACTTCACGTACACCTGGGCGTACACATCCCCGACCTACTGGCTGAGTTAACGTGCGGCCATATGTCGTATCTGACATGCATGTAAGGCGTGTCTGCGCGCGGGCGTGCGCGTGTGTACAGTCCCGTGCACAGCATCGTGCACACGTGTCAACGAATCTAGGGACTCGTGTGTCCTACTTCGTGTCTCGTGTTCATGTCCTAGGCTAGGGTAGGTATAGGGCTACACGTTGGACACCTTGAATCGTGTCCACGTGTCGTATCGTGTCCACGCGAACGCCGTTTCAGTGGCGGCTGTCCCGCATGCGCGCACGTATGGCCGATCAGTGCTATAGCGATTTCTCCCTCGTTTCTCGACAAAACTTCCCCAAACTTTGGGAGCTTGTTCTTCGTCATGGTCCCCACCTACACGTCAAATTTCATGCGACCACGTGGCCTGTGTGTCGAGGAATCACCCCTGAGCAGTAGGGCACGCGCGCGGCCTGGCGTGCAGCGCATTCGTGTCCTGTTTGGACACGGACACGAGTCTGATTCGTGTCGAAACTCATGGGGTTGTGATCCTCGTGTATAGGGCTACCAGAATATATAAATAGATCCAGCAAAAATCCGAATTAAAATCATTGCGATATTTCATCAAACACCTACAAATATTAACCGACACGTGTCCGATACGGACACCAAATAAATACAAAACTTGACAAAATTGATCCTACCGGTCAGGGGTACCTAGATGCATACTACTATGAAGAAAAATTAGGTAAAACAATACTAGAATAGGATTTACCTATTGAGAGTCAAAGATCTCAATGCAAAGGACTCCCCGAGCGCTCCAACGATCGAGTACCCTCGAACAAACGCCTCCACCACCTTGCTAGCAATGCTCCAGCAAGATCCTCTCCTTTCTACGAGCACAACGGACTTCGTTTGGGGAGAAACGGACTCCGGATGCAAAAGTTAGGATTTTGAAGAGTGGAAAACTAGGGTTTTCTCTTGGAGGCTACAAACTTCAACATAAGAAGGGGGCTGCCTATGGCTGGCCAGCTATAGGGGTTAGGGTTAGGTTAGCACATGGGTCTAGGCTCCCTAAGCTACTAATAAAGCCCAAGTCCAAAAAGGCTTTAAAAAAGGCTAAATAGAAATTGGCTAAAAATTTAATTAAATTATTCTAAAAATAACTCATAAATTCTAAATAAAAAACTAAATGATAAAAATCTAATTCTAATATGGCATTTGGGTTCTAGTCATGGTTGGCTAAGTTAACCCATCAAGACTACTCAAACAACAAACCAAACCACATACCATCACATGAATTCCATCAATTAATAAAATAATCTAAAATTACAAAATGACCAAAATACCCTTGAAATGAAAAGTGGGTGTGACATCATCCAAACTGTCATCAACTTAGCATCTTATTCATCCAATAACAATGCTCAATATAATTTTTGTTCATTCGATCAGAGTATCCCCGAGTTATTGCATATCGTCTTTGATACGCCTCAATACCATCGTCGATATGCATAACTTGAACATATTCCTCTCTCATAAGCTCCAATTTGTTGCAATCACTGCCATTATCCGAACTCGAATACGAATCAAGTCTTACAAACATCAAGATCTATTCAGTTATAACTAACTACCACCATCACGACACAATTTCCAATTCACATATTCATTCTCATATTCCTAACTCGCACTTTTAAATCGTGCTACCGACCCATCGCACTAACTCAAATTCGTTCGCATGATTTCTCTGTACCTACTCAACTCGTTCCGAACAAGTCTTCATACTAACTCAATACAAATTTGACCGAGTCAACTATTTCCTCAACGCAACATTCCTTCACCATCACTACTAAAATAACCCATTTTAGCGACGTCAGGAGACGTCGCTAAATAAGGAAAATACGTCGTTAAAACCAATTTGCGATGTATTTAGCAATAAAAACTGGACGTCGCTTATAGGCAAGTCGCAGATGACACTTTAGTCGCCGAACGTCGCTATTTGCGACGCGGAGTTCATTGTCGCTAGACGTCGCAAAATTAGCGCCAGATAGCGACGTATCACTATGTTGCCAAAATTATGACGTAAAGTGACCACTTGCGACGTTGTAAACTTTATATATGATGACATGGCATGGCAGCCACGTGGGCAACTTAGCGACGCCTACCGACCGATTTAGCGACGTACACCTCAGCCCATGTCAGCATATTAGTGACGTCTAGCGACATTATGTCGCTATTTAGTGACGTATAGCGACGTCTACGTTCCGTCTGAGGACGTCGCAGAACGTCGCTATACGTCGCAGATATTATAAAAAAAATTTAAAATAATATAATTGATATTTTTGTTATGCTGTGTGTCTGTGTTTACAGTGTGTGTGAAGTGCAGTGTTCGAACCATCGACAGTTTCGCTTACTGTTCTATGTTTTATCTTGGATAGAAAGAGCAACAGTTCAGGGTGCACTTCTCAGAGCTTCCTCTTCACGTCCTTCACCTTCTCGGGAATCTTTACGACGTCCCGAGAAAGTGAAGGACGTGAAAATGAAGCTCTCAGAAGTGCACCCAGAACTATTACTATTTCTATCCAAGATAACACATACAACAGTAATTGAAACTGTCGATGGTTCCGAACACTGCATTTCACATTCACTGTAAACACAGACACACATCATAACAAAAATACACAATATATTTTTTTAAATTTCGGCAGCACCTCCTTTGTATATCAGATCATCGCTTATAACCCAGCGTAGGTATATTTGTCATCCCCGTCGCAGATATCACAAAGTAAATATCACAATAAAAATAGGAGGCAGTGCAAAGTAAATATCACAGACACACATCCACACAAACATCCAATAGAGTCAAATAAAAATGGAAGATGATAAAAGTCTTCCACCAAGTGTATAAACAACAGTGTTCCAATAAACAATTTGCCCATAGGGCCAATACATACAAGTCATAAAAAACCAATAAAATTACTGCGGACCCCTGTCGCGCAACTGGGACAACTGGGATAGAATGTAGTCATACTGCTCCGGGGTGAGCTGCACCGTAGGGGCAGTAGGAGGTAGTGGAATGTCTGGAGTCGGCATCGTCGATGGACCGGGAGGACGTATCTGCTCCAGCTCTCGCAGTCGGTCACCATGCGCAGCAAGGGTACTCACCACCCTCTCAGTATACTGAGTGAGTGAGGCAGACATGCTCCTCTGCGATCCCTCCAGCTCGACCTGTCTACGCTCTGTGCGTTGCGTAGACTCGGTGAGCGTCTGCAAGCTGGCAGCTGTAGCCTGATGCAGACTCATCAGCTCCTGTATACTGCGCTCGACCGCATCAAATCGTCCGGTGACGATCGGAGGGTCGGATCGTCGCTCGACCGCATCAGAAATCTGCTGCTGTAACTCGTGACGCAGCTCCTCGATCTGACGACGAACATCCTCAGCTCGTGACGACGCCTGCGTAGCCGGAGACTGCGTACTGACAAAGGGGGCCCGGGATGACTCTGAAGCCAAATACGCGCCGTAGGATCCCGTACCGTAGTACGTATCCTTCTAAAGACCGCCAACGGCGGTCATCCAGAGCTCGTCCGGCGATGGAGCTGTAGGCGGCTAGGAGGAAGTACCAGCCCCTCCCTCTGCTTGCGTACTAGCAGCAGCAGCAGCAGCAGCCGCCTCCTCCTGTAGCCGAACAAACTCGGCCTAGAACATGTTTGCTAACGTGTAAGTATTTGCTAAAGTCTATATTGATATCTATTTTCCTGTTTTCTAAATTATAGTAAATTAATATAAAGAATAGAACGTACATATGCCTGCGTTGCCCTCTCGTCAATGAACTCCCCAGCCCTCCGATGGGTGACCAGGAAGACGGTCACCATGTTCGGATCCTCACCCTTTTTTACCTGTTAAAATATATTATCTATTATTAGTATTAAATATTCTATCGAACTATATATAAATTAATGTCCGTCATAGGAAACGTACCAGACGACGAAAATGCTCCGTCATCGGAATGGAGCCACCACACCACTTACCGGCGCTCGATCGTGCCACCTTGGCCTTCTCAGACCGCTCCTGGTACCTGCGCTCGCTGAATCTAGCCTTCATTGCAGTCCACTGCACTGGCGTAATCCAACCCTGGATCGGCTGTCCGGAGCGATCACGACGCTTTTGGTCGTCGATCGCATCACGGATGAGCTTGGCTGCGACGGCAGAAAATTGGCCCTCGATCCTCGCCGCCCGGTGTGGTGGATAGAAATAGGTCCTCTACAAGAAGTCAAATACAAAAGTTGTATAATATACACAAATAATTATTAAAATTTAAAAATAAACAAATTTTTTACCTTGAAGTGGGCGAACCAAAAGGCCTTCCTATCTGCGGGAGCATCTGAGTAGTTAATCCAAGGCCCACCATAGTTCTGCCTCAGAAATGTCCCCAGCTGTCTCTGTACTGCAGAAGGCCGATATCTATACAATAATAATTTTTCATGAATATATATGTACATATAATCATTTAAGAAATATATATTAATTAATTAACTTACTTCATAGGCCCGTCCGTCCAAATCTCCATACGCGTCTCGCCCGGGGGAGCGCATGGAGGGTCACTCTTACCTCCTGCCTGGGCAGGATCAGTCTGATTGCCGTCCTCCATATGCTCGACGTCGGCTCCCCCCATAGAGCCGTCGACAGGAGGAATGCTGGACGGGGGATCAGGGATGCTGGACGGAAGATCAGGGATGCTGGACGAGGGATCAGGAAGGCTGGACGACGAGAAAGGAGTCGACAACCTGCTGGAACTGCCATGTACCGGTAATGGACCGGGAACAGAACGGTACAATGGCGTACTCGGAGATGAAGATGAGGGTACGGAACTGCCCTCTCCATCCCCAGCCCGAGGCTGACGGGACTGGCTAATATAAAATCCTTCGCGTCGTCCTCCTGGTCTAGTCATACCTGATAATAACATATGACAATAAAACAAAAATACATATTTATATGATAGACATCACAGATTTTTAAAAAATATCATGGTCACAGATAAAAGTGTCACTAAAGTGTCACAGATTTATTATTATAAAAATACATATTTATATGATAGACATCACAGATTTTAATCCTCTTCTGAAAATTCATCTAGTTCGTTTAGTTCATCTTCTTCTTCTTCTTTCTCCTCTACATCTTCACTTTCATCTGCATCTTCTACTTCAGATAATTCTACTTCTTCTACACAATTAGATGTGTAATGAGGAACTTCCGTCGTGTCCACTTCTATAATATTTGTTACAAGAGGTAGTTCATCCTGTTGATAAGCTATATCGTCAACCTCAAAGGTATTTCTAGCTTTGGTCTTGCATACTGCCCACCAGTCCGACCTTGTTGTTCTCCGTTTAGGATAACTTGTGAAGTACACGAGCTGAGCCTGACTTGATAGGACAAATGGTTCATAGGCTTGATATCGACGCCGATAGTTTATATCAACAAGACCGTGCTTGTCTACTTTCCAACCTTGACCTTCAATCGGATCGAACCAATCACACCTGAATAGCACAATCTTAGCAGGCTCTATTCCATAACTATATGTCAGCTCCACGATCTCCCGTAGCATGCCATAGAAATCGTTGCCCGCATCAACATCTTTGTAGTTCGAAGATCTGATACACAAACAGCTATTTTTGGTGGAGTCGAGATCCACAAAGTTGTCTCTGATCGGACAAGTTGTTGACTTGAACCTAAACCCATTAACACAGTAGCTTGGCCATATTTTTGCAGCATAAATTGGTCCCTTGGCTAGCGTTCTAATAGACTCATTCTCAAGTCTTGCGTATGGACGATCGACCTAAATACCACGAAAGAAGCAATTAAGCTCATTCTCAATCAAGTGCATATACAGAAAGGTAATTACAGAGTTCTCAAGTCTTACATATGCACTCAACCATGATGGAAAATAATGCCTCATTTCTTGTTCTAGTTCTTCTTCTGTTATGTGTGGCCTACCTGACCTCACATCATCATTAAATATGCTGAAAACAACATCGTGCAATTAATGTAATAGTATCATTCTCAACACTATTAAAATAATGTAGACGTATTATTTACTTACCCCTCCAGTTTCTCTACTTTCTCCTCGTCGCAGTTGAGTAATACATACACCTGAGCAGCCCTTAGCTCATCATCGTTCAGATATCTCTTCTTCATATTACCCGATGGCTTTCCTGGAGCATTGAATACCTTCAGTATTGTATCATTACTTTCATGATCTCCCTCGTCGTTTCTGGAAGCTCTCGTTCTATTAGTTGCAACATGAGGCTTGAAATACATCGAACAAAAGTTTGTAATCTCCTCGAGAACATAGGCTTCACAAATAGAACCCTCGACCCGTGCCTTATTTTTCACCTTTCTTTTTAGGTGATTCAAATGTCGCTCGAACGGGTACATCCATCGATATTCGACGGGTCCACCAACACGTGCCTCATAGGATAGATAAATCGGCAAATGCTCTATAGAGTCGAAGAATCTAGGAGGAAACACCCTCTCTAGCTTGTATAGTGTTACCGCAATGTCCTTCTCTTGCTTTTCTAGACGATCAACGAGCAATTTCTTAGAACAAAGATTCCTGAAGAATATGCTAAGCTCCGTCAATGGATCCCAAACTGCCTGCGGTAAGAATTCCCGAAATGCAATCGGAATTAACCTCTCCATGAATACGTGACAATCGTGGCTCTTCATACCCGTCAATTTATTTTCCTTCGGATCGACACATCTTCTCAGATTTGACACATATCCGTCTGGAAATTTTAGGCCCTGGATCCACCGACAAAGTCTTACTTTATCCTCCTTATCCAGCGAGAAAATTGACTTCGGCAGGAACTGTTTTCCATTCTGCTGTATCAAATGCAACGCAGGACGTTTGCATATTTCTTCTAAGTCCAACCTGGCCTTGGGATTGTCTTTCGTTTTTCCCTTTACGTCCATCACAGTATTAATTATGTTATCAAACACATTCTTCTCAATATGCATGACATCAAGATTATGTCTGATCAGATTGGTACTCCAGTATGGCAGATCCCAGAATATGCTCCTCTTTGTCCAGTTATGATCTCTACCAAATCCATCGCACTTGTACCCAGTCGTAGGATCTTCGATAGCACTTGAAAAATCTTTAACCTCCTCCCATATCGTGGCTCCGCACCACCTTGGCAGTGGATCACCCTTCTCTACAACGCCGGCACGGAATGCATTCATGTTCCTTCTGAACGGATGATCTTTTGGCAGAAATTGCCGATGACAATCAAAGAAGCACGGTTTTCCTCCGTGTTTCAAGCGGAAAGCCTTACTACGGTCCATGCAATACGGATATGAGAGACGGCCATGAGTGCTCCATCCAGATAACATTTCATAGGCCGGAAAGTCATTGATGGTCCACATAAGGGTTGCCTTCATCTGAAAATTCTGCTTCCTGGAAACATCGTACGTGTTAGCGCCTACTTCCCATAACTGATTCAACTCATCTATCAAAGGCTGTAAGTACACGTCAATGTTCCTCTTGGGATTGTTCGGACCAGGAATTATAACGGTTAGAAACATGTACTGAGTCTTCATGCACATCCAAGGCGGTAGGTTATACGGAGTGACAATCACAGGCCAGCACGAATACTGGGATCCCGAAAGACCAAAAGGAGTAAAACCGTCAGAAGATAGTCCCAACCTGACATTACGCGGATCTGAAGCAAAATCAGGATACACTCGATCAAAGTGCTTCCACGCTTCTCCATCGGATGGGTGATCCAACACTCCTTCAATCTGTTCTCGTATGTGCCAACTCATATATTCGGTCGTCCCTTTCACCATAAATAATCTTTGCAACCGCGATGTTAAAGGCAAGTAGTACTTTGAATCGGTCGGTCTTCTTGCATCGGTAGACCTTCCTGTACTAGTTGTCTTATAGCGATCAGCACCACAAAATCTGCACACATCTGCGTCCTTGTCGTCTTTGTAGTACAGCATGCACCCATTGTGACAGGAATCAATTTTCTCGTATCCCATCCAGAGCGATCTCACCATCCTCTTAGACCGGTAGAAGTCTTTAGGCAACTTAGCACCCGCCGGCAAGATCTCTATAATCAACTCCAACACTCGGTTGTAGCATTCTTGCGACATATTAAAATCTGACTTAATGCTCAACAGTCTTGTAACCACCTCCAACGGTGAATGATCCTCACAACCAGGATACAATAGAGTCCTTGCATTCTCCAGCAACTCCATGAACTGTGCAGCATCGGCGTTCGGTGCCTCCTCAGGTGCATCATGAACGAAACTAGGCCCCGCAGCGTCGAAAACCATGTTCACGCACCCGTCGTCGTATGCATGATTATCTGAAACAAAATTAGGTCCCGCATGCATATATGGCTCAACATAAGGCTCCGACTCTGATGCTAAAGACACAAGTTCTCCGTGTGCGGTCCACTGATAGTAATTAGGCGTGAAACCCCTCGAGTACAAATGATATGTCACTTCCACTTCTGGATAATATTTCACGTTATGACATTTCACACACGGACACTTAATTTTGGTGCCGTCCATGTACTGAGGGAACGCCTTAGCAAACTGCAGGAACTGCTCTACTCCCGCTATGTATTCATCCCGCACACCACACATATCATCAGGACGACGATTGTACATCCATGAACGATTTCGCAATTAGTAATTCATATCCATTTGGAAATAATTCTGCAAAGATGGACACACATTATCCAACAGGCACAAATTCGTATATTATGTCTTATTAGGGACACACATTAGTAGCGGACAGTTACTAATAACAATGATATGCAATCTAGGTCAAACTAGGTTGTACTAAGTCAAACAAAGTCAAACAAGGTCAACCTAAGTCAAACAAAGTCAAACAAGGTCAAAGTAGGTCAAGGGTTGACCTATAGTTGACTTTGTCAACTCTTAGTCCAATCTAAGTCAAATATCATATTTCTAGTCATTACCTACCAAGGTACCGTTTACCTTATCGCTATAGGTATCCCAATACCAATACCTTAAGTTGATACCCTTTACCTTATCGCTATTGGTACCCTTTACCTTATCGTTATTGGTATCCCAATACCAATACCGCAGTAACATGGTTGGTACATTAAGGGTCTTTGACAAGGTGACAACCATGTCATCCTCTCAGTTATATCCCAACTAATAAATAGTCAACCTTGGTCAAACAAGGTCAAATCTTATATATCCTTACTAATTTATAGTTTACAGGAACCCAATGTTAAAACATTCATTCAACTCATTAGGAAGAACAAAACTCAGGTATAGGAATTAAACCGTTCACTTGGTTAACAGTCAATTCAATTTCAGTTATTCAAGGGAATCAGTTGACACATTCAGTGGATTTATCTCAGGAATAGGAAAGCCAATCTCAGTCCTATTTACAGTTTAAGGAAAATGAAATCTACATTTCTTTTGAAAACAGTGTATACAAAAAGAGAAATCGGAGTCTCAGGTTTAACACAGTGAAGTGATATATGTGTCAAGAATATTACTAAATATTAAAGGAAACAGTGGCAGACATTTGTGTTCAAGTGTCAATGCAAACAGTGAGCTAACTAACATTAAGAAATCTGGAATTATATTAACAGTTGCAAAGGAAAGAAAATTCAGTGAGCTAATAACTGGAATGGAAAACAGTGAGCTAACATGAAATCAGTGAACAAGGAAACTGAGAATACATCTCAGGAAAATAGGAAGGGAAATCAGTTCCCAGTCCTGCATGTCTTCGAGAACCAACACACAGTCCAATTTCTCATACTCAAACATATAGCCTATTATAATTAAGCAATCCTGCAGTAAACACAAACTAGAACATGTAGGGATCATTATAATTCATCAAAAGGAATCAGTTCAATTCAGTTCAAGGAAGAACAGCAAACCAAATTTCTGAGTTTTCATCAAACCAATTTAAATCGAACCCCATGTCCAATATCCTATTCTCAAATCATAAGCCTAATCAGAAATGAAAAAAAAGGAATTAACAGGTACTAACACATGTGTTACAACCAATGATAACTGAACAACAATTAGAAATCAAAAAAATTTGGAATTGAAGTTCAAAGGACAATCAAAACTGATTCATGAGTATCAGTCAACCCATTAAAACCAACTCAAGTCCAAATTCCATTCCCATATCATAAAACTTAATTTAATAAGTAAAGATCAATCTATCATAGGCTAATACACATGTAGGAGTAATATTGGTACTTAAAATATTAGTTAGAATCAGATTAACAGGATTGACATAGGAAAAACTTGAAACGTATCATGTATCAGTCATATAAAGTCAACCCACATATGTTCGAATCCCATATCACAGCAACAACCCATTCTCAATGTAAATATCAACTAACATAGATTAACAACATGTCTAGGAATCAAATCTAGCATTTAAATCACAATTTAAACCATTTAAACTAGGAATAAATCTGTGTCTGTGTGTGTGTATGTGTCTGTGTCTGTGTCTGTGTCTGTGTGTGTGTGTGTGTGTCCGTGTCCGTGTGTGTCCGTGTGTGTATATGTGTGTGTCTGTGTCTGTGTCTGTGTGTGTGTGTGTGTGTGTGTGTGTGTGTGTGTCAGTGTCCGTGTGTTTCCGTGTGTGTATGTGTGTGTGTCTGTGTCTGTGTCTGTGTGTGTGTGTGTGTCTGTGTCCGTGTGTGTGTGTGTGTCCATGGGAGAGAAGGAGGAGGAAGGAGAGGAGTTAGGTTAGGGTTTACCTGAAGAAGAGGAGGAGGAGGAGGAGGAGCTCGGATTGGGGGAGGAGGAGCTCGAGGAGGAGGATCTCGAGGAGGAGCTCGAGGAGGAGGATCTCGAGGAGGAGGAGCTCGCCGGAGGGGGAGGGAGTCGCCGGGGGGGAGGGGGTCGCCGGAGGGGGAGGGCACTGACAGAGGGGGAGGGAGTCGCCGGGGGGGTGGGGGGAAAATTAAAATTTTCGGGTTTTCGAATGAGACTGAGGGGGAAAGAAGGCAGCGGCGTGCCCTAAATAAAATAACTTAGCGACGTCACGTGTTGATGTCGCTAAACGTCGGAACCATGGCGACATATACTTATAATATGTCGCTGAACGTCGCTATTCAGCGACGTAGGATACTCCTGTCGCAGAACGTCGCTAGTCAGCGACGTTTTGCGACGTGTTTATAAAGATGTCGCTACTGGCGACGTAATTTCTTGCCGTCGCTACATTACGTCGCTATTTGATGATATTTTAGTAGTGCATGTTCAGCCTATCATTCGACTTATATTTATAAATCCTCTTTTGATGTATCATCCATAGGTACGACTTCGCGTATAGTTGTTCAACTCAATTCAACGAAGCATATTGCATCGACTTCTATCAAGTCGTACATACTCGAGTCTCGGCACTATTCTGTCCGTTGAGGACAAACTTATCGTAACAACATAATCGTCTTGACGTAATTTATTACAAGTCACCAAATGGCTTAACATAGCTATCGCTAAGTGGTATTGCATATACCACTCAGAAATCGAACCTATCGTTATTGATACAATGCTTCGCTACACTGATCGCACAAGTGGTACTGCATATACCACTCGAAATCGAGTCGTTACTCGACTTTATACTCCACATAGGTCCGACATCCACTTCAAGTTAAATATCCCGTGGTAATCTTTCTCGATCCCAGCCCTAGCGTTCTTCTTACTCGAGTTAGCACAACAACTGGACCAACATGATAGTCGTTCGTCCAAGTTTGACATTAATTCAAATCTAACTGTAACTTGTTGATCATATCGATCACACACGCAATATTCACTTATTCAAAGCTTAATGTGACATTTTGGCCAACATACACGTTCGTCTACTCAAACTCGACTTAGCGACCAACTCGACTCGTTACTATCGCATCCACGATCTTCCAATCTCACTTCGTTGCAACTCGTGCAACGATTTATTCTCGATACTTAAGGTCATTACTCAATCTCGTTTAACATATCGCTATCCATCCGCATAGCCATGCAACATGTATCCTACTATGTCGACTCGTTGCACCGATGCAACGAACGATTTATGACTTGCTGTACTCCGTGCAACCAATAATACATAACCATTTCCCTAGCCATATAACACGCATCGTCTCATATATCGACTCGTTGCACTTCATGCAACCAACAATATGTATCTCTTTGTACTTCGTGCGACCAATAACACATAACTCCTCGCAATTCGTGCGATCAAAAATATGTATATCATTGCACTCCATACAACTAACATGACTTTATTCGTTGTACTCCATGCAAATAATGACTCACAACTTTGTTGCACTTAGAGAAACCAATATTTCATAACTCGTTGCACTTTGTGCAACCAACATTCTTCGATGGCATTCGGAGATAGCGTGATAGTCACGACATACTTGTGGCAGACGTACGCACTTAGTATAGACTTGTTGTATGGAACAGCCCATGTAGCGTCGAGCAGATCCATAAGCCATGCAGTTATAGAAACAACTTAGAGTTAACTGATATTTCGATAGCGAAGCAACTGAGGGTCAAAGAGATTCGTTCATGGTCCAGAGGATGGAACCGCTCTGATACCAACTGGTCACGTCCCGATCCGAGAAATCGTTCATCCTTACTAGATTTCACCCGAATCATCGTCCTTTTTGGGGCGTAATACAGCACGAGCCTGGAGTTGTGCTCGTGCAAGGCAAGATAATAGGTTCACATAGTGTTTATCTCAAATTGATAACATAAGCAGCAAAAGAAAATAGAGTATAAAATAAGAATCTCTTTTATTGATAACGAACTGAAGATTTCAAAGGCTCTGAATAGCCCAACTTAATATGCCAATTGGCTACAACGCTCATGATCTCTCTAACTCACAAGGGATTACATTGTTCCATACATTATATTTCTTTATAGCCACCAAGTAGTCTTCGGCCGAACATCTCTATGTCATAAGTCTGACCGCCTATGCGGTAGCTCCTCTTGAAACGCTAAGGACTCCATGCCTCGGCGCGTCCAAGCCAAGCCCTGCCCCGAGCCGATCGTAACCTGAACCTGCAGTCAAACTAGTAGAGGATTAGTATTTTTTTCCTCGCTGCACTGATCAAGACCCACTCGCATCCAAACCAAACACTAAGTATATTTAGTAAAACATGCAACATTATATTAGTGATCTTTCTAATTAGCCTTAGGATCAATTTCATGGCAATATTTACGCATAGTAACTTATCATAAATGTGTCCAATATCGTGTCCATATGACAGATACAGTTAGACATAATATGAACATAAACAAAGTGATCGTGCTCATCTCCGTCCCTTTGCCTAGCCTGAAGTGGTTAGAACTTTACATAAGTAATCATACAATTCACGCAACCAACCAACCATACTTAGACATATGCATAAGGGTAGCAGGCCCTGCGCCTGCACCCAACTCTAATCTCAGCCCACTGGTCCTATCTATATGAAGGTCATGGTATTTCGTACCGTAATGGACTTGGCATCCTTATGTGTAAGCCTATGATCGCTTTGATACGGGTTGCTAGCCCAATATCCGAAGGATCCCCAAACTTACAGATATTATAGCTTATCACAACACTGGCCAGTCGCAACCCGTTCTAATGATGTGCACCATAAATACCATACATAATTCCCACCTAGGATAAAAGGTCCTGGTGCCCCGGTCGTAACCGTCCGAGGGAAGCCGCACCCGTGCACGGGCCATCCGAGTTCATTGACCATGCAATACGCGCCATAGCAAACAAATCATATCATTCCAACAATCTCATGTTCCATAAACATAATCTCGTTCCATAAACATATTCATGTTCCGTAAATATATTTACGTTCCATAAACATATTCACATTATCTCTATGTCAAGTTTCATTGGCATTATGTCCCAACACATCCTTATTGATGTATGAAGCCCAATGGCTTAGACTTCTCGTACTTATACTCAATGCATTCCATTCATAAGTTATTCGCATAACAGCAGTTCCGTAGATTACTTAGTTATTTTCTAGCTTTCATGCATGAGGGCACGCTCACGCCATAATCAGTATTCTAGGCCTAGTGTTCAATATTCTCGGAGTCGTACACGTGATGCACATCCCGATATTATCTTTCAATGTTCTACCATCACCGTCCTACCACGACCCGTACACTTGATGCACGTCGCTTCAATTGTTCAATTATTCAATATTCTATCTTAATGTTCGACACATACTAAGACCTTTAATCGTTCGAGCCATGCTCGCTAACTCAATAGCAACTTACGCATACAAGGATATATTTTATTAGACGTGAAGGAGTAGGGAGAGGGAATCAAGAACCCGCCCACCTTAAGCTGATACGCCTTGTCGTTTCGCCGAGCTGAAGCGGCTCGATTCCATAACTTGGTTGCACGGCCAACTCTCCTGATTTAGCCATTCCGTTGAACTATTCGACTGATTTAGCCTACCGTGCCCATGCCACAATCTGTTGTAAGGCGACGATTTAGTTTCGCGAACATCATTTCGAATAAGGCAAAATGTCGACCCTTTATAATCCAGCACAAAAGCTTAGCCTGCACACCAGATCAACCGAAGTCAATACTTTGTTCCAACAGGACTTAGGCTTTACATCGATTCACATCGATACTTCATCGGGTCAACGCAACTCTTCGAGTCAACGATTCATCGTAATGCACCATACAAAGCGGAGCATTACAGAATCCATGTCACGTCTGGTGGACACAAATCTACTATCAATAGACGGAATAAAGTAAAGACATGAAATAAGTAACTGAGAACAAACTGTTAAGCAAAGACAACCTCTGCTGCAAGGGCACCGTGGTCTGATGCTGGCTCAAACCCGCTCGGCAACTCCTGACTCAAACTCGGCTAAACCTGAAGAGATCATCAGGTCCTCAGAGGACTAGCAAGATACATAATATTCAAGCATTTCTAACAGTTTATCATGCATGAAGGAAATCCAGGATATAAACAGAAAAAGACTAAGCAATCACGATATACGATTATAAGAACAACTACGCATAAATGAATAGCTGGAAAAAATAAGTGAACACATGTCAAGAGATCAATCGGATACCAAACCCTCGTCCCTAGAGTGGACTCGTAGGTTTGAAACTAATCACTAACCCTCACCCCTAGTATGGACTCGCAGGTTAGTTTAAGGCAATCACCCTCGCCCCTAGTGTAGACTCGCAGGTGCAAACAGTCAACCCTCATCCCTAGTGTGGACTCGCAGGTTAGAAAAACGACAAATAGAAAATAACAATTCAAATATTGTACATTCGTTCTATGATATGACTCAATCAAGCACAAGTGTGAACACGGCCAATAAACCACAAGGCTAACTGTGAACAAGGGCTATGTATCAATGAAGTAAACTACTATGATAAATCACATGTCAGCAATAAATGAAAGAGACTGGATAATGAAAGGCAGTACATATAAATAAAGCTGTAAAAAAAGGCAAGGTATACTTGTCTGTGGTCCTGAGCTGCGGTTATGGTCAAGTGCTGCGTAAAAGTCTCCAAAACCTATATTTGCATTAATGGGGTTATTAACATAATTTAGAATTTAATGTCAATATATCTATTCATGTTACTCGTGTACTTATCTAGCTATACCTACCAATATAAGTCTCTATCTGTACCCTACTGGCTCCTGAATTATAACTCATATCCCTTAGATGACCCTAGCCCATATGTCACCATTGGTGCTTGATATCCCATCACTTCCCCTTTTAAGGACTTGTATCTAGTGCTAGGTTTAACTATCTATACTCTGGACAGCACCATGTTTGTAATTACTTGCACAGTAATAGGATCCTATTGGTACTGCTACCTTTGTAACTCCTTTACTTGTCCTATAATGGACATGTAATGTGGGTGTAGAGTACTCTATAGGATTAGAGCAAGGTACAGGGGGTAGAGCATTATACAAGGGATAAACATATACTCTAATATTCAGTTAGTATGTTGTGACATGTGGTTGGCATTAGCAGGGCCTACACTTGTGTTATCTACCACTCCAAGTATTGCCTATGAGATCCTTCCCTCTACTAACTCAATGAACTTAGCTTCTGATACTCTGATACCCCATGTTGCATCTACCTAAACTGCCGTTGCAACATGCCTATAGAAATTCTATTTCTTACTAATTCAACTTGCTATCTACAGCAGTTAAGAGAAAAGTTGATCGAGTGATAGGAGGTAACCTGCAAGTTAGGAATTGAGTACTGAGGAAAGTTTGATACATGAGGCTACTAGGATACTCTAATATTCGTTTATCATAAAGCATCAAGTGCTTGCCCTTATGCTCAATGAGTCATGATAGGGTGCCATGTAGGTAGGGATACCACTATTCCTAGTACAGTAGGGTGTGGGTGTCTCCCCCTATTACATCACGATCACTGATACTCAAAGAGCTAAAGACTCGCTAGGTTCCCAATAGCCTGTACCTGTCCTTGAATCTAAGGGCACTCAAATGAAATAACCCAACTAATTTACAGAGGTTTTGAGATATAGGATCCATCGCAGTTACCTATTGGTTAAATGTGCACATGCATTTTCCTCTACCTCTGTAAACTCGACTTGGTTTCTCCCTATAACCTCCTGACCTGTCAATAGTTGTTCTTAGAGAAAATTGGTGTTCTATATTCATGAACATAGAATTGACCATTGGCTCATATGGATAAAAGGAGACCATTATTAGGCTCAATAGACTTTATGATGACCATGCCCCTCACTTGGTCTTTCTATACACCTTGCTATATTTGCCTCTAAGGTATCTATACTGTGTGGCAACAAAAACTGGACATCTGCAACTTATACTGGTGATATTGATAAATATGGCAATCTGACACAATGGGGTAAGCTGGGGCATTTGGGTTACCTCCAAGGACACATATACTCTTAGTTTGTGTATGAACCAAGGCATAATCCCTAAGCTAGTAACCCTTGCACCAAGGTTTTCTGTTGTACAAATTTGTAGGCAACTTTCCTATATAAAGAACCATTAGCACCCTCTTTTCTAGTATTAACTTTCCCGAGCTTAAACCTTTGGGGTTTATATATTTACATCTAAGTACCCCTCTAAGCCTATATGTGAAACCATCACAGGAACCCAGTATAGCCATCTAACACTACATTGATGTACTTAAGGAGTTACAAACACTAGAGTCTATACTCTACTACCAGACTCCAAACCTTACCAATGGCATGCTCTGTATGATACGCTACCTACCAGCAGTCCCTACTCACTAGTCTTCCTACTGTACGTAGCAAGTATCAACAAGATAAGGTAAAGACCCCTCTTTATTTGCCAAGGGAAAGAGATAATGGTGCTAAGGAAACCTCAACTGCTGCATTGTACTAATCTTAGTACAGATAGTTTAGGACTAACTAAAAGAACTCTCCTTCCCTAGAAACATATCCTGGTCTACAATAATACTTTCCAGTACACTCTAACCCATTACCTGTGCTATAATAACTGACATTAGCATAGCCTATCCCAGGTACTCACTTATCCCCATCAGTATAGTATACATGTACCCCTACCCTACTCGTATGAAATGACAGCCATTTTCTTCACCTGTTATATGAATGTAGATACAAGCACCTACCCTCTATGCCTATTTGTTAGTATATATGCCCTTCACACACATATAAGGATCCTACTTCTGATACTCTTATCAATTATACTATTTCATCCAGGTCCAAAGTCAGACCATTGGCAATATTGCTCTGGTACTATGTATCACCCAGAGCATGCCCACAGGCTGGACTTGCCAAAGAGGCATGGTGTCCTATGTTCAGATCATATAGGCAACTGTCTTCTTCATCTTCTAACCTTGTATGTTTATCCATTTCCTATTGTTAGTGTTCGATACTGGGTTACCCATATCTAATACTCTGTCACACACCCTAACCTTGCTTAACTCGATACCTTGGTTACATCCATTAGTCTTTAAGGGATTAATTCGAACACCATCTGTTTACCCTTATCACTAACAGCAATAAATAGGTTTGAAAGATAGGGTTTTACCTCCTTGAGCTGGAAGTAACTTTACTACTCTTGTGCCTTCTTCCTCGGCTGTTCTTGCGGCAAGGATGAAGTTGAGATGCTAGGGTTTTGAAGAGGGCAAGGGTCGACCGCTATTCCTATATATATATATATATATATATATATATATATATATATATAGCTCGTGATAACTCTGGGACATTAGAAGAGATTGGAAGAGAGAAATTTGCATTCGATTTGAACTCACCATGTCAAGTTTGAACAGAGATTCGAATACAGAGGTCGGTTATCAGAGAGATTTGGATTGGCATGGCCGTTTGGATTTTGAAATAGGAAATTTAGTAATTAACCCCTTCCTTAATCCAATTTGCATAAAGCCCCTTTCTATTAGTCTAGAAGTTATGGTTAGTATGTTATTCCTATTATAGTTTGTGTGTAAATATATAATAGAAATAATAACTATAGTAATAGTAACAATAATAATAAAGAAAAAAATTGGTTCAAGGGTTTACACTAATTTCTTTTATTACTTTATTGACACTGTAAATTATAAACTAGGTTACTTGGACTCAGATTTGGCACCAGACCCTTATCATCAGCTCAGGACACCAGGCGAGTACATTTATTGTTTGTTTCCAATATTGTTAATTACTATATCTCATTGTTAGTTGTATGATGCATTGATTCTCGACACGCTCGTCACATGGATAGCACATGATGGTTTCTTTTCATATCTTGTCATACTTCTCATATGTCGTGTCGGGATGGAAAAGTACCAAGTAGATGTGTGATCAGACCAGTAGACTGTATTTATTATATTTTGCTATTTAGATCGTGGGGATGCAAATTCTATATAGACCGTGTGGTGTAGTGTCCCAGCCGATTATACATTGAAAGGAGTACTTTGACACACTTAGATTGTTAGGTTTTCTTGTTTCATTCTTAAGACTCTCATATATTTCCCTGTTTACTGTTCATCATATTACCATGTTATAGTTCTCTCTTATCATGTATTTTGTGACTAACCCTTGTCTTATAATCGTTAATATATACTTAGAATTGCACTCAATAAATTATACTCGTTCCATCCTGACTGGGTAAATATTTTAGGTGACTATGATGAGGATGGGTGCCCTAATCAGTACGGTCTATATATGGGAGATGTAGTTGAACCTGATCTGGCTTTTCAAGATGAGTTTGCACCACCTGACCCAGCTGTAAATGTTTAGTTGGTTTAGTTTTAGTTTGAGGCCGAATTTGTCTCCGAATTTTAGTGATATTTTGCTATTTGACATTGGATGGACATATAGATGTGGAGTTTTATTTAGTTTATGGATATTTGTCTTATTATCTCTTTTTTATCTATTCTAGAGCTCTGATTGAGTTTTGGTTTGTTTCTACGTTATTTTTTCTCCCAAGTGGAGTTGAATATAAATTGTGTTGGTTGTTCATCATATACTAATTATACAGCATTCTACCGCCAATTCTGTGACGTAAGCTGGGCGTGCGCACGATTCATGCCCAAATACTGGGTGTGGGTCATGACAATGATTATAACTATCTTGTTAGTACTATTTAGTAGAAATATTTATCTAAATAAAATCGTTTTACTAAATTACTTCTTGCTAGCTAGTGTATATATCTATAGTTGGCTATAATTTATTAGAAAGTGAATTAACTTAGTAGCAAATACCGAGATAATGCCATTGATTATATTCTAACCTATTCTTGCCCTATTTTAAGTGGACATTGAGACATTTGATTATCAAGGATAAGGTAAGTACATTATATGACATTGACTCATTTATTTCATGTGGACTTGTATTCATGTTGGACACGCTGTTAGACGATTGGTCATGTGCTTCTAGTTATTGTGCTCTTGTTCTTTATTGGTACTTGGGGAGGAGAAATACTGAGGGTATGTGACCAAAGCGCAACTTAGGAATTCATGATGATAGCTTAATCATACACATGTGCACGTGTGAATAAGTCATATCATATACTTGCTCTTATTCATGATCTTTATCCAGCCGATCACATATTTCATATGTATTTGAAATCACGTGTCATGATCGTCTTGTTTCATGTTTTAGTAGATTATGCATCTCAGGTGATTCAGGTTAGTCATGTTTCATTGTATCTTTACTTATATGTTGTATTTGTTTCACTGTTATGGATTGTACTTTGCTCCTTTCCTAACTGGATCGTTGACATATTAGATCAGGACAAGAGGATATTGATGGCACTATTTTGGATGATTACTACTGGAAGCTCTGAAAGACTATAGAAAATTAGGGTATATTATTTAGTTGTATCAGATATTTTGCAAATATTTTGATGTATTAGATAGTTTCCATGAGACAGATGTATTATTATTTTCTTCTGGATTTAGTTACCAGATTTGTCTCCTGAGGTTGGACATGTATGATATACTAAAAAGATATAGTGATCTGTGATCGTGTGAGTGTATGTTGGATTGTTTTCATTTACTAGTTCTGTAATTGAGCCAAGGATCGATATCATGATATTGGGTTTTCCTGAGGTTTAAATACAGCTTACTATGTTGTGCCCACAACGTAGGCTGGACGTGTTCGACTTGTATCCAGAAATCTGGGAGCGGGTTATGACATATTTTTAGTGGTGGCCCATGCAGGTCTATCTAATGGTGCTTAGGACTATAGTACCATTGGGAGACTGCGATATAAGAATGCTCAATCATAACTTATGCTGATTGTATGATTATATATATTTATTATTTGTCTTACTTCTTGAAATCATCGTATCTTTTTGAGTTATATGGATGGCTAAGGGGATACAAAGTCGGTTTCCAAAGAATTATTTTCTTATCTCCATTATTGATTAGGGACAAGGCCAATTACTCGTTTAAAAGTTTTTGACTTCTCTTTTAGCAAACCTCTCATCAATGACTAATTTTTCCAAGCCCTTCAAATTCCTTTGTTGGTTTTCCTAAACTACTTCAATTTGACTCTCCTTGAACCAATTCAAATATTCTATCTATCATAAAACCCATAAACTAGTTATTTAGCCCAACTTACCTCTTGAATTCCCCAACCTTTTCATTGACCATAGGGAATTATTTCACCAAAATCATTCTGATACAGGTCAATATTCCCTAAGTAATTTGTCGGAATATTTTTATTGGTTTCTTCCACTCAACTTGAAACCATACTATTTACAAGATTATTTCAGATTTCTTTGTTGATTTTGTCAAATTTCAATTTGGCTTTCCTTGACTATAAGGATTTATTTTCCAACATGATTCCATCATAGGTCAATATCTTCCTAAAATCCTCACTCCCTTTATTTTTAGCCAACTCAATTATTCGATAAGTTTGGATCGATTCAAAGTCTATAGGTTTTCTGGAAATTATCGAAATAGAGAAAGGTCCAGGAGAGATACTTCCCTTTGTACACCTCAATCCTTTCCTCCTGGTAATCGATTGTTTGATTCTCAAGAAACGATACTTACACTAGAAGTATAAATATCTACATCTTTTGCTATCATGATTAACTTGGGACTTGTTAAATTTTTATAAACTCCTTTGGAATTTCTATTGATAAAGTTGAGAAAATATTCGACGACCTACTATAGCGTGGCAGATGCACACTATAGTCATTTACCTAGATTATGGAGACTGCGGGTTCACTGCAGCCAGCTGCACAATGGCGAGGCATGGGCTCTAAGTCAAAGTAATTTCGGATATTCATAGGTTCTCGGATATTATTGAGGCCATGTCCTAAAAGCATAATATTTTGATCTCTTGAGTTGTTCCGACAATATTGGATAAGTTGATAGAATATTTGGTAATCTATCATTATTTGAGTTATGGAACCAAAGGTTCACTACAGCCGAATGCATATTAGCGGGGTATGAACTCTAGGCAAAGTGACTTCGGATATGTATGGTTTTCGGATACTATTGAGACTATATCCATGTTATATACCATGTTTGGCCTCTTATCGCCATTGACAACTTTATCGAAAATTATCTTTGTTTGTTTAAATTTTGGCCTTATTTGAAATCTTAGCGGTTGATTTCATTTTCAGAAATTATTTCTACTACCATATGTTTCATATAGAAATTTTCACTTGAATTTCTATAACTCATTAGGACAATTTTTTTTTCAACACCTATTGGCCCATCTCTTCCATGGTTCAACTCTAGTGTATTGTATGTATTTGTTACATATTTTGATAGCTATGTATATATATACTTTGTGGATAGCTATGTATATTAAATAGTTGATATACAATTGTGGATATATATATAGGTATATAGTTGATAGTATATACATATATATGGGGGAAACATAGATATTTACCTAGCTCAGTTTTAGGTATCCTTGAGAATTAGCATTTTTCAATAAGGTTAGTTAGCTAAGGGTAGATCTTAGGTAAGCAAGTTTTGTAATAAGTCTTGGGGGAAAGAAGATAAATCAAAGATCTATGGGTTCTACGATTTTGAAAGAAGGAAGATGTAGGACTACAACTTTATAGTTTAAGTTGGAACCTGTCTAGAAGAACGTGATCTGACTAGAAGGAAGGTAAAAAAAGAAATTTTCATTCGTTGCCAAAGAAATATTAGAAAGAGAGGAATTGGTCTTTCTGGAGTGATAGATTTAGAATCATGTTAATTGTAGGAAAGCATGATTGAGAAGCAGGGGTAAATCTTGTAATAGGGTAGGATAAATAGATGGTGAGAAATTCAAAACATTGATCAGTTGATTTCTAGGATTAAAAAATATAGATCATAGATTGACCTAACAAAAATTTTGAGCATTTGCTAATCGAACGGCAATTATGATTGTAGTCATATTTGAAAGGTTGGAATTTAAAATAAGTTGGTATTAGCAGATAAATTCCTTGTGATAGAAAGTTAGAATTTAGATAGATGTCTTTTAGTTCATAATAGAATTAGTTATAGTGTTTGGGGTAGTCATCTTAGTTTCTGTGGGTTTTCTTACCGATTGTTTAGCTAATTCAGCAAAGTAGAAGATTAGGTTCCGCATAAGGGGTTAATTAGCTGATTACCTTATAAGTTTCTTTTCTTATCTTTCGATTTTCTCGTCATTTGATCATCATTCAATCTTATTTGAATTCTATCAAATATATATTCATGATCGTGCCTAAATTTAATATTTGATCGTATCTAGACAACTCTTAAATCGTGCTTGTGCAATTTTCGATCATAACTAAATTTCAAATTCTATCCTTGATCGTGCCTAAATGATTTTGATGATTTTGATCATGACTAGACAATTTTTGGCTCTCTTGGTTGTGATTAGACCTTGAGTACGCCGATTACCCCCGAACCATACAAGATAGTTGCCACCTATCATACGGCTTTCTAACTCCACTTCTTTTTCTGGTCGTTCCACTTTGTCGGATCGATGGTAGTTATCAAAGATCCGTAGCCCCCAACATTTTTGACAACACGGTTCATGCTTCCGTTTTGAGTTGCGCATCTTTCTCCCCGATCATACTATAGTATCACATCATAGGCTCCACCCCAACCCTTTCTTATCAGTGAACCGGGACACCTAAGTAATTTTGATCATATTATGTTCACATCTAACTTGATATTGATCATGCCTATATGCCTTGGATTTATTCCTGAATGGTTTTATCAAAACTTGTGCCTAAACAATTTAATTCTTTTGATCATACTTCGATCTAGATTTTAATTCTATTTTACACTATTCCTAAGATAATTTTTATCATAACTATATCTCGATTCAATCTTTGGTCATACCTAGATGACTTTGATCGTGATTATATTTCAAAACTACTTTTAATCATGCCTAAGCTTAATCCTATCTTAATCGTGCCTATATTCTGATCACACCCAGAGTTTTAACCATGGTACTTTGATCGTATATAGATAAGTATTCTATATTTGATCTTGTCTGGGTACTTGAACGTGCCTATGATTTTGATTCTGATTCCATTTCGTGCCTATTTGGTTTGATCATTTCCAAAATTTATGTACTTGGAGATTCATAATCGTGCCTATAGTACTATTTGAAATTTCGAGGACAAAATTTTTCTAAGGTGGGTAGATTTGTAATCCCACTTTTCCTAAATAAATGAGATTTAAATTGGTTTCTAACATTTTATTATTTTTCTAATTATTTTTAAAATAATTTATTCAGAATTTATTTAAATATTTTTAATAATAATAATTTATTTAAATATTTTATTTGAAAGTATGATTTCCATTTTGGAAATTACTTGTTAATTAATTAATTAAGATTATACTAATTATATTTAATTATTTGAAATGTTTTTCTGAATTAATTGTTTATCATTAGCTAGAAGAATATTTTAAGTTTAATTACTTATATTGTTCATAATATAGCAATGGCGGATTTATAAATATCTCTATTTAGGTTGGTTATTTAGGAAGTCCATTGTCGAATGTCTAGTCACCTAGACATAGTAGAAACATTCTAGAATTAATAAACTAATCAGGATTAGTCTGGAATATTCTAGGAATATTCCCTCAGTCCATGTGCCTATAGATTCTAGGACTTTCTTAATAGGGCTATAAATAGCCATCATTATTGCTCATTAATTATTACTAATTATTCCTAATCTAGTGCCTAGATATCATGTCCATGTGTCTTTGTCCATTTTAATATTTCATATATTTTTATATATACAGTTGTGTCCTGACACAGACATTCCCCGTGTCTACCCC